>QXEO01001749.1:0-565952 GCA_007115705.1 Dactylis glomerata
GACATGATCTCCATCAATAATCAATAGCGGGATTGAAATCCATATTGACTCCCACGCACTCAGCGATGATCATATCGGATGAACCACGATGTCAGGATTCAATCAATCCCGATTTGTATTCCCTTCGTCTCACGATATTTTACTCGCCCGAGATTCGATCGTCGGTATCGGCACCTAGTTCAATCTCGTTCACAGCAAGTACTTTACTCGTTCCGTATCCGATATCACTTTGTGATTAACTCCTTAACCACGTGCTTGCAAGCGATGTTGATATCGATTACCGAGTGGGCCCGAAGTATATCTCTCCGACTTGGGAGGGACAAATTCCATCTCGATACATACAACCCAACAAGTACTTTTCCGATCACCTGAGAGACACCTTATTATCACCCTCACATAGGATGAATGATCAAAGCTTCCGAGAGAGGAGTTGTATTATCTCATGGTCTAAGGAATACAAGACAGGACAGAGGAAAAAGCGTCGCAAAGATGAAACGAGATAACACGAGAATTGCTCGGCTATTTGGGTCGTCATCACACCATTCTCCTAATGATATGAGCTCATTATTAATTGAACTCATGTCTATGGTTAGGAAACCTTAACCATCATTAATCAATGAGCTAGTCCATAGAGGCGTACTAGGGACACGGTTTTTGTTCATAAACCACACAAGTATTAAAGTTTCCGCTTAATACAATTCTAGCATGGAATATAAACATTATCATGAACAAGAATTATAATAATAACATCTTTATTATTGCCTCTAGGGCATAATTCCAACAAATCCGTGGGTTTAGCCTGAACTTGCGAAAGAGTTTTACTCCCAAGGTACTTGTTGAAAGCAGTTCTTGCCACAACTCCTTCCTCAGATAGAAGTTTAAATAACCATTTGCTAAGTAAACACGTATTCTTAATATCTAGTACCTCAATCCCTAGACCCCCTTGGTCCTTGGGTCTACAAACTATGTTCCATTAGTAAGTCTATACTTCTTTTTTTGACCATCGCTTTGCCAAAAAAATCTGGACCTATAAAAATCAAGTCTTTTCCTTACCCCTTTGGGTATCTCAAAGAATGATAAAAGGAACATTGGAAGACTTGAGAGAACAGAATTAATTAGAACAAGGCGATCACCATATGACAGCAGCTTGCCTACCCATGATGCAAGTTTTTGCTCAAAGCGATCTTCCATCGGCTTCCATTCTTTATTTAGTAACCTCCTATAATGAATAGGGATTCCCAAATATTTAAAAGGAAGAGAACCAACTTCACATCCAAAAATATGCCTGTAGTTATCCTCTTCCTCCTTAGCCTTACCAAAACAAAAAATTTCGCTCTTATGGAAGTTAATTTTCAAACCAGATAGTTGTTCAAAAAAATAAAGAATCAACTTCATGTTTACGGCTTTCGCTAAATCGTGTTCCATAAACAGAATAGTATCGTCTGCATATTGTAGGATAGAAATCCCACCATCCACTAGATGGGGTACTAAACTACCGATCTGCCCATCCTCTTTTGCCCTCGCAATAAGGATTGCTAGCATGTCTGCTACAATATTAAACAGAATAGGGGAAAATGGATCTCCTTGCCTAAGACCTTTTAAGGTTTGGAAATAGTGACCGATGTCATCATTAACCTTAATTCCAACACTCCCCCTTGAATAAAACGTGCTGTCCAATCACACCACTTCGGTGGAAAGCCTTTCATTCTCAAGGCTTGTTGAAGGAAAGACCACTTTACCTTATCATACGCCTTCTCAAAATCAATTTTGAAAAGAACACCATCCATTTTCTTCCTATGAAGTTCATGAATGGTCTCATATAGGATAACAACCCCTTCTAGGATGTTTCTGCCCAGAATAAATGCAGATTGGGTTGGACGAACTACTTTATGTGCAATGACGGTTGCACGATTAGTACCAACCTTTGTAATTTTTTTAAAACTAACATTAAGTAGACATATTGGGCGATATTGTTCAATTCTACTTGCATCCTCCTTCTTGGGCAGAAGGGTAATATGGCCAAAATTGAGTTTATATAATGGTATGTCGCCCTCCTGTAACTGAGTAAACATTTCCATCATATCAAACTTAATGACCTACCAAAACTTTTGATAAAACTCAGCAGGAAACCCATCTGGACCTGGAGCTTTGTTGTGTTCCATATTGGAGATAGCTTCAAAAACCTCCTCTTCTGTAAAAGGAGCAGTAAGAATGCTATTTTCCTCCTCTGATAACTGAGGTATATCATGAGTGACTTCTTCCCTCATGTTGAAGAAATTGGCAATTGGAGCACCAAATAACTTCTTATAATACTCAGTAATGAAAACTTTGAGGTTTTGTTGGCCAACAATGGTCCCCTCATCTTGTTCAAGCTGGAAAATCCTTTTTTTCCTATGCTTACCATTAGCAATCAAGTGGAAATATTTTGTATTATTACCACCCTCTTGAATATGCTTAACTTTAGCGCGTTGGGCCCATTTGGTCTCTTCATCACGCCTTAGTTTAGCAAGAGCAATGTCAGCCTCCCTTTTTTGATCCCTCTTGGCATCACAAAGAGGTACTGTCTCAGCTTTTAAATCAAGATCATCTATAAGAAGAGTTAGCCTTTCTTTTTCTTTCTTATAAATGCCACTTTGATTTTTAGCCCATCCCCGTAGAAATTGTCTAAGATGTCTAACCTTATGTTGCCATCTTTCGACAGGAGATTTGCCGGAATGAATAGAACACCATTCATCACGAACCATTTCATAGAATCCTTCTTGGCGAATCCAAGATAATTTGAAAGAGAAATTATTTTTATTACCAATATGAGCGGGCTCCCCAGAATCAATGAGTAATGGAGTATGATCCGAACCAGTGCGTGTCAAGGCACGCACTGTGACCAAAGGGAATTTTTGTTCCCACTCCACGTTAGTTAAGACTCTATCTAACTTCTCATATGTCGGAACCTCACGCCTACTTGCCCAAGTGTATTGTCTACCAGACATAATGATCTCTCTTAGATCAAGCGACTCGATGATCGCATTAAAGAGAAAAGGCCATCGTGCATTGAAAATGTCATTATTTTTCTCTTCTTGCCGCCTAATGATATTGAAATCACCGCCAACTAACATAGGCAATGTTTCAGAATCACAGATTCTGACCAACTCCGCTAGAAAATCTGGTTTTTGTGCATCCTGGGCTGCCCCGTACACCCCAACAAGGATCCACTCAAACCCATCCTGTTTTGCTTTAACAAAAAGCTTAACATAGAAATCACCTGTCTCCACTCTTTGGATCAAAGTGGTCTCCATGTTTATCCCCACTAAGATTCCCCCAGACCTTCCCCGAGGAGGTAAACAATACCACATAAAATCTAACCCCCCCAGATAAGTGCTTGAGGAAAGGTGTCGCAAAATTAGCCCTTCCTGTCTCTAATAGAACGATGAAGTCTAATTTATGCTCTTTAACCGTTTCATGAATAAAGCATATTTTGGCGGGGTCCGCTAAACCCTCGCAGTTCCACCAAATTCCTTTCATCAAATTAAATTCTTAAGCTTTTTAATTCTAGAGCTACGTCGAACCGAATGTCGACTACCCTTTGTCTTAACTTTCTTACGAAGATTAATAATTGGAATATGCATTAGATCCTCATGATCGTCGCATTCTTCATCTATTAAATCCTCAGATAAGTTAGAAGCATTTTTTAGAACGAAACTACCTGAACCTTCCTCCCTTACGCCAGATTTTTCTAGAAAGATTAAATTTCTACTTTTCTCAAGATTTCTTATAGAATTAATAGATCTCAAAACTTGTTCAGATGAATCCCCTAATGAAATTCCTAACGCATTAGCCCTATACTCTATGTCACAATCATGCAGATCAAGGAAATTTAATTTCTTAATACAGTTCGTACCTTGCGAGGAAGAAGGTGTACGACGTTCGGCAAGCTCCATTGCACGTTCCAGCTGCGGCGCATCCGCATTGGGCTGCGCTTGGATCCTAGCACTCGATCGCAAGCCAGCCTTGGAGCAATCTGGAATTCCTCCAAAAGCGACGACTGCCTCATACGACGGCGAGTCGGCTTTTAGAGGTGTCGAAGGAGACCGTGGCGGAGTCCGATCCGCATGCGGAGATCCTCCTGATCTCAACGCACGCGGGGACCGCAACGGAGAAGCAGCGTACCCAGTGAGAGCTGGCTCGTCTCCTGAGACCACGTCCAAAGCCGGAACAGCATCCGACATGCATGAAGTTGCATCGAAGCCAACCATGTGCTGCTCCTCCACTACGCTGCATGTAGTAGCATGCACGGTGGCCATTGCAAGTGCATGCGCACCCGCGGACGATCGGCATGCCGTCCCGAACGCAGCAGGAGACTTCACCGATGCAATATCCTGATTCGGGCACCTAGGCGGAGAACACGCTCCACCTGAGCGAGCCTCCACAACAGAAGACGGTGCAGGAGACCTGAGTGGAGACCGAGGCCTGGTGGCTGCCCCGCCTGGGCATGCAACCTTGGCCGTGGCCTCCAAATTCCTCTCAGACGAGGTGCTTCCGATACGATTTGAAGCGTTCAAATTCAGCTTGTTTGCTGCCTCAAACTCCTCAGCCCATTTACGCTTTGATTCAGCGAAACTCCTCATGAGAGCAGGAGAAAAAGTAACTCCAGAGACAACAGCCTTTGAATTAGAGATAGGCGCTGTACCCGAAGAACCTGAGACAACACCCGGAACAATTACAGAATCATTATCATTGGCCCCATTGGCCTGATTCTGATGATCAACATCTCTTTCTCGTAAACCTCCGGATTTTTTTTTTTAAAACGGGAACAAAAGATTTGCCCCAATCTATTAATTAAGAAGAAGAGAGGTGCCCAGTTAATTAAAGGAAAACCGGGCGAAAACCTCTATAAGAAAACCACAAACGAACAACGCCCCACACAAGCAACTACACGACCAACGAGGCTTTGTGGCAGTATGAAGTGGACAATCAGCATTAGCATGTCCCGCACGCTCACAAAAATCACACAAATTTTCAGCACAGTCATATGCAATATGCCCAGGAATACCACATCTATTACACTTAATTTTTTCCGGGTTTTTACCTTTCTTTGGTACAACACCTTGATTGACCGCTGCAGATAGATTAGCCACCAACTGCGGCAAAACTTGAGCAGCTCCCTGAGCACCACCAACACCAACAGCCTGCTGAGGAACCGAAGCTATGACAGCATTTTGGACTGCGGCGTTTGGCACAGCAGCGTTGCCGGCGTCAGCCTCTCCCTGGCCAAGAACGGCCTGCGCGAGACCCACAGCCTGCTGGTTTTGAGCCGGTGCAACAAGAGGGGCGGTGGCACGACCACGTCCCCTCCCTCTCACCACATCGCCACGACCCGTGCCATGGCCATCGTTCCTCTTCCTTCGGCCAGCACCACCACGGCCAGCCCCCTCAAATCCAGAGCCAGCGTTGAAGCCCGGAGGCTGCAGCGGAATGTTGCTGAAGGGCTGGAATCCAGGGTTGAAACCCGGGAAGTTTGCGACGAAGCCTTGGCCGCCCGGGAACACCGCACCCGGGAACGCCGGAGCGCCGGCTTGGAATCCCGGCATCCAGCCTTGGTAGCCCGCCATAGCAGGGTACCCATTATTGAAGAAAGGCGCCGGCCCATTGCCGGCACCTCCGGCAGTCCCGCTCGGACCACCTTGGACGAAATTGTTAAACTGAGGAGGAGGTTGCAGGTTTTCCGCGCCGGCGCCGAGTTGAGCACCGCGACCCGCCTGGGCGCCACGATCCTGACCGGCCTCCCCTCGACCTCTACCTTCCATTCCCCCTCTTCCCCCGCCACGACCGGCCATATCAACAGCCGCCGCTACAGGGGGAGGTCGCACCGTGGGAGCCCTTTCTGTAAACCCTAGCTTTTCACGTCGAACGCGTCCAGCCGTAGCAGGTTTAGGGAGAGATGCGATAGCTCTGATCCGTGGGCCCTCTTGGCCAACAGGAGCGCAGGTATGGGTAGATGGGCCTGCCAGCCGCAAAGCCTCGACTAGACTTGGTCTGACCGGCAGCGTGATCCGATGATCACGGTCATTAACGTCTAGCTTTGAATTTTGAAAAAACGGCCGACGACTAACCTTCGCCGGAGATGCTCGCCGCCGACCCAGCTGACGGTCTCTCCCCCATCTCGAGATCGCACTTCTTCGCTTGCGTTGAACGAGCGTCCAGGCCGCGGCGTCGAAATCTTCTTGCAGGCAGAACGTTGACGGCTCGAAGACGGGGCGGCGATCCCAGGCACTCTTCTTCCTGACTTCCGATGTCGACCTGCACAAAGACGAACGCGAATCCGGTGAACTCACCTGAGTGCTAAGGATAGCAGCAGCCTCCCTTTGCGCGGCCCTTTTTAGCAATCTTTTGCGCGTTCTGTCCGGCGACTCCACCAAATCCCGGCCCTTGTCTGACGGCGGGGAGCAGAACCTCTCTCCAGAAAGAGCTCCTGAGATCGGCGAGGTAGAACCACTAGCGAGGCCAGCTTCATCCTCGTCGGAATCGTCAAGTTGGAGCGCCCAGAATCGCCCTGCAGTCGCCGCAAACGGCTTTCCGCTAAACGCGGTCGCCATCGGTCCACAGCTCACTCTCCCTCGAGGAACCTGACATCATGTATCTGAATGGATGTTTTGAGCACTCGATAAGGACCAAACAACCCGAAAGACATTTTTTGGTTGCTTCCGGATTGCGCTTTGAAATACACCAAATCACCCACTTCAAATGGGCGTTGAGAGTGATGCTCATCGGCCTGATGTGTCATACGTTGGTGACTGAGTAATTGTTGTCGTAGTATTTGCTGAATTTTTTGACATCAATGAGCGACTTCTCCGAATCTAACTGCATACCAAAAAAGAGCCATATATCATATGTTGCCAAAATTTTGGCAAGGCGCAGTTGGGCAGCATCCAAAATGCCCTCGAGCCAACATTTTGGTCGCTACTCCCATTCCTACGCCCACGCCGGCAAAACGCTGGCAGATAAATCCTTATGTGCCCCTAATTTGGTGTGGCAGGCCAGGGCAAAAACCAAACAGCCCCATTGTCTCTGTAGTTTGTTTCTCCCATACAGAGTAGAAGGAAAAAAAACCCTCCCCATTATTGTCTCCTCGCATGGCTTGCACACCGGCTAGCTACATCCTGAGTTGTGGGCGCTGCAGAGGAAGACGAGGGTGTGCATGCCCCTTGCAGCTTAGAACGCGAAGGTTTGCAATAGTGGCGGCAATGCAACAGTTTGCGTTCCTTGCAGCACTGTCGGCGACGTGTTGCAGCAAAGTTATCGAATGCTTCAGCACAGCATATGTGATATACGAAGAATTGCAGTTTGCAGTAATCACGAGTCTGATGCATCTGGAGAACAGTGTTTGACCACAGTGTTGTAACATAATGTTGTTATCTGATTTATAGCACTGCAGTTTATCATCCAGTTCAAGAAAGGTTTTACGAACGTTGGCCTGTGATGCTTTGTCTCGTCGCACATTTGTTTTTGTATAAGGAGTATATATTAACAGCACTCAAGCTACTTTTAGAACTCAATCTCCCAATGAAACTGGTCCCTTGGTGGTCGATGGAGTCATTGGTGTTATAAAGGGCGGATTGGGTAGGCGCAAGAATATTTGCTCTAAGTACTCCAAGCTGATCTACACTATTGTGGAATTGGTGGAAACTCAGATATTCGAGAGACCTATTACCGCATCAAACGCCGTTTTGTTTGGCACATACTCCGTATAAAGCAATCAGTCAATGCGATGGTTGGCAGAAAACCAAAAAATGGAACATGTTCGATCTGCCTGGACTACTGCGGCCTCACCCAGTGCCCCGGCAAGCTTGGAAAGAGGTCAATTTAGACCATATTGAACTATCGAAGGAGTAAGTAAAATAAAATAGTTGCACAGTCATCCTGAAATAAATTTTGGCTCCAACCTATTGCCCAAAAACATATTTCGACAATTCCAAAAAAAAGGAAAAATATTCGGGTGGGCGTCTAGACATTTTATGTCCATACAAAAAGTTTCGTAGGAAAAAAATATTTTGTGGCTTGTGTAAATAAGACATTTTAGTGTTCTAATACACCTATTCATGATAGTTTTTGTCTCTTTTACATAGGCCACAAAAAAGGCTCTTTTTTGTGAAAAAACTTTGAGTGCAAACATGAAATGTCTGGATGCACATGTGGATATTTAAAAAAAATCCAGACATTTTGAAATATGTTTTTACGTATTTAAAAAATGGTTGCATCGTAGTCACTATCGATTAATTCTCCCAATATGCTTATTTTTGCCACTAATTTATCCTTTCACGACCCTACAACACATCTTTGAGTTGCACGATCTTCCTACCGTCATTATCTGTGATCATGATCTCATCTTCGCAAGCACATTGGTATTCCCTAAACTGATGCTCCGACATAATGTCTTGACGGTGCTTCGAAGGACACCTATAATGCTACATGTTGCTCTGCAGAAATAGGCATCTTGACTTCCGCTTGCAGAATATTGGTACAACACTAGATTTGCATCCACTTTGGGACACTCCCCATTTGAGATACTCTATGTCCATCCTCCTTAGCTCCCCGGTACCAATGCTTGTATACCCACCTACTTCCACGTTCCCCTTATATTTCTTGCCAAAAAATTTGCAGATCATGGGCCAAGAAATCCTTAGTCAAAATTTTGGCTAGCCAATGGTTGACACAAATTGGTAGGGCATGAGATGAGATGGTACCAACCAACCATGCGTTGACTTCGATAGTTGAGCTTCAATACAAAGGCTAGCCAACGCTACCAGTCAACACCAAATTTTTGACATGGCAACCAAGAGCCACAATGCAAACAACAATCTAAGAGCCCAACATGGTGCAATAGGACTTGCGCAGGACGGTGCCGCTGTTCGATGTCGTGGCGGCTTTCAGAAGTGTGTGCGTGGGTACTTGTTGCGAGTCTGCTGG
Source organism: Dactylis glomerata (assembly GCA_007115705.1). Lineage (NCBI taxonomy): Eukaryota > Viridiplantae > Streptophyta > Magnoliopsida > Poales > Poaceae > Dactylis > Dactylis glomerata. Next base: position 8,962 of record QXEO01001749.1, read on the forward strand.
ACTGAGTATGCTTCTAGCTGTCGATGAGCAACTAGTTGAAGCCTTCGATTTTAGATGATGCGTGTTGGTGTGACAATAGTTTGGTAGGTGTAAAGATCTATCGCTGAGATGGTGGCTTTGGTTTGATCTTTGTAATCCTCTTATAAGGCTTATGTGAATAATCTAATAAAAAAGATTGTGTGCATCCTTCTGGATGCAGAGGCTGGGGGTCAACCATCCATTTTGAAAAAATGGTGCAATCGGGCAGCTCGGCAGGGGTCTATCGGGCCTACCCGTGCTGCCAACGCCTAGCAGCCATTTAAAGTTTAATAGAGAAAAGTACTTCCTCCGACGCGGAATAGATGACGCCCGCGCAGAATAAATATGTTTTTGCAAAAACCCCCCATAACATTTTGATTCTTCACAACAGGGGTCCCTACATCTGAGAAATCAAACTGTGCTCTTCCCCGACGAGAGGGAGGCCGGCCCTACTCAAGCTCGAGCTCCCGCCGGTCCTCCACGGACGCCCTCCGCCATCCCTCGCGCCGATACCGTCCCGTCGGCCTCCCTCTCGAGCTACCGCCGGCCACCCGCTCGCATCGGAGCCACATCCTGCTGACCTCCCCTGCCTCCGACGGTCTTCCTCCCTCGATCTCGCGCACCCGCACCGCCAGCGTTCCTCTCGATCTCCTTCTGGCCTCCTGCTCGAGCTCCCGACACTCTCCCGCTCTCGAGCCCGTGCCTTCACGCCACCGACCTCGACGCCCTTGCGCCGTCGGCCTCCCATCCTCACACTCTAGTTCCTGCCGGCCTCCCATCCTCGTGTTCGAGCTACTGTCGACCTCGTACTCGCGCTCGCGCTTGCTTCCTCACGTCGCCGTCCTAGAGCTCGAGCTCCTCCACAGCCAATTCGGTGCTGCCAAGTCCGGTGACCAAAAATCGGCGGCGCCGCCACCCAAGAGTCGCCGACGCTCACTACTAGAGTACTCCTCTGCAAAGAATAAGAAGAAAACAAGTGAAGAAGCTTTACAACCTTGTATCAGAGGAACACCCAGGGACAGTAGCTGAGTAAATTGACAGAATACCAGAACACTGTGATACAGACCTGTTGATGCGACAAACCGTAAGTAAACCTGTTTCTTGCAAAGTTGTTATCTTGCACTACATCTTCAAATTCACTTTCCATCAATGGCTTGCAAAACCAATTCCTCTTGAAACTTATCTGTACTTAGTGAAACACAACAGGAGAAGAATTAGCCTAGCATGTATGGAAAGGCAAACTTCATAGCTGTATAGAATTTGCTTGCAAATTCTTTTCACCATCACTAAGCTACGAATTAGTCTGAGCATAAATGGTAGCCTAAGGGTCCTTAAAAACTGACAAGAGACACTAGCATAAGGCTGCAGCTGATAGTTAACCAGCATTTCAATCCCTTGGGTGGGTTCTCCAGTAGTGACCAATAGTTTCATTCTCTGATAATTAGCAACAAGTTAACTCAGTCTTCGTACAGCAAAGCGCCAAAATAGGTTTGGATAATATAGGGTCAGGCAACATCTAGTTCACCAATTGAAGATACCTAAGCTCAGTCGTTGTCGTTCTCTAGGATGGATCAATCCGAATAAAATGATTTAAGCTTCCACGTGGCTGTTCGTGACTGGGCTGTGGTCGGCTGTCGGCGCCTGCACCGACCACTGACCAGGCCGGCGCTTCGTCCTGTCGGTCGTTTTGAAAAAACTGCCATTCTCCATGTCCAAGAAACGAAGCCCATCACAAGACACTGATTTGTGGACCATGCGGCGCAACTTGGGCCCACTTTTCAAGGTTGACTTGGATCGCCTCCTTTTTTTTGTTGACAAGTCGGCAGATTATGGGATGAACGAGTAAATTACATAAAACTACCACATTTTGGACATACTTTACGGGTCAGTACCACTTTCTTAATTTTTTACTAAAATCTACTAGTTTTGGGGCGTGACGTTACAAATTGGACTAATACCCATCTAACCACGTTTTGACGGCAGAGCTGACTGATGGGTCCACTTGTAAGGGGTGAGGTGGCTGCACATGTGGAGGAGATGATGAGATGGCAGTGGAACCCACCTGTCAATCTATAAAAAATGTTTAAAAAATGAAAAAAATATGTAGGAATAAAATTTGAAAAGACTATTTTTTTCTCACTGAACAAAGTGTGATGCGTGCGTTTCGCCTGGCGTTCATGCATGCGTGCGATGCGTGCGATGCGTGCGTTACGCGCGGTAATCACAAGTTTGACCACCAGATCTACTAATTTTTGGTTCATTTTCAATTTTCTGCAAAAGTAATAAAGAAAAGAACGTAAAATATAGCATCGCCAGGAGTCGAACCTGATTCGAACACACGATGGCGTGGACAAACCACTTGGGCATAGCAAGTTAAATTTAAATATTATAGTATAGCTGCTTATATCCATTCATTTCAGTTTAAATTTAGGCAAATTCAAATAAAATCTCATTTATTTGCGCAAATTTTTTGTGCAAACAAAAAATTTCAAGGCCGCCACGTCCAGGCCCTCCTCGCTGCACCCCACGTCAAAGCCGCGGGATGCCAGCTCGGTGAGAAAAAAATTTAGGAACAAAACAATATAATTTACTGTACAATTTTTAGGTACAAAACAATGTAACCCTAAACTAATTTTGGAGTAAAACAATTAATAAAAAAGTTTACTGTACTTTGTTCGGTGAGAAAAAAATAGTCTTCTCAAAATTTATCCCAATTTTTTTTAAAAGTTTTTTAATGGGCTGACAAGTGGGTCCTACTGCCATCTCATCGTTTTCTCCACGTGTGCAGCCACCTCACCCCTTACAAGTGGACCCTATTGGTCAGCTCTGCTATCAAAACGTGGTTACATGGATATCAGTCCAATTTGTAACGTCACGCCCCAAAACTGGTAGATTTTAGCAAAAAATTAAGAAAGTGGTACTGACCCGTGAAGTGTGCCCCAAATGTGGTAGTTTTGTGTAATTTACTCGGATGAACTGATTCAACTGAATTAGATAATGGAAGAATCAAACTGGAAAGTAAAATGGTTGATGCACAAATTAGTACTAATACTACTACCCAATGGACATGGATGACACTCTTTCGCACTACGGTTTTTCTGTTGATAACGACAGCTAATGCAAAGCTTAAATCAACCGATAGCTTTCCTTACACTTTGAAGTTGCCCATTATCGAGACTTTAATCCTAGGGAGAAATGGGGGTGGTGGCACCCTTTCCTCCAAGAAGATCCCTCTAGGTGCGGTGTGTGTTCTTGATCCTTCCTTTCCTGTCTTTTCGCTTTCAAGGTGACTTGCCAATCTTATTTCTGCCATCTCTCTTTACTCTTTAGTGGTGAGACCCATTCACATTAAAAAGCAAGATTTGCTAGTATCTGAATTTATTTACAAATCCTCTATAGTTATCCAATCTGTATTATTCTCTGTAGATTTGGTACTTAATTACCTGAGCTGGGTAAAGCTGTCCTGATGATTCGGCATTCCTCTCTGTTCCTGTTCGTGTAGATTTGTGCAGACGCCGTGCGCAATGGCTGGAGTTGATCAAGAAGGCGAGATGGCCGCGCTGCGGGAGGCTCTACGGCAGCAGAGTCTTGCCGTCGAGATGCTCAAGGCGGAGCTGGAGGAAGAGAGGCAGGCGGCCTCGTCGGGGGCTGACGAAGCGTTGGCCATGATCCTGCGGCTGCAGGCGGAGAAGGCGGCGGAGCGGATGGAGGCTGTTCAGTTCCGGCGGGTGGCGGAGGAGAGGATCCGGCACGATGAGGACTCAATGGCGTTCCTCAAGGCCGTCGTCTTCAGCCAGGAGATGGACATCAGGTCCCTCAAGAACCGCCTGCTGTCCGTCTGCGGCAGCAACGATTCATACGTACCGCCCTCCGGCGGGGATGGCGCCTTCGACCTCCCCTGGCTGAGGAGACTGGCCAGGAACGGCGTGTCGTCGGGGAGGAACGCCTCGCTCCCGGCGGCGCGGCTCGAGGAGCTATGCCCAGATCTCGGTGCCGCCGCCGCCGGCGAGTATGGCGACAGTAGACCGGCGAGGACGGTGTCTGACATAGGGGAGGTGATACGGAGGGAGAAGGAGTGGGTGAGGTCCAACGTGAGCCACAAGGCGCCGCCGCGGCTGCAGCGGTCGGCCTCTCACCACCTCCGGCGGGTGCCGAGCTACTCCGCGCAATGTGGCATGTCTCTTTCAGCAGGAAATGTCCACGACAAGTTTGAAGCTCCGGAGAGTGTTGCTTCCCACCACGCCCCTCCGAGATCTAGCAGAAGGTCTTCGCCGGAGATAATCTCCGAGGAAGACGACCTGATCTCGTCATCCAAGCGGCGCGGTGATCGACACGGCGTCAAGCCTAGGAACGAGCAAGCGACCATTGCTGAATTGGGAGCTGGCGTGGAGCAGATCAAATGCAGCGTAAAAAATCTCGCGACGGAGCTCAGCAAAATGAGGGAAACCAGCGTGTCCAGAGACGACGCGCATACGCAATTGCTGACAGAGATCTGCACAAAGCTCGACGCCATAAGCAAGCAACACAATGGCGTTCATGGAGATGGAGACAAGAGAAGCACCAGCAGAGAACAAGGCAGTTCTTCCAAGGGGGTGAATCTGCCACAGAGTGAGCTTCTGATGAACCATTTCATTGAGGTATGTGCCATCATCTCCTCTGCAATCCTTGCTAGGCCCTTGCTCGCGTCCATGTCATTCTTTAGGTGCGTCCTCATTTTTGTCTTAGCTGTGGTGTTCACAAAAGCTCTGATGAGTTCATATTCACAGTGAGCTTCTTTAGGTGATTCCTCATTCTTACCTTAGACGCTAAAGTTAGTTCCCTCCCAATTTCGATTCCTTCACATTTTAGCCAGTTTTGTACTAATAAGACAACATCTGTAATTCAGTTCCTCAATAAACATTGCAGAAACAGTCTGCCATGGTCAATTTACTTTTGGCACTGAAATTTGTGTCTGTTTTTAGAGAAAAGGCTTTTTTAATTTGTGTCGGTTGACCTGAGGTGTTGTAAGAGCATGTATTTCAGATTATACTCTACTTCTTTTGACCATTCGTTTCTGAAGAAAATACTTGAGAATAATTTTGTCTAAATAAATCATTGTAAGAGGCCTATGCATTTCTCTCTCTTCTATATTCCTGGAAATGTCAGTATGAAATGTTTGCTTGTTATACTACCCGAGCCCTGAATTGATACAAGAAGCACACAACTTTATTTTTCTTTTATTTTTCTTTTCTTTCTGTTGTTTGTTGTTTTTGTGCTCTTTTCCATAAGTACTTCTTCTGAATTATCTTAACAGGCAATGATGTACTTAGCGTGAGATCTGTGAAGGGCTATGCTATTTTATTGATTGTGAAGATTGGTGGATTGAGTTAAGGATTGTTGTTTTCTTTTTGTTTCTTTATCGTTCTCGCCTTTTCTTGGCGAAAATGATATGTACATGCATGACCTGAGAGGTGGTGTAATTAGTATTGTGGTTTTCTCATGTGCTGATTTTGTTTAGCGTCACAGGAGAAGGTCCAATTGATCTAATCTTACCAAATGATACTTGTAACTTGTGTACAAGAAAAGTAAACAACTCATTTAGCTATTTCGTTCCGATTTGGGTTGCCAAGAAAAGCATCTGGACATGTTCAACAGTGCAGGTTAGCGCCATTGGATTTCACAGGAGAAGGTCCAATTGATCTAATCTTACCAAATGATACTTGTAACTTGTGTACAAGAAAAGTAAACAACTCATTTAGCTATTTCGTTCCGATTTGGGTTGCCAAGAAAAGCATCTGGACATGTTCAACAGTGCAGGTTAGCGCCATTGGATTTGGATAGGTGCTAGAAATTCTGCATTTTTCTTTCAACACATCTTATGCACATATGTGTATATCTTCTACACTTAAGCGCAACCCCAAATGCGTGAAAAATGATAACTTTAACTGCTAGTGGTTTCTGGTGTTAATGGCGATGTCATACTTGCATGCACAAGTTTTAGTCGCGGTGAAAGTGATAACCCCACTAGTGGAAAACAAGGCATTTGCACCGGTTATGCAACCGGTGCAATGCATCCGGGACTAAAGCCCTCCCCCTTTAGCACCAGTTGCGTTACGAATCTGTGCTAAAGGGTCTTCACGTAACCTTCCACACGCGCTCCCGCCGAGGACCTTTAGCACCGGTTCGTATTACGAACCGGTGCTAAAGGTTGACGACGTGGCGTGCTCTAAACCCTAAACGCTGCCGTGGCTGAACCCTAAACCCTAGCCATTTAAAAGAAACCATTATATTACACAATATCATCATGCATATAGAGATCGAAGCTAGTGTTATCTTTCATCGTGCTTGGACGAACATATTACATAATGGTACATCGTACATGTTCATGCATATATACAACATAATTTCTATTACTATTGTCCAAAATTGTATTGCCGATGGTATTCTCCGGTTGGTGCTATGACCTCTTCAAGTAAGAATCCTGCCACTTCCTCTTGAATTGCTCGTACATGCTCGGTTGATAGAAGACCATCCCGCATCCGTTCGATCTAATGTAAAGAAGGAGATCAATACATATGAATATGAAGAAACTCAACATAAATGATGGTAATAAAATAAAATTGTGAATATTGTTTACGTACATTTAGTTGTTCTAACATTCTGCCCTTCTCATAGCAAGTCTGTCGAATAAACTCGCAAACATAGAATCCACATAAATTATTTCCGTCTTCTTGCTTCAAGCACTTTACGAGAATAGAGTTCAATCAAAATAATAATCAAGGATGATAATGGTATTGAAACTAGAATCAAAGAGATGCATGGACCTAGCTAGTAGTACTTACCGGTACTTGTCAAAATTCAAGCTCCTCTTTCCAAGGACCCGCTGCCTTCTTCGTGAACCGTTTCCAAGCACTGCCCGACAAAGAAAATGAATAAAGAAGTTACTAATTACTTGATATCAGGAAATGAATAAAAGTTGCCGATATAGTGCCATAATGATTGAAATTACCTCTGGAGTGTATCAATCATGTTCCCGAATGTCTCAAAGGGTTTACGTTTCGAGTCCATGACTAGTACTTGTCCTCTATCAAGTTGAATAACTAGCAGAATAAAGTGATACATGCGCACACGCATAACTCACACTTAACATCGAGTAAGCAAAATAGTAACGTGTACAAGACAGTAACACTCACTTGAAGTTGTAAGGAAATAGTATTTCCCTTATGGTTTCTTGTTTCCTTAACGCCCATACCATGTTATTCTCCGTGTCCTTGATATGGTTATGGAGACTATGCTCGTTCACGATATATGGGTCAACAAACCCAATGTCATAGATTCGTCCTCTTTTGCATTCGAGTTTCTTCAATCTGCATAATATGGTGAGTATAATTATGCATACAATCAGCGAGATGAGCTAAAGACTTAATTACAAAAATAATACTTACAGACAATAGGCACTGATGATAGATTTGTCGAGGGCGTCATGATTGTATAACTGAAATAATTCAGCAAATTCGATGTTTATATCGTCAGTTCCACAAAAGTAATGCTCATCATTAATTCCCAGTATGATATAGTTCTTCCCTTCCTTTGAGGCTTCCATGTACCACTTATGCAATTTTTGCAATCTTGTTGGTAGATTCGAGATCTCCTCGGGTCTGACGAGAGGGTTCCCGTGCCGGTATTTGTATGCTATATCAGCCATGGGGAAATCACACTAGCTTAAGTACTGAGCAATAGACATAACATGAGCTTCGGCCTCCTCTTTGTATAGTGCTACAATCTCTGGATCATACTGGACATCGGGAAACACTTGGAGCGGGGGGCACGAGTTTTTCTGTTCTCCGAGCTGGGGAACTGATTTCCCGCTTGCACTACTACTTGTCGACCGCTTTGCTGCATTATGTGACTTGAGAATATTGCGGTCATAGTCTGATATAAGCCTTGGCTCAGTTTGGTGAAGGGTCTTCAGCATTTTTAGCACTTTCAGATCTAGAGGATGCTGCTTAGCGGACTGCTCGGTCCTCTTTTTCTTCAAATTTTTAAAGAAGTTTTTTGATTTTTCCTGTACGATCGCTGCATTTTCCTCTGGAGTATAGTCGTAAGGTCTCTTGGGAGGAACCTTAGGTACTCTTGGAAGGGGCTCCTGTCGACAGATCGGTGATCGGTTACGACTCATCGATGGACCGGCGATGGTACGCTTCCGCTTTTGGCTCTAAGCCTTAGTGGCCGGAGGCGGCGGAGACGGTTGACGAGCTAGAGAAGGCTAAAATGCTGGAGAAGGGTGACGCAGCGGCGGAGAAGGGTGACACGGCGGTGGAGAAGGGTGACGCGCTGGAGACCTTGGCGTCCAATTTGGAAGCACGATGTATGCCCCTTTAGCTATTCTTCTATCTGAGACATGCGGTCTGCCTCCCTTTCCTTTTTTCTCTGATGACTTCTATCGGGAAATTTCTTCCTTTCGATGGGAAACCCGAGTTTTCATGGTTTGGAGCTTGGTGTGGTTCGTGTTCGTCCTGGATGTTCATCATTCCCAAGGACCCGTGTGAGCTCGTCCTTCTCTCTTTTGGGATGGAACCTCCCCTCTTCAACATCCTTTGCTGCGCTTCTAAGGGCATCAATGGGAAGGGGGTCTTTGTCATGCTTTTTGTATATATACACTTCCCTTCTGAGTCCTACTTGCCTCCATGCACGTAAAACCAATCCCTTGACCGATCATTCCATTTCAATATCTCCGAAATGATCCATTTAGCAATTAGATAGTCCTCCATTTTTTTCCACTTAGGCTTGCTAGACTTGTAGCCTCCTTGACCCATAGTATGGTGATACTTCTTCTTAGCAGCATTTTTCTTATTCATATCTGACCTTTTCTTAGCTTCCTCCGATGTCTTGTACTCCATGAATGTGTCCTAGTGGTCTTTTATCTTCTCATAGGCTCTAGTGAACACCGGAGTCTTTTCTTTCTATACAAATTCCTTGTCCAATCTTTTCTTCCAGTTGTTGAATTGTAGTGCCATCTTCGAAAGAGTCCACTTCTTAACTTTTCGCTCTACGATATTCAGATGACGATCCTCCTCATATGAATCCTCCTCATTTGGATCATCCTCATTTCGATCCACCTCATTTCGATCCACCTCTGGCGCCGCCGGTAGGGTAAAATATACCATGAGCTTCTTCCAAAGCATATTTTTGAATCTCCTGTGGACATAGCTAACTGGTTCTGTCTTTGTCTTCTTCCATTCTTGAATGGTGATCGGAATGTTGTCCCTAACAAGAACTCCGTATTGTCTTGTAAATTTATTTGCGTGAGCCGCGGGAGCAATCGGTTCGCCATCTTCACTGATTTCTTTGATCTTGTACCTTTCGTGTTCTTCCAACCTTCTGGCCAGACCTCTTTTATTTACAAAAGAATGGCTCGATCTGGAGGGCTAAAAGAAGAAAGAGCGTTAATATATGTGAAAGGATCTTAAGGGGCGACTAGAGGGGGGGTGAATAGGCGCTACCCAAATTTTTTATCTTTTTCCAATTTTAAGGCTTGACACAAAATAAATTCTCTAGATGTCCAACTAGGTGAATTTTGAAGGGTTTCGCAGCATAGAAAACAAAAATTTTCCTACGAGTACGAACAAGAACAGCCAAGATCTGATCTACGAGATGCAAAACAACGAGCGGGAGAGAATAGATCTACATACCCTTGTAGATCGCACAGCGGAAACGTTCAGATGAACGTGGTCGGCGTAGTCGTACTAGCGTCTCCTCCTCGCGATCCGATCCGATCCAAGCGCCACAACGGGCGGCGCCTCCGAGCGTTGCACACGTACAGCGCAGCGACGACTCCTCCTCCTCGGTCCAGCAAGGTGTGGTGGAGTGGTAGATAGGATCAGCAGCACGACGGCGTGGTGTTTATGGTGGAGAGTATTTGCGGGCATGACTTCACCTACGCGCGCGAGGCAGAAGAAGATTGGGCAAAAGAACTAGTCAAACTAGGGCTAGAAAAGACTACACGAGAGACAGCAGCGTGGCGGCTGAAAACAATTTTCGGTAGCCAGAACCGTCCGATGTAGGTCCTTTTATAGGTGCTTCATCGTATGACCTAAGGGCTGACGTACGTTTCAAGTTTCTGAAAACTTGACCGCGACGTCACAGCGATCGAATCATCCCATCAGTTGGCCGATGCACCAGGCGAGCAAGCAGCCCTGGCGATCGAGGGCGATCGAGCGAGCCACGGCCTCGATCCGCTCTGGCCGGCCTCTTGGTCGCTAGCTGGAGCGGTCGGTCGGCCCGGCCCAGCCTTCCTAGCACCGGCCTGAGTGCGGCCTGGGCGCAGCGGCCCAATGGCGTGCGAGGCCTGCCCCAGCCGGACCATCCGGCCGGCCCAGCCGAGGTGGGAACCTGGCGCGGCGACGGCCTGCTCAGCCGGCCCAGGTTCGGCTCCTCTCTTCTTTCCCTTTTTTTTTCTTTTGCCTTTTTCCTTTTGCAGTTTGTCTAGATGGGCTACAAAATTAGACCATTAGCAAAACTTTCTGTGGACTACTTTTTAGTCCTATTTATTTCCAATAAATAAATATATTTATTAACACTTATTAATTCAATTAATTAATAAATCATTAATTATCTTCCCGGAACAATTCCGTAACTCTCCCAAACAATTTCCATAAATCCTGAAACTACTCTAGCGTCGATGAGCGTTAAGTGTGTGACACTACGGGTTCGAGAATATGCGGACATGATCACTATCAATAATCAATAGCGGGATCTGGAAATCCATATTGACTCCCACATATTCAACGAAGATCATTATCGGTGAACCACGATGTCAGGATTCAAATAATCCCGTATACAAATTCCTTTGTCTCGCGATATTTTACTCGCCCGAGATTCGATCGTCGGTATCGCCATACCTAGTTCAATCTCGTTCGCAGCAAGTACTCTTTACTCGTTCCGTAATCCAATATCACCCTGTGATTAAACTCATTAATCATGTGTTTGCAAACGGTGTATGATATTGATTACCGAGTGGGCCCGGAGTATATCTCTCCAACATGGGAGGGACAAATCCCATCTCGATACATGCAACCCAACAAGTACTTTCCGATTACCTGAGAGACACCTTTATGATCACTCTCTCATAGAGTGACGTTTGATGACATCAAAGCTCTCTTCCGGTACTAGGGAGTGGCATTATCTCATGGTCTAAGGAATAGGATACTGACATAGGAAAAGCTACGTAATTGTGAACACAATGACACGATCTAATTGTTTTGCTTATATTGGGTCTGTCCATCACATCATTCTTCTAATGACATGACCTCATTATTAATCGACAACTCATGTCTATGGTTAGGAAACCTTAACCATCATTAATCAATGAGCTAGTCTAGTAGAGGCGTACTAGGGACATAGTGTTGTTTATAAACCACACAAGTATTAATGTTTCCGCTTAATACAATTCTAGCATGGAATATAAATATTATCATGAACAAGAAATATGATAATAACAATATTATTATTGCCTCTAGGGCATATTTCCTTCAGTCTCCCACTTGCACTAGAGTCAATAATCTAGTCATACTTGCGCCTTTAACACCTGTGGCATTCCGGTGTTATTCATACGCTTTGCACGTGGTAAACCTTATCAACGGGTCTGACACTTTCAGATCCGTTTGTATTTGCATATCTTTTGCGTCATCACGCATTACTCAACTTATATGAGATGGCATCGTATAAACTTGGTCTTCTGGTGAGACCTTTGTTTCTTGGCCAAGACTATGTTGTCACCATTGTCGTACAATAGACTTACATAGTACTAGCACACTTAGAACTACACCTAGTTCTTTTGCTGCTTCTAGAGCAATTATATACTTAGCCTTCATTGTAGTATCCGTCACAATGTCTAACTTTGGAACTCATCCAAGTTATCATGGAACTTTCTTCCATCTTATTGTGCCACCTTCTAACTCAAAACAAATAGCCTAAAATTGAGATAAAATTTTAACTGTATATGTGACAAAGCCAATGTAACACATTGCAATGAACCATTTATCACTTCTGCATACAGAACATATTCTTAGTTCTTCGAAAGTACATAAGAATATTCTTACTATTGTCCAATGATCATCATATGAATGCTCATAACCTTTTAGAGCATCGGACATATCTGGATATACATATCATGGTATACAAGATTGATAAAATCAGTCTTGCGGTTTCAATCATCAAGTGTCAAAACATTTGATTCTTGCTTCAACCTCTTCCATGCAACATGAACCGTTCTTATTGATTCCATATTGAACAAATTCAATATTTCATCTATGTACTCTGCAAAACTATATTAATGCCTCAATCTATCTGCATAGACATTGATGCTTAATATTCTGGTTTTGCCTAAGTCTTTCATCAGAAATCTAATTTTAATGAAAACTTAACAATATCAAGAAAAACACATAATTTCCAATGACCAATATGTAGTCTATATAAAGCATTAGAAATATGTCTTAGCGCTCCCACTTACTTTCTTGTAAATACAAGCATCTTCAAATATCTTGATGAAATTAAACTCTTTTAACATTTTCATTATTTGAAGATTCCAACTCCGTTATGCCAACTTCTACCATTGAAGTTTGCATACATATCTAGCAACCTTTGAATCAACAAAACCCATTGGGTCGTGTCTGGTACACGTCCTTGGTGTGCATTCCGGTAGAGGAACGTTGTTTTGTTTATTCAACTATCATATCTCAATATGTAATTGTTGCTAGAATAATCCATATGACGAAGTCAGGGCCCATCACCGCTTCTTTGTATATTGTTGGTTACTATCATCCAATAATATCTCGTCCTCAAATCTTGCTATTTGATTACGACCAACTTGGTTAAATAGGAACTTTGATGTCGTGACTACAACATATTGTAGACGCATGAGCCATGAACGCAGTTGCCGCATCCAGAACATTTTCTAGTGCTGTGCTACTCTGATCATCTTGCTCAGGTTCAATAACCTCATCAAGTTCTATATTCCTCCCACTTAAACCTTTCGCGAAAAACTCCTTCATAAGAAATTCACTTCTTTAGCGACAATTACTATGTATTCTGGTTCATAGTGGAAGAAATACCCATCGACATTCTTTGGGATAACCTACAAAGACTTACTAATTCGATTTTGGTTGTAAACATTTTACATATGCCGTGCATACCAAAATTTAAGAAAAGACAACTATAACTTGTATGGTGTCATTTCAGTGGATTATGATGGCACTCTATTCAGTGAAAAGCGGTAGTCTCTAAAGCTTAATCCACAAATTATATTGGCAATTTTATTTCATCATTGATCTAACCATGTCAAACAAGGTTCGATTACACCTATTGAAAACTTCATACTCTTGTGGCGTTTCATGAGATGCAAGTTTGTGAAACAATTTCCTAAACTCTTTAGATGTTTGCTAAACTTGTAACTCAAATATTCTCCTTTATGATCCAATCATAAATACTTGAATTTTCTTGTTACAATAATTTCCACTTCATAAATTGAACAATTTCAACCAGTTCATATTTCGATCTCATCAAGTAGACATACCATACATCTATTCGAGTCATTGATGAAATAGAAAATACACCGCGATCGACTTTACACCATGGACTACATACATCAATATGTACGATCTCCATTTAGTTAGTCGCTTATTCTGTCCATGGCCCATGAACGGTGTTTAATCATCTTTACGAAAAATCTCACAAGCGTCAATCAATTCAAAATTAGATGACTCGAAAATCCATCAACATGGAATTTCTTTCATGTTTTGTTTTCAATATGACTTAAACAGCGGTGCTTCAAATTTAAATGAAATTCGTTTTGTCTTGCGACCTTTAGCATCAGTGTTATAAATGTTTATTTCACCAACAAGATAATAATAATCTATCCATTGATTATGGAAGACGGTAATAATTTGAACAATCATTGTTCTCATAATACCAGAACAAGATAACAATTATTATGTTCATAACAAATCTTGAAGGCTAGGTTCGATGCCGGCGAAAAACACAATAACACTTTTTTTTTCTCGACGTGCATCATTGCCACATTCTTTTGCTAGTTACTTAGGCCATTGTAGTTCTTGCATTGTGTTGCTTTGTATGACATTTCATACCAACAAATCAGTATCCAATACTCAAGAATTACATTGTTAATGAGCAAAGAATACATCCATAACATGTATATCGTTTATATACCTGAGCTGGACATTTCCAGTCTTTTCCTTTCTACCAAATATTTTGCAGATCCTATTTAGCGTTTTCTCTCCACTTAGAAGAATCTATCAACATCAATAGTGGTGTCAATCATTTGACATATGGTCCAAAAGTTTAGTCAAATACTAATGGCTTTGGATTTGCACATTGAGGTGGATCACCATCATCATATAATTGGCGTTCTTCTAGATTCCATTTTTTAGTATTCTTTCGGTATGGCAAAACAACTTAGCCGATACCTTTTCATCCATCTTATCATGACAACTTCATGATGAAACTACTATAGCTCATAAGGATGATTGCAAGTATAATATTAGTTCCCAAACTTTTGGGTGATCGGGACGCAAGCGTCTTCAATCTTTGCATATATTCATACAATATGAGCATATGTTCTTTTACTAAATTATACTTAATCATTTTGCAAACAATCAAAGTTTTAGACATCAAATATCTTTTAACTCTTGTTTGTTTCTGAAACAATTCTTTCAGCTCCAAGATCACTTTGATTCTCAAACAATTTTGAAGATCAATTTCTCATGAAGGCAAATGTATGATCTTTCGATACTAAACTTGAATCGTTGCTCTTTGATTAATACAACTTATTAAATCGTATGGAGCAAGCGAGGTTTGCTAAATTTTGCAATAGGACTTAATCTTTAGTCTTGACATTCTAACTAAACGGTACTAGTCCGTAGAGTGACTATCCAGAATTCAATAGTTCTTTTAACTCAATTAAACTAAGTGTCGGTGAAAAACGGTTGCCAAAGACTACAACGACTTATGCAAATACACTAAGATTTAGTTCATGATAATTAGTTCGAGTTAATCAAATTAGTAATGAACTCCCACTAAATTCAACATCCCTCGAAGTTGTTTAGTGAAGCATGATCCAAATTCACTACACCGAGACCGATCATCACGTGAATGATGTAGCTTTAATGGTGATCATCAACATGTTGATCATATCATCTATATGACTCATGCTTGACCTTTCGGTCCATGTGTTCCGAGGCCATGTCTGTACATGCTAGGCTCGTCAAGTTTAACCCAAGTATTTTGGCGTGTGCAAAAACTGGCTTGCACCCGTTGTATGTGAACGTAGAGTTTATAGCACCCGATCATCATGTGATGCTTTAAAACGACGATCTTTCGCAACGGCGCATACGAGGGGAGAACACCTTTTATCTTGAAATTAAGTGTGAGGGATCATCTTATAATGCTACCGTCGCGATCAAAGCAGAATAAGATGCATACATAAAGGATAAACATCACATGCATATACAATATGTGACATGGTATAGCCAATCTTCACGCATTGATCTCCATCTTGTGCGCGCCGGCATGATCTCCATCACTCCACCATGATTGCCTCCACCATGAATAGCAACTACGACTATTGCTAACTACTTAGCGATAAAGTAAAGCTATTACATGGCGTATAAGGAAGTTGACACGCAGGTCATACAAAATTATAAAGACAACCATATGGCTCCTGCCGGTTGTGAACTCATCGACATGCAAGTCGTGAAACATTACAAAACGTGATCATTGCATACATCAAATATATCATCATACACATCACATCTTGTGGCAATACCATATCACAAACACTACCTGCAAAAACAAGTTAGACACCTCTAATTTGTTGATTGCATGTTTTACGTGGCTTATGGGAGCTACGCATAAGAACGGTTCTTACCTACGCAAAGCCACAACGTTGATATTATGGTTGCCAACATCCATTGTAAATCACATGACAACTATAGTGAGAGAAACTGGCATCCACCAGCCGCATGTGTGGAACAAGCCACACGTCAAGTGCGGAGCCGGTCTCGCGAACGAGGTCGCGTAAGGTTGGCCTGGACCGCTTCGATCTCACTATACCGCGCCATAAGAAGTACAAAAATAGAGGTTTGCAACAGAAAACATCAACGCCCGCAACAAGCTTGTTGCGTTTTACTCGTGTAAAACATCTACGCATAGATCTGGCTCTGATACCACTGAAGGGTTTCGCAGCATAGAAAACAAAATTTTTCCTACGAGTACGAACAAGAACAGCCAAGATCTGATCTACGAGATGCAAAACAACGAGCGGGAGAGAATAGATCTACATACCCTTGTAGATCGCACAGCGGAAACGTTCAGATGAACGTGGTCGGCGTAGTCGTACTAGCGTCTCCTCCTCGCGATCCAATCCGATCCAAGCGCCACAACGGACGGCGCCTCCGAGCGTTGCACACGTACAACGCAGCGACGACTCCTCCTCCTCGGTCCAGCAAGGTGTGGTGGAGTGGTAGATAGGATCAGCAGCACGACGGCGTGGTGCTTATGGTGGAGAGTATTTGCGAGCATGACTTCACCTACGCGCGCGAGGCAGAAGAAGATTGGGCAAAAGAACTAGTCAAACTAGGGCTAGAAAAGACTACACGAGAGACAACAGCGTGGCGGCTGAAAACAATTTTCGGTAGCCAGAACCGTCCGATGCAGGTCCTTTTATAGGTGCTTCATCGTATGACCTAAGGGCTGACGTACATTTCAAGTTTCTGAAAACTTGACCGCGACGTCACAGCGATCGAATCATCCCATCAGTTGGCCGATGCACCAGGCGAGTGTGACGACCTCAAATTTGATAACAAATTCGAAGTGCCCGTTATGTATTCCACCGCAATCCCAGAATCATTGTTGCGATATACATAACGTAGTTGGTAACCAGTTCCATAGACATTACAATACGATGATTCAAATACAATGGTCATATAGACCAAGTCATATTACAACACAATATAGCAGCGGAAATAACGTCTTCGGCCCATGCCTTCTCCCTACAGGCAATTGGCGACTCACGGAGACGAGCTTAGTTCTGGTACTCTTCTTCATACCCTTCCTCCTGGTATTCCTCCCCATAGTCTGGCCAAGTTGATAGCCAGGGACACAGCCGTGAGTACATTGGATGCACTCGCAAACCATCTCATAAATGAACAGATGAAGTAGATATGCAGGGTTTGGGTATAGTGGACTAAGCACTAAGTTGGTTTGCAAAAAGCTAGTTTTATTTCCCAAGAATGCTCATTGGTAGAAAAGGGGTTTAGTTCTCTAAGTCATTCTAAAGAGGAACTTCAATGTGTCAAGATCAAGGTCAAGTCATGTCAATTCACATTCATGTCATTCACCAAGTTCACCCTTGTTATTTTTAGTCTTGACAAAAGCCAGGTAGAGTTTGCCAACCGTCCATGACCGAGGACTCGGCTATTCGAATAGTTTGAAAACCTCTGCAGAGGGGTACACTTTACCCACAAGATTCGATACATCTGCCGGGAGAAATCCACGGTTCGCTATACACAAAGGTATGCGGCTTTCAGATAATCAAACAAATTCTTTCACTTGCTCATCCTAGTATAGGATCCTTCCCTAGAGCCCGGGATACGGACTTCCCGCTCCGGCGCCTCTAGTTATGCCCATCCCGGAGACCGGGTTAGTGGAATCCACTTGGTCAAGAAGTATCCGCCCATGGAGTCCTCCCATGAAGATTTAATACAAAACCTCCCATACTAAGATCAACAAGCTACGGATTAAGCCCCTTCCCATATAGGGGTAACGTGGTTGTACGGTATAATTGGCACCCATGTACATCACTCGTTGTCAATTGAGAAATACATTTCATAGTTCTTAGTCAAGATTATTTTCTTTCATAAAGCCATCATGTAGGAGCAATCTCCCATTTCAAGTTTCAATGTCAAGTCACCACCTTTCAAATGGGGTTCCTCCAGAGATAGCCTCAACTTTTATTAGCGACTAAGCAACTACATTGAGGGATAGTACTACTACTATGGTTGGATAAACTCAGCTTGATGCTCTTGATAACCAAGACATCAATATGCTTCTATCATTCTACTCTAGCAATTCAATCATGCAATTTACTTCTATCATTCTACTCTATCAATTCAATCATGCAATTTACTTAAAACCAGTAGAATGCAATATTAAAACTAGGTAGTGGGAGTATGAATCAAAAGATGGCTTGCCTTGGTTGGCAAAGTGTCCGGGGTTTTCTTCTTCTTCTTGATAATAATAATCCCCTCCAATATCCTCCTCGGCAACACTAGCGTCTAATAACGAATAAACACAAAGCACACCATCACTTCACCCAACCAACAACACACCAAGCACACACTCTTGTTTGCTAACCAAGCATTTAGGTTGCATTGCTATGGGGTTGGATTGTAAGTTTTTCTTCTAAGTTTTTCTTCAAGTGTGCAAGCTAGTTTCTCTACTAAGTAGCATAAGTGGTTCACTTGTGCAGCAGTGGAGGTGATTTGGGGTTACTAAGACAAGTTTAAGTGGGATGGGTTCACTAAGTGGATTGGGAATGAGGGCAATTAATTCTAAGTGTGCACTAGTGATCTATCATTTTATGCTAATAAATAGGTTTGGGTTAGGGTCTAAATGATCACACTAATATGGTTTGGGTAGATTAGTGTTGACTAACAGTAAGAGGGGTCATTAGTAAGTTCACATTTTAATTTTCATGATTATTGATGGCTTAAATAATTTTCTAGAAATCTTTCATTAATTCACAAGCTATGGTCACACTATTCATATCCAATTTTATTCTTAACTGATTTTGAAATCTAACCAGTACTATTGGATAGAGTATTTTGTAAGCTTTCCAACGAATATTTATTTGCTAAATTTGGACTCCTAAAACTCTAGGAATTTGAATTTGAAAATCCCATTTAAAACAGTTTTGAAATAAAAGAAAAGGGCGGGAATTAATTAAAACGGTTCGGACCGAAACTTCACTAGCCAGGCCCAGTCCAGACGAAACCCGAACGGGCCGGCCCAGAAAACGTTTCGCGCGGGGAAAAAAGAATAACAGGGGAGCTGACAGGTGGGGTCTCGCTGTCAGTTCACTTAACGGTTCCCGAATCGGTATGCTAGCGTCGGATTAGAATCGGACGGCTCCCAGTCATCGTCTCGACGAGAAAGGGGCGGAGCTCACCTGCGAGCAGCGAAGACCGTTCGACGGCGAGGGAGTGGCGTAGAGGAAGCAGGACTCGACGGCGGGGTGCGGGATCGGCTGCGGTGCTCCTCCTCCTCCGATTCCCTGCGGCGGCGAGCTCCCAGGTGGTCTAACGCGGCGGCGCTCCGCCCGTTCAGTACTGCGCCGGCGGGGTTGGCGACGGCGAACTAGGGCACGAGGGAGTAAGCGGCGATGTCTGGGAGGTAGAGGGGAGTGCGGTGCGTTGCTTCGTTTGATCGCCGGGGGTTTATATAGGCCGGAGCGACGGGGGCGAGCGCGTCCAGTGAACGACCGGCGCAGGACATGCTGGCGGCGTGCACGGGCGACACTGGCCTCGTCGGCGTTACTCGCGTGCTGGAAGGGGTTGGTCTCGGCCGCGGGGTCCTGTGGGTCGGCGCTGGCGAGGGCAGGGTGGTCGCCGACGTGCAGGCTACTGGGAAGAAGAAGAGGGGGTCCGGGGTTGCTGGCTTCTCTTCTCCTCCTTCTTCCAGGGCTTGGGTCGGGGCAGAGGGGGCTGGAATCGATCGAGGCGCGGCCAGGGAGCATGGCTACAGCATTTGGTCGCGCCAGAACAGTGCAGCACAGTGGGATTGATCTCACTCGATTTTCTTCTGCCACCGTTCGACGAAATGCTTACAAGAATTCAAAATTCGAATTTTTCAAATTTGCCACTTTGGGTGCTCATCATATTGGATAAGGTACCCAGACATATTTTTGTTCTGGAGAAATAATGAGTTTTGCAAAAATTTATATTTCAAATTTGAAATGGTTTCTGTTTCAGATTCAAACTTTGGCTCAAGTTTGAGTGGTGTTCTGGTTTGAATTTTCTGTAGATCTTTGTTGGTTGAGTTTGTCCATCACTTGGTTAAGCTCAACTAGTTGGCCAAACACTGATTTGAGTTACAGATTTCTTAATTCAAGGGCTCAAAGTGGTGTAGTCATTAACAGATTCTAGATCATATTAACTTTATCTCTTTCTTACCTATTTTTATTTTTGGTTCTTTTGGTTCCTAATATCTTTCTTAGTTGTTTCTATTGGTTCACTTAGAATTGTCTAACCAATGCTCAAGCAAAAAGAACACACATAAAATCATAGAAATACAAATAAAGAGAATACATGTATGCATGCAATATTGAAGAAAAAGTTTTATTTGGGTCCAATTTTTGACTCTTTATTTAATAAGAGTTGGGTTACAAATTCTGAGTTGTTACAATCTTCCCCCCTTAAAAAGAATCTCGTCCCCGAGATTCACTAATTAAGAACTGAAAAGATTGGGAAATTCTTTCTGAAGGTAATCTTCTCGTTCCCAAGTGGCTTCCTCTTCGGTGTGATTACTCCACTGAACTTTCAGAAATTTGATGCTTCGGGTTCGAGTGGTTCGATAAGCTTCCTCAAGGATACGGATCGGCATTTCACGATAGGTCAAGTCCTTGTTGATGTCCACAGAACGGTGATCAATATTCTTGAAGACTTCGGGCTTCTCCGGAACTTCAAGACATTTCCGAAGTAACGACACGTGGAAGACATCGTGTACTTCAGACAATTCAGGGGGCATTTCCAACTGATAAGACACTTCTCCTCTACGGTCTAGTATCTTGAAGGGTCCAATATATCTTGGGGCAAGCTTTCCTTTTACTTGGAATCTTTGCATTCCCTTGAGAGGTGATACTCTAAGATAAACAAAATCTCCAATCTGGAAGGTCAGTTCTCGACGTCTCTTGTCGGCATAACTCTTTTGTCTTGATTGGGCTGCCTTGAGGTATTCACGAATTATGCGAACTTTCTCCTCGGCTTCTTGCAGCATATCTGGTCCAAAAATCTGGCTGTCTCCGGTTTCAGACCAATTCAAAGGGGTACGGCACTTTCTTCCATACAAAGCTTCAAATGGGGCCATTTGCAAACTGGCTTGATAACTGTTGTTATACGAAAACTCCGCGAAGGGCAGACAATCTTCCCACTTAGCTCCATAAGCTAAGACACAGGCTCTCAACATATCTTCAAGGATTTGATTTACCCTTTCAGTCTGTCCATCAGTCTGAGGGTGGTAAGCGGTGCTGAAGGCTAACTTGGTTCCCAAAGCTTGATGTAAGCTTTTCCAAAATCTCGAGGTGAATTGGGTTCCTCGATCGGAAACGATGGTTTTAGGGATTCCATGCAAACTGACAATTCTGGATAAATACAGATCTGCTAGCTGATCTGAGCGATGAGTGGTCTTGACAGGAATAAAGTGGGCCACTTTGGTTAGTCTATCCACAATGACCCAAATAGAGTCATTTCCACGGCTAGACTTTGGAAATCCAGTGATGAAATCCATTCCAACAGATTCCCACTTCCATTCCGGAACTTGCAAAGGTTGCAGCAAACCAGCAGGACGTTGATGTTCAGCCTTGACTCTTTGACAGATATCACACTTGGATATAAACGATGCAATCTCGCGCTTCATTCCATGCCACCAAAATTGTTCCTTTAAATCTTGGTACATCTTAGTTCCACCGGGGTGGATGGAGTAAGGTGTCTCATGGGCTTCCTTCATAATTACTTCCTTCAATTCTGAGTCAGCGGGCACACAAATACGGCCTTTGTACCAAAGAACTCCTTGATCATCTTCTTCAAATCCTGGCACCTTGCCGGAACCAATTCTGCGCTTGATTCCTTCAATACTCTCATTTCCCTTCTGGGCTTCTTTGATTTGGCTCATCAAGGTGGGTTGAAACTCAAGGTTGGCGAGAAATCCTTGACTGACTAGCTCCAATCCAAATCTTTCAAACTCTTGGTGCAACATAGGTTGCTTTTCCTTGATCCTCATATTTAATGAACACGGCTTCCTACTCAACGCATCGGCCACCACATTGGCCTTACCAGGGTGATAGTGAATTTCCAGATCATAATCCTTGATCAACTCTATCCATCTCCGTTGCCTCATGTTCAACTCCTTCTGGGTGAAAATATACTTCAAACTCTTGTGGTCCGAATAGATCTCACAGCGGTTGCCCATCAAATAATGCCTCCAAGTCTTCAAAGCTAGAACCACGGCTGCTAACTCTAGATCATGGGTTGGATAATTTTCTTCATGAGGTTTAAGCTGCCTAGAGAGGTAAGCTATGACCTTTCCTTCTTGCATCAATACGCAACCAAGTCCAAGTTTGGAAGCGTCGCAATAGACATCAAAATTCTTGGTGATATCGGGCATGGTTAGGACAGGGGCGGTCACCAATCGCTTCTTGAGCTCTTGAAAACTCTCTTCACACTTAGGGGTCCATTCAAACTTCTTGTCCTTCTTCAATAATTGGGTCATCGGACGGGCAATACTGGAAAATCCTTCGACGAACTTGCGGTAATATCCCGCTAATCCGAGAAAACCTCTAACTTCCGTTTGAGTGGTAGGGGCTTCCCATTCCAGGACTGATTTGATCTTCTTGGGATCTACCGATATTCCTCCTGCTGATAGCACATGGCCTAAGAATCCAACTTCCTTCAACCAGAACTCACATTTACTGAACTTAGCATACAGCTGATGCTCTCTTAGGGTTTCTAGAATTAATCTCAAATGGGTTGCATGCTCTTCTTCGGATTTGGAGTAGATAAGAATGTCGTCAATGAAGACAACAACAAACTTATCCAGGAACTCCATAAAAACCTTATTCATGAGATTCATGAAATAAGCAGGGGCATTGGTCAATCCAAAGGACATTACGGTGTACTCATACAATCCGTATCGGGTAGTGAAGGCTGTTTTGGGGATATCCGTTGCCCAGATCTTCAGTTGGTGGTATCCGGTTCTAAGATCGATCTTCGAGAATACTCTTGCTCCAGTCAATTGGTCAAACAGATCTTCAATCTTTGGGAGAGGATACTTGTTCTTGATGGTCACATCGTTAAGCTTGCGATAATCAGTGCACAGTCGGCTAGAACCGTCACTTTTATCCACAAACAGAACGGGTGATCTCCAAGCAGAAGAACTTGGTTGAATTAATCCTTTGCTCAAGAGGTCATCCAATTGCTTCTTCAATTCAACTAATTCAGCTGGGTTCATACGATAGGGTCGTTGGGCTATTGATCCAGTTCCGGGGATAAGCTCAATGATAAACTCAATATCCCGATCCGGTGGCATTCCGGGTAACTCATCGGGAAAGACATCCGGGTATTCACAGACGATGGGGACTTGCTCCAAAGTCGGTCCTGAGATACTCTTATGACATCTGGTGGTTTGGGGTGGTTTTACGGACACATGCTTGACTATGATTCCATTGCTACTCTTCATGGTGATGGTCTTTTTGGCACAATCTATCACTCCTTGATGAAAAGACATCCAATTCATACCAAGAACTACTTCCAAACCCTTGGTTCCCAACACTATCAAATCAGCTATGAAAGCTATCCCATGAATTTCTATGGGCACTGCCAAGCAAGTACAACTAGCTTTTGTTACTGACCCAGGAATTTGCACAGACATGACATCTTTCAAGGGTGTGGGTTGAAGTCCACTTTTATCAACGAATAACTGGGTAACAAATGAGTGTGAAGCTCCAGAATCAAACAGGACTCTTGCAAGAACTGAGTTAACAGGGAACATACCAAGCACCACGTCGGTTGCTTCCTGAGCTTCTTCAACATTCATGTGATTCAGACGGCCTCGAGAGTGAGGCTGGTTCCTTGGTGGATAGTTCTTGCCATTTCCCACACGACGCTGTTGCTGAGCAGGGGCAGTAGTCTTGGATGCCTCATTCAGCTTCTTGGGGCACTCATTGGAGTAGTGCCCTTTTTGTCCACACTCATAACATGTAACACCAGACTTGTCACCAGGCTTGGGTAACACAGGGGCGCCATTTGGCCTTGGAGTATTGGTGTTGAAGTTGTTGCCACTAGGTCTTGGGGGTGCACGGTTGAAATTGTTGCCGGGTGGGCGGTTAGGATAGTTGGGACGCGGAGCAGGTGCAGACGGCCTCATTGGTCTAGGGGTGAAACCCATTGGTGCATTTCCCTTGGCTTCTGCGAGTTGCTCGAGTTGCCTTGATACATCATACGGCGCTTGCGGTTCTCAGTAGCTTGCTTAAGTTTGCCTTCCATCTGAATGGCAGAGTCAACCAATGACTCTAGGTCGGCAAAGGGAATACTAACCAGGACACATTGCATCTCATCATGAAGTCCATCCAGAAACCTTTCTTGCTTCTTCTCAGTGGTGTTGGTGTCATCTGGGGCATACCTAGACAAGGTAAGGAACTTGTCACGGTAATCCACCACCGACATAGAACCTTGCTTCAGATTTCTGAACTCATCTCTCATCCGTTTTACCAATCCCTTGGGAACATGGGCTTTGCTAAACTTGCTCTTGAACTCTTCCCACGGCATCACATACCCTGGGACTTGCATTGCACGGGTACTGTCCCACCAAGCTCTCGCTGCTCCCGCAAGATAGTGGGTGGTGTACAATACCTTCTCATTTTCACCAACTTCGGCGACTGCCAAGTTGTTCTCCATAGTACGAAGCCAATCATCGGCATCTAAGGGCTCTTCAGACTTAGTGAATATAGGAGGGTTGGTGTTCTGGAAACTCCTTAACTTGGATCGGTGCTCTCCATTGCCATGGTTTTCTCCTTCACCATTGCCATTGCCATTGTTGTGGCTCGTTGCCATCTGGGTTAACTGCTGAAGAGTGGCCAGGTTGGCTTGGCGCTCAGCTCGGGCTGCTTCCCGGTCTTCCATGATCAGCCTTAGCAATTCGGCCATTTCCGGGTTCGGGGGTGGGGGTGCTCGCGGCATCTGAAGATAAGGTGTGTAAGACAAGAGGGAAAAGCTAATTTGCTAAGATTTAGAGGTACATGGATGATGCAATTTTGTTTTACTAAGGCCTTAGAGGCCAAATTCAAATTTCATTCATCACTCATCAAACATATCATACACACGAGTTCACACATTACAAATGGTTTACATCAAACCATTGCGACTCGTCTACTAGAGAGGGGGATACAACTCACACCTACACGAAGTGAACATAAAGTGGAACTCATAGCTAGATAACACGTGGATCTCGGATCTAAACAGCGGGCTCCTCGGGGTCTTCCTCCTCGTCACTCACAATGAATCCATTGTGACCACCATCCTCCGGATCATCGAGGTCCTCCATGAAGTCATCCTCATCACTAATGAGGGCATTATCTTCCTTGCGGAGATCAATGCCTTCCTCCTCACCAAGGTGATCCTCAAGACTCTCAATGTACGCGGTCAACTCCGCCACATTGGCCTTCAACTCCTCAAGGTCCTGTTCCTTCTCATCGCGCTGGCGACGAAGGCTCTTGCGCTCCTTCGCAAGAATCCTGATAGTGCTCCTTGCTTCCACCAGTGCAACGTGCTCGAGGTTGGCCCTAGTACGGGCACGGTCGGCCTCCTGCTGAGTGGAGTACAGCAAGAAGTCCATGTGGTCGATGTAGGTACTCGGCTCATTCTGCCCGGGCATGTTTGCGGGACGCCCATCCGCATCACGCCGAGCAAAGTCCTGGAAGCGTCCTCCCTGAACCTCCTCAACGTGCAGTCCGCATAAGCGGGCGTGCATCTCCTGCTTCGCTCGGACCAAACCATCGGCCCAAGTGTTCTCCACAAGCTCAAACTTGACCCTTGGAGAACCCAACATCCCCTTCTTGCCACGGCAACTAGCTCGGATGAGCCACCGTAGCTCTCCATCCGGGTGCTCATTGAGCACGGCTCCCTTGAACTCCGGGTACAAACGGTTCAGGAACAAGGTCAAAGTGGTGAGGTCGCGCTCGAAACAAAGGCTGCCACCTTGGCCCAACTGGTACTGCTCAGTGAATACCAGGGCCATCTACAAAATTTTAAATTAGTTCAAGTTAGTGATCAACTCCAGTGTGCAAAATTTTAAGTAAGCTAAAACTGAAGTATGTATAAAACTTTGCAATTAGAGAGGAAAGACTAAGAAATTTTGAAATCATTATTTATATATTTGCTTTTATCAAGTTTTCATTTAACGCCCATTCTAACTAAGGTCTCCTATGGTCAACCTAGGCTCTGATACCAACTTGTGACGACCTCAAATTTGATAACAAATTCGAAGTGCCCGTTATGTATTCCACCGCAATCCCAGAATCATTGTTGCGATATACATAACGTAGTTGGTAACCAGTTCCATAGACATTACAATACGATGATTCAAATACAATGGTCATATAGACCAAGTCATATTACAACACAATATAGCAGCGGAAATAACGTCTTCGGCCCATGCCTTCTCCCTACAGGCAATTGGCGACTCACGGAGACGAGCTTAGTTCTGGTACTCTTCTTCATACCCTTCCTCCTGGTATTCCTCCCCATAGTCTGGCCAAGTTGATAGCCAGGGACACAGCCGTGAGTACATTGGATGCACTCGCAAACCATCTCATAAATGAACAGATGAAGTAGATATGCAGGGTTTGGGTATAGTGGACTAAGCACTAAGTTGGTTTGCAAAAAGCTAGTTTTATTTCCCAAGAATGCTCATTGGTAGAAAAGGGGTTTAGTTCTCTAAGTCATTCTAAAGAGGAACTTCAATGTGTCAAGATCAAGGTCAAGTCATGTCAATTCACATTCATGTCATTCACCAAGTTCACCCTTGTTATTTTTAGTCTTGACAAAAGCCAGGTAGAGTTTGCCAACCGTCCATGACCGAGGACTCGGCTATTCGAATAGTTTGAAAACCTCTGCAGAGGGGTACACTTTACCCACAAGATTCGATACATCTGCCGGGAGAAATCCACGGTTCGCTATACACAAAGGTATGCGGCTTTCAGATAATCAAACAAATTCTTTCACTTGCTCATCCTAGTATAGGATCCTTCCCTAGAGCCCGGGATACGGACTTCCCGCTCCGGCGCCTCTAGTTATGCCCATCCCGGAGACCGGGTTAGTGGAATCCACTTGGTCAAGAAGTATCCGCCCATGGAGTCCTCCCATGAAGATTTAATACAAAACCTCCCATACTAAGATCAACAAGCTACGGATTAAGCCCCTTCCCATATAGGGGTAACGTGGTTGTACGGTATAATTGGCACCCATGTACATCACTCGTTGTCAATTGAGAAATACATTTCATAGTTCTTAGTCAAGATTATTTTCTTTCATAAAGCCATCATGTAGGAGCAATCTCCCATTTCAAGTTTCAATGTCAAGTCACCACCTTTCAAATGGGGTTCCTCCAGAGATAGCCTCAACTTTTATTAGCGACTAAGCAACTACATTGAGGGATAGTACTACTACTATGGTTGGATAAACTCAGCTTGATGCTCTTGATAACCAAGACATCAATATGCTTCTATCATTCTACTCTAGCAATTCAATCATGCAATTTACTTCTATCATTCTACTCTATCAATTCAATCATGCAATTTACTTAAAACCAGTAGAATGCAATATTAAAACTAGGTAGTGGGAGTATGAATCAAAAGATGGCTTGCCTTGGTTGGCAAAGTGTCCGGGGTTTTCTTCTTCTTCTTGATAATAATAATCCCCTCCAATATCCTCCTCGGCAACACTAGCGTCTAATAACGAATAAACACAAAGCACACCATCACTTCACCCAACCAACAACACACCAAGCACACACTCTTGTTTGCTAACCAAGCATTTAGGTTGCATTGCTATGGGGTTGGATTGTAAGTTTTTCTTCTAAGTTTTTCTTCAAGTGTGCAAGCTAGTTTCTCTACTAAGTAGCATAAGTGGTTCACTTGTGCAGCAGTGGAGGTGATTTGGGGTTACTAAGACAAGTTTAAGTGGGATGGGTTCACTAAGTGGATTGGGAATGAGGGCAATTAATTCTAAGTGTGCACTAGTGATCTATCATTTTATGCTAATAAATAGGTTTGGGTTAGGGTCTAAATGATCACACTAATATGGTTTGGGTAGATTAGTGTTGACTAACAGTAAGAGGGGTCATTAGTAAGTTCACATTTTAATTTTCATGATTATTGATGGCTTAAATAATTTTCTAGAAATCTTTCATTAATTCACAAGCTATGGTCACACTATTCATATCCAATTTTATTCTTAACTGATTTTGAAATCTAACCAGTACTATTGGATAGAGTATTTTGTAAGCTTTCCAACGAATATTTATTTGCTAAATTTGGACTCCTAAAACTCTAGGAATTTGAATTTGAAAATCCCATTTAAAACAGTTTTGAAATAAAAGAAAAGGGCGGGAATTAATTAAAACGGTTCGGACCGAAACTTCACTAGCCAGGCCCAGTCCAGACGAAACCCGAACGGGCCGGCCCAGAAAACGTTTCGCGCGGGGAAAAAAGAATAACAGGGGAGCTGACAGGTGGGGTCTCGCTGTCAGTTCACTTAACGGTTCCCGAATCGGTATGCTAGCGTCGGATTAGAATCGGACGGCTCCCAGTCATCGTCTCGACGAGAAAGGGGCGGAGCTCACCTGCGAGCAGCGAAGACCGTTCGACGGCGAGGGAGTGGCGTAGAGGAAGCAGGACTCGACGGCGGGGTGCGGGATCGGCTGCGGTGCTCCTCCTCCTCCGATTCCCTGCGGCGGCGAGCTCCCAGGTGGTCTAACGCGGCGGCGCTCCGCCCGTTCAGTACTGCGCCGGCGGGGTTGGCGACGGCGAACTAGGGCACGAGGGAGTAAGCGGCGATGTCTGGGAGGTAGAGGGGAGTGCGGTGCGTTGCTTCGTTTGATCGCCGGGGGTTTATATAGGCCGGAGCGACGGGGGCGAGCGCGTCCAGTGAACGACCGGCGCAGGACATGCTGGCGGCGTGCACGGGCGACACTGGCCTCGTCGGCGTTACTCGCGTGCTGGAAGGGGTTGGTCTCGGCCGCGGGGTCCTGTGGGTCGGCGCTGGCGAGGGCAGGGTGGTCGCCGACGTGCAGGCTACTGGGAAGAAGAAGAGGGGGTCCGGGGTTGCTGGCTTCTCTTCTCCTCCTTCTTCCAGGGCTTGGGTCGGGGCAGAGGGGACTGGAATCGATCGAGGCGCGGCCAGGAGCATGGCTACAGCATTTGGTCGCGCCAGAACAGTGCAGCACAGTGGAGTTGATCTCACTCGATTTTCTTCTGCCACCGTTCGACGAAATGCTTACAAGAATTCAAAATTCGAATTTTTCAAATTTGCCACTTTGGGTGCTCATCATATTGGATAAGGTACCCAGACATATTTTTGTTCTGGAGAAATAATGAGTTTTGCAAAAATTTATATTTCAAATTTGAAATGGTTTCTGTTTCAGATTCAAACTTTGGCTCAAGTTTGAGTGGTGTTCTGGTTTGAATTTTCTGTAGATCTTTGTTGGTTGAGTTTGTCCATCACTTGGTTAAGCTCAACTAGTTGGCCAAACACTGATTTGAGTTACAGATTTCTTAATTCAAGGGCTCAAAGTGGTGTAGTCATTAACAGATTCTAGATCATATTAACTTTATCTCTTTCTTACCTATTTTTATTTTTGGTTCTTTTGGTTCCTAATATCTTTCTTAGTTGTTTCTATTGGTTCACTTAGAATTGTCTAACCAATGCTCAAGCAAAAAGAACACACATAAAATCATAGAAATACAAATAAAGAGAATACATGTATGCATGCAATATTGAAGAAAAAGTTTTATTTGGGTCCAATTTTTGACTCTTTATTTAATAAGAGTTGGGTTACAAATTCTGAGTTGTTACAGCGAGCAAGCAGCCCAGGCGATCGAGGGCGATCGAGCGAGCCACGGCCTCGATCCGCTCTGGCCGGCCTCTTGGTCGCTAGCTGGAGCGGTCGGTCGGCCCGGCCCAGCCTTCCTAGCACCGGCCTGAGTGCGGCCTGGGCGCAGCGGCCCAATGGCGTGCGACGCCTGCCCCAGCCGGACCATCCGGCCGGCCCAGCCGAGGTGGGAACCTGGCGCGGCGACGGCCTGCTCAACCGGCCCAGGTTCGGCTCCTCTCTTCTTTCCCTTTTTTTTCTTTTGCCTTTTTCCTTTTGCAGTTTGTCTAGATGGGCTACAAAATTAGACCATTAGCAAAACTTTCTGTGGACTACTTTTTAGTCCTATTTATTTCCAATAAATAAATATATTTATTAACACTTATTAATTCAATTAATTAATAAATCATTAATTATCTTCCCGGAACAATTCCGTAACTCTCCCAAACAATTTCCATAAATCCTGAAACTACTCTAGCGTCGATGAGCGTTAAGTGTGTGACCCTACGGGTTCGAGAATATGCGGACATGATCACTATCAATAATCAATAGCGGGATCTGGAAATCCATATTGACTCCCACATATTCAACGAAGATCATTATCGGTGAACCACGATGTCAGGATTCAAATAATCCCGTATACAAATTCCTTTGTCTCGCGATATTTTACTCGCCCGAGATTCGATCGTCGGTATCGCCATACCTAGTTCAATCTCGTTCGCAGCAAGTACTCTTTACTCGTTCCGTAATCCAATATCACCCTGTGATTAAACTCATTAATCATGTGTTTGCAAACGGTGTATGATATTGATTACCGAGTGGGCCCGGAGTATATCTCTCCGACATGGGAGGGACAAATCCCATCTCGATACATGCAACCCAACAAGTACTTTCGGATTACCTAAGAGACACCTTTATGATCACTCTCTCATAGAGTGACGTTTGATGACATCAAAGCTCTCTTCCGGTACTAGGGAGTGGCATTATCTCATGGTCTAAGGAATAGGATACTGACATAGGAAAAGCTACGCAATTGTGAACACAATGACACGATCTAATTGTTTTGCTTATATTGGGTCTGTCCATCACATCATTCTTCTAATGACATGACCTCATTATTAATCGACAACTCATGTCTATGGTTAGGAAACCTTAACCATCATTAATCAATGAGCTAGTCTAGTAGAGGCGTACTAGGGACATAGTGTTGTTTATAAACCACACAAGTATTAATGTTTCCGCTTAATACAATTCTAGCATGGAATATAAATATTATCATGAACAAGAAATATGATAATAACAATATTATTATTGCCTCTAGGGCATATTTCCTTCAAATTTCCTAAGTGACAAGCAAGCAAGTAAGCAAGTAAGCAAAACACAAGCAAGATACAAGTAAGGGTAAGAAGTGACCGAAAAGCGGAGACCGG
Source organism: Dactylis glomerata (assembly GCA_007115705.1). Taxonomy (NCBI): domain Eukaryota; kingdom Viridiplantae; phylum Streptophyta; class Magnoliopsida; order Poales; family Poaceae; genus Dactylis; species Dactylis glomerata. Next base: position 40,323 of record QXEO01001749.1, read on the forward strand.
GGACACAAGGATGTATTCCCGTAGTTCCTTCCTTTGGAGGGGAAGTACGTCTACGTTGGAGAGGTGTGGCGACACAGAGTCCACCAACGCCACAAAGGCTCACCTTGTTCTCTGGTGAGCAAGCCACGGAGGCTAACTCATTTCCACTAAGCGGTGGTATTGGGGGCACCGACCGAAACCCTTACACAGTGGTTGGGGCACCACTCCACAACTCAATTGGAGGCTCCCAACAAGAAAACCACAAAGCTTTTACACGGAGGAAGCTTTGAGGTGACCTCTCTTGCCCAAGGCAAGTTCCACGGAGGAGGAGTGAAGCAAACACAAATCACTTCGGTAGGATTGTAGATCTAGGGCTCCTCTCCCAATCTACCAAATCTAGAGGGATTTGGTTGGCTAGGGAAGGAGATCTACAGAGTTGAAGCTCTGCATTAATGGAGGAGAGAGAGTGTGAACGAGGTAGCTCAGATCTGAGGTAGGGGACGACTATTTATAGGCCAGCTCAAAATCTGTCCGTTGGAGGTGACTTACCCCGGAAATTCCGGCCAGGGGGCGAAAATTCTGGGGTTTCACTTAAGGCGGAAATTCCGGCCTGGGGGCGGAAATTCCGGCCCCCCGGAAATTTTCATTCTGAAAATTCCGGCCAGAAATTTCGGCCCTTTACTGAAGATTGCACCACAGCTTGAAAGAAAGGACTTAGCAAAAATTCGCAGGGCTGGAAATTCTGGTTACTCAGAATTTCCGGCCCCTTCCTGCAAGCTGCACCATAGCCTTTTGTAAAGGACTTAGCCGAATTTTCGAGGGCCGGAAATTATGGAATTTCCGGCCCCTTTACAGAGCATCGCACCACAATGTTTTGTAAAGGACTTAGCCGAATTTCAAAGGGCCGGAAACTCATGGAATTTCCGGCCCCCGGAAATTTTGTCCAGGGGCGGAATTTCTGGCCCTAAAACTAAATTTCCGGCCCTGTGAAAAACACTCCTCTGGGTGATTTTGAGCATTTCTATAGTAGTCCCCTTTTCCACACTTCTCTTCAACATCCGTCTTGTGCAATACCTGGAGAATCCCTGCAATGCTTAGCACAAGATTAATTGCCTTGTGTTGTAATCAAACACCCAAAAACTAGAAGCTAGAAACATGTCCTTTCAATCTCCCCCTTTTTGGTGTTTGATGACAATACAAGGATTTGCAATATAAAACATATACGAGTGCCCCCCCTAGACATGTGCGAGGTAGAAACAAGACAACAAGAAACAATTTGCACACACTAGGAGGAGACGATATCATAACGAAGTTCACCTAGCCTATTACAATAAGATAGTTCAACCAGAGTCTCCACACATATAAAGTTCACGAAACCAAAGGCAAATAAGACCACGACTAACACCCCAACCCGAAGCAAATCCTAAATAGAACTACTTCTCCCCCTTTGGCATCGAGACACCAAAAAGGGAGAAGAGCGATGCTACTCCCCACAAGAAGATCACTCATCATCGGATCCATCCTCATCGTCTTCGGAGACCTCCTCGACGTCATTACCCTGAGTGAGAACCTCCAACTGAGCCCAATCCACACCATTGTCATCTTGCCACTGAGCATACGGAGTGTAGGTGGGCTCGGCAGAAATAGGAGAAAGTTGAGCAGAGGGGTCTTGGATAAGCTAAATCTCACGGAAGAGGGACTTCTGATTCTGAATGATGGCCTTCCTCTCTTCATATGTAGCATAGTTTTCCTTGTGGATGGCAACATTCATGCACAAGAGAGTGTGTTGCCACCAAGAGAGCTTCTTCTTGCTGCGAGATGAACCAGCGGTTGAAGTCTTGTGCACAAGAGAACTAGCGACATCCATCTCCACATCATCATCATCTTCAGGAACATGCTTCTTTCCTTTAGCTTGGGCTTCTTTCTTCTTCTTCTCTTCCTTGGGCTTGATCACATTCATGCGCTTGATCTTGTGCTCGGAGTTGCCTTTGGAGAAATCCATGTCTTTGACCTTCTCAAGAATGAGTAGCATGATGTAGGGAGCATAGGGAGGAGTTCGCTTGGAGATCATAGCATCATGCATCTCATTGAATATATAGTGCATCACATCCAAACTAAAATCTTCATTGGGGTCTTCACTCATATAGCAGCGGTGAGAGAGGTACATGAGCTCAACAAGAGCCGAACGAATAGCATCCCGATTACCTCCAACAGGTGAGATACTCTCCGCGGAACATGTGAAGCAAGATGTTGCAGAGAGGGAGCAAACCCACAATGGTACCAATCTTCCCACTGGAAGAGTAGAGAGGAGCCAAGCGATTCTTGTCCGGATGAGCTCCATGCTGATGCACACAATGACCAACTGGCACACTGAAACCTTGGAATCCATAGTTCAACAACTTGGCAAACTCATAGAAGTTGGACTGATGCATGTCGTCTCCTGTCATCCACTTGAAGGTAAGAGCCTCATCTTTCTCAAAGGAGAGAGTAGCATAGAACTGTTGAATGATCTTCTCATTGTAGTGACACTGAATGTCCATGAGGTGAAACAGTCCGAGCCTCTTCATAATCTGCAGAGCATCACCAAAGTATTCTGACTTCTTCCGGAGATGAGTGCGGTCCAGCACATGCATGTAACAAACCCTCTGAGACATAGTGCGGTAAACCTGCTCATAGATGAGCTTCTGATTCAGACACCAGAATCTGATATCCTCAAGTTCTTCATCTCTAGCTTCAGCAAACCAGTCAAGCTGCCTCAATGCACTGTAGTCCACGGAACTCATGGTCTCAAAGTTGACCTGGGGCACCCTTGCTTGGCGACGTGCAGCCTTCTTGGCTGCTTTAGCCTGTGCAGCCTCTTGAGCAGCCTCCTCTTTAGCTTGGCGAGTCAAGTACTCATCCTCAAAGGTTCCTTCGGAGGCAAACTGAAAGTTCCGATTGCGAGTAGCGGAACGTCCACGCTGGTCACGATGAGGACGAGAGCTAGAGCCACCTGTGAAAGAAATAGGGAGAATAGCATGGGGTTTAGAACACACAAGTCGAAAAAGAGGCCTAGAAAGAACATAGAAATGAACTAGAGGTGCAAAAACAACACAGAGATGATCCCTCTAGGGCGTAGTGGTCTGACCGGAGGGGCGGAAATTCCGGCCAACAGGGCAGAATTTCTGGCCCATCCCCGGAATTTCTGGCCCTAGGGGCGGAAATTCCGGCCTGGTCAGAAAACTACCCAAAGAAGGCAAAATCTCTAGAAAAAAGTAGATCGACACCAATCTAAGTACAATGCTAGGTTCCCTAGGAAAGATACCTCTAGATACAAGCTCTTTGCAACGAACAAACGGATCGGCCCAAACTAATCAAGAACTAGGCATGGGCACCTAGGGTGAGAGATTTGGGACAATACCGTCATCCATGGCAAAATCAGCGCAGAGTAAGTGACTCCCCACGTCGAGGAGAGCGCGGGCCGGCAAGATCCGGAGATTCCGGTGGCTAGGGAGTCGCCGGAGAGGAGCTTGAGGAGAGGGCGGCGATGGTTTCGAGAGAGAGGGTCGGGGTGGATGAAGATGCCAAGGGGTATCTTCACCCCGACCCCTGCTTTTATAGGCTAACCGCTGGGGGCGGAAATTCCGGCCCTGGGGCGAAATTTCCGGCCCCCCAGAATTTCCGGGGTAAGTGAGTGGAATTTTCGGGGGGGGGGAGGGGGGGGGGCGGAAATTTAACGTTTCTGCCCAAATTTCTGGGGAAAATTTCTGCCCCATGTACTGAGAAGTGCACCACTTCGTGAAAGTACATGGAAGCAAGAAATTTTGCTAAGAAAATAAGGGTTTCCATCCTTAGGAAAATTCTACCACTTGCACGAGGAAAGTTCGGCCATCTCATCAAGAACCAAGGTAAAACAAGAGGGTGACTTGTGTGTTAAAAAGAAGAGTTTTAGAGACGATGGGGCTTAGGATAGAGAACAAACAAGGAGTGGTTCTCAGCACTTAATGTTGCAAGAGACAACGGAAACTCGATAAAAAAACCAACACAAGTGTCTTCCCATATCAAAGAGATAAACGACAAAGAAAAACTCAATAAAACTCAAATAGGATATTCAAGGAATCAACTCTTCAAAAGGAAGAGGTCGGTGGCCGAAGCCACCATGTATGAGTGTTTTGGCATTGGACCACGAAGATATATCTTGGGTCCATAACCAATACTCATCATTGAAGCTCACATATCACAAAATGATATTAAGAGAATGATTTTATTACTTTCGGAATTATGGGGGGAGGGATAGTCCAATCAATTAGGACCGCACTCCCCCTATATCCATGCCCACATCTAGACTAGAACACGTGCTATAGTATGGGAATGAGTGCACACTTTCAAGCCACATTGCAAGAATCAATGATATTCAACTCATGCCTCAACTCTCGGAATCTTGCTTCATCAAGGGGCTTCATGAAGATGTCGGCGAGTTGATCATTTGTACCTACATAAGATAGGTTAATATCACCTCGATTGACGTGGTCCCGGATGAAGTGATGCCGGATCTCAATGTGCTTCGTCTTGTTGTGTTGAATTGGATTATGAGCAATCTTGATGGCACTCTCATTGTCACACAAGAATGGAACCTTGTCACAATGAACTCCATAGTCCTTCAATGTTTTCCGCATCCAAAGGAGTTGTGCACAACAACTCGCCGCGGACACGTACTCGGCCTCGGCGGTGGAGAGAGACACACAGTTTTGCTTCTTGGAAGACCAACTAACCAAGAACCTATCAAGAAATTGGCAAGCCCCGGAAGTCGATTTCCTGTCCACTTTGTCTCCCGCCCAATCGGAATCTGAGTACCCAACAAGCTCAAAACTTGATCCCTTCGGGTACCAAAGGCCAAAAGTTGGGGTATGAATTAAATATCGAAAGATTCTTTTCACGGCCATCAAATGGCTTTTCTTTGGGGCAGCTTGGTATCGTGCACACGTTCCCACACTAAGCATGATATTGGGTCTAGATGCGCAAAGATAAAGTAACGAGCCAATCATAAAACGGTAAAGCTTTTGATCCACCCCTTTACCATTAGGACCGAGATCAAGAGTAACCTTAGTAGGCATGGGGGTTTTGGCTCCCTTAACTCCGGAGTCCATGTTGAATTTCTTGAGCATGTCTTGGATGTACTTAGCTTGATTGATCAAGGTCCCTCCTCTCAATTGCCGAACTTCAAAGCCAAGAAAGAATTTCAACTCTCCCATCATAGACATCTCGAATTTGTCTGTCATTAGCTTTGCAAATTCATCATTGAAGATTTTGTTAGAAGAGCCAAAAATAATGTCATCTACATAAATTTGGCAAATGAAAAGCTCCCCATTGACTTTCTTAGTAAAAAGAGTTGGATCAATGAGCCGTATTTCAAACCCATGGTCTACTAGTAACTCTTTAAGATGCTGGTACCATGCACGTGGGGCTTGTTTAAGGCCATAGAGCGCCTTATCGAGTTTGTAGACATGGGTCGGAAAATGAGGGTCCTCAAAGCCCGGGGGTTGCTTTACATATACTAATTCATGTAGAGGACCATTGAGAAAAGCACTCTTCACATCCACTTGATGCAACTTAAAATTATGGTGAGAAGCATAAGCAAGGAGGATACGGATTGACTCGAGACGAGCCATGGGAGCGTAGGTCTCCCCATAGTCAATGCCTTCAACTTGAGAGTATCCTTGAGCAACCAAGCGAGCCTTGTTCCTCACAACAATTCCATTGGCATCTTGTTTGTTCTTGAACACCCACTTGGTTCCGATGATGTTGCGGCAATCCTTGGGCTTCTCCACCAAGGACCAAAATTTATTGCGCTTGAAGTTGTTGAGTTCTTCGTGCATAGCTTCTACCCAATCCGGGTCTTCAAGTGCCTCAAACACCTTTTGGGGTTCCACACAAGAGACAAAGGCATGATAGATACTAAAGTTGGCCAGCTGTCTCCTTGTGGAAACCCCTTTCCTCACACTTCCAATCACACTATCCATGGTATGGCTCCCCTTGCGGAGAACCTCTTCCACTTTCCTTGCACGGCGAGCTTGAGCTTCTTCAAAAGACTCTTGAGAAGCCACTTGGTCATCACCACTATTTTGGTCCTCGCCTTGACCTTCAACTTGAGCTTGATCATCAACATGAGCATGCTCATCATCTTGAGCTTGACCTTGATCTACCATTGGTGAAGAATCACCACCGTCCACTTGGTCTTGATCTTGGCCTTGCTCGCTTGAGTGAGGGTCTAGAGCTTGTCTTTGGTTAGCATCAATCGGACCTTGAGAAGCTTGTGGAGCTTGTAAAGGTGACGGCTCCACTTGAGTAGAGCATAGTCATTCTCCTTATGCCAAAAGGTGTTCCTCAATGGGTATGAGATGTCTCACACCCATTCTTCTTATGGCTTGAGGAGGTATTTCGTCACCTACATCACAAATACCACTTTGCTCCACATGGGAACCGTCATTCTCGTCAAATCTCACGTTAGAAACTTCAACAGCACGAGCGGACTCTTTGTCAAAGATTCTAAAAGCATGAGATTCGGCGGCGTAACCAACAAAGATACCCTCAAGAGCTTTAGAATCAAACTTGGACAAATGGACGCCCTTTTTAAGATAGAAGCACTTACAACCGAATACTCAAAAGTATTTGATGTTAGGCTTGTTGCCGGTGAGGATCTCATATGGAATCTTATTCAAGCCCTTGCGAAGATATAACCGGTTAGACGCATGACACACGGTATTGATAGCTTCGGCCCAAAAGTTATATGGAGACTTAAACTCCGCTAACATTATTCTAGCCATGTCCATCAAAGTCCGGTTCTTCCGCTCGGCTACACCATTTTGTTGAGGAGTGTAGGGAGACGAGTATTGATGACGTATCCCTTCATCACTCAAGAATTCATTCAATGTGTAGTTCTTGAACTCTGTCCCATTGTCACTTCGAATCATCAAGATATCTTGGCCATATTGACGTTGAACTTCATTGGTGAAGTCTTTGATGGTTTGTTGGGTCTTGTATTTATGCTTGAAGAAGTAGACCCATGTATATCTTGAGTAGTCATCAACAATCACCAAACAATACTTCTTTCCTCCTAGACTTGCATGAGTTGGAGGGCCAAAGAGGTCCATGTGGAGGAGCTCTAAGACCCTCTTAGAAGAAATGATCGTCTTGCTAGGATGAGGAAGTTCATGCATCTTTCCTTCAGTGCAAGCTCTACACACACGATCTTTGGCAAAGGTTAGATCGGTTAGTCCTAGGATGTGGTTACCTTTGTAGAGACTTTGCAAAGTTCTCATATTGACGTGGCCTAGCCAGCGATGCCAAAGCCATCCCACGTCAACTTTAGCCATTAGGCAAGTCGCGGCTTTAGTGACCTTCTCTGAGAAGTCAATCACATATAAGCCATTTTCGACATGCCCAACAAAGGCTACTTTAAGAGACTTGCTCCACAAAAGAACCACAATCCCAACATCAAAGAAAGTTGCAAAGCCCATATCGGCAAGTTGAGCTATGGAAAGTAAATTATAAGAGAGAGTCTCAAGAAGCATGACATCTTCCACGGTAACATTTTGAGAGATGACAACCTTACCAAGACCCAATACCTTTGACCTTGAGGAGTCTCCATAGGTGACGTAGCCCGCACTAGATGAACCGGTGCGAAGCTCCTTCACCAACTCTTTGCTTCTGAACATATCATTGGTAGCACCACTATCAATTATCCATTGTCCCGCACTGGAAGCAAAGCCCTACAAGAAATCAAGTCTTATTTTTAGGTCCCCATTTTTCAATGGGTCCTCTTTTGTTAGTGACAAGGGTCTTAGGAACCCAAATGGACCAAGCAATGCGTTCATTAGGTGAACCAACAAATTTGGCATATACATGCCCATCATAAGCACGACAAAGAACATAGGAAGGGTTATATTTTCCCGCAAAGTTGTTGTGATTGGGCATTGCCTTTTTAGCATTCCCAATCACCTCCTTCACTAGTTCACCCTCCTCCTCAAAGACATTGCCATCCTCATCAAAGCATATGTCATTTGGGATGCGCTTCTTAGGAGGAAGAGTAGGCACAAGAAACTTCTTCTTCTTGTTGTTCTTCTTCTTGTTCCTCTTCTTCTTAGACTTGGAGATGAAACCAAGTCCGGTCTTGTCACCATGTTGATTTTGAGCACTCAAAAGCTCATCAAGCCTTGTGTCACCATTGGGGGGATCTTTCTCATAAATAGGGTTAGTGTGACAAGTACTTGCAACAAAAGTGCTAGAAGGGAACTTGGTTGCTTCTTTAGCAATTATAAGATTAAGTTTTTCATTTTGCAATCTAAGTTCATTGACAACGGGTTGAGCAATGTCTCAATCACTTTTAAGCCTAGCAATGTCAAAATTATGAGACTCTTCAAGATCCAACTTGGATGCCTCAAGTGCCATCCTTAGGTCTTGCTCAACCTCAAGGGATTGAGTGAGTGTGGCAATTTCATCGGCATACTCACGAGCATGCCCTTCTAGCTCAAAAATGTGTTCCTCATTTTTATCATTAAGTTGGAGAGACTCATTATATTGATCTAGGAGAATCTCAAAGCGAACTTTGGTCTTCCCATGCAAGGTTGACATAAACATGTCTAATTCATTAGGCGCATCCTTATCACCACTTGAGTCAACACAATCCATCAAAGATAAGCTTCTAGGTATGATGGGTATGAGAGAAGGTGATACCTTTGTAGCGTGAGCCATTAGACATGTCCCCTTGTAATTGGTACGCTTGGACTCATTTGCGGAAGCGAAGAGGGGTGACAAAGAGGTAGGCTTGAAAATGGCGATGGCGGCCTTCCCTACTTCTTCATCATCTCTTGCATCATCACCGGAGAGGTATTCTTCTTGAGTCGTCAAGGCGTGTATTGGAACGACCTTCTTCTTGTCGAAGTTTCTTGGAGGGTATGACTTGGCCTTCATCTTCTTGCGGACAAGTCTTCCATTGTGATCCTCCACTCTTTCATAGGGACAATCCGCAATGAAGTGGTGTTGGTTACCACAATTGTAACAAGTCCTCACTCTACTTGTGGCCTTAGGATTGGAGGGACTAGATGACTTCCACTTCTTCATGAATGCCCTTTGAGCGAGAGCCATGTGCTCGGCATGGGCATACTTCATGTCCTCGGGACTTCCACTCATTGTCTCTTCCTCTTCCATCAAACTTGCTTCTTCATGAAGTGAGACTTTGGCCTTCAAAGCAAGGTTGGGAGCATGCACACCATGAGCACGGGCTAAGGCATCATCCGCATTCTTCTCAGAGATCTTCCTTGCCATAATCTCTTGCAAGATGTCATGAGCGGTCATCTTCTGGAAGTTGGCATTTCCCTTGATTGAGTTCATGGTGTCCTTGAAGAAGGGCAAGAGAGCTTGAATGAACTTTCTCTTCATCCACTTCGAATCGCATTGGGTGGACCCATGATCAACTAGCTTCACTTGGAGTGCTGAGAGCTGCCTATGAAGTTCTTCCGGACTTTCACCATCAAGCATGGCAAAGTTGTCCGCATTGTTATGAGCTTCATCATACTTGGATTCTTGAATACTCTCATTGCCGCTGAAGAGATTCGTGAGAGTATCCCAAGCTTCCTTGGCGGAGGAGATGTTGCGAACGAACGCCTTGTCCTTCTCGGTGATAGCCATGTGGATGAGATGCAGAGCAGAGGCATTGAGTTGCTTGTCGATTTGCTCCCAAGGTAGCAAGTTGTTCAAGTCCTTGGAAGTTGGATGAAAACCCTGCTCAATGATTCTCCAAAGCTAAATAGACACAAAGTTTATGGGAGAGCGCATGTTATCTTGCCAATTGGCAAAGCTAGAAGCATCAAGTGGTGGAGGTGGGCCGCATGAAGCAAGGTGTGGCATTTGGAGGTGTCTCCCGGAGACATAGCTCGTAGGATGAGGAACTTCCGTGCTATGTCCCCGAGAGGTGTCATCTTTCTTGGGAGGGTTCTCGTTGCTCTCATCCCCAACCTTGTCCAGATCATCCTCGTTTAAGGATGGCTTATCCTTATCCGAGATTTCAACCGAAGTTGGTGGAGTGGTACTAGACATCCCACTAGTGAGCTCACCGAGTTGAATCTTTTGACTTTAAATGGCACCCATCATGGCTTCCATTCGAGCCATAAGGTGATTAAGATCCACCTTATTGGCGGGCTCCTCGTCGCCCATTATCTCTTAGGCGGTAAAGCCCAATCAAAGAGCCCTTGCTCTAATACCAATTGAAAGGATCTTAAGGGGCGACTAGAGGGGGGGTGAATAGGCGCTACACAATTTTTTTTATTTTTTTTCCAATTTTAAGGCTTGACACAAAATAAATTCACTAGATGTGCAACTAGGTGACAAGCAAGCAAGTAAGCAAGTAAGCAAAACACAAGCAAAATACAAGTAAGGGTAAGAAGTGACCGAAAAGCGGAGACCGGAGACACAAGGATGTATTCCTGTAGTTCCTTCCTTTTGAGGGAAAGTACGTCTACGTTGGAGAGGTGTGGCGACACAAAGTCCACCAATGCCACAAAGGCTCACCTTGTTCTCCAGTGAGCAAGCCACGGAGGCTAGCTCGTTTTCACTAAGCGGTGGTATTGGGGGCACCGACCAAAACCCTTACATGGAGGTTGGGGCACAACTCCACAACTCAATTGGAGGCTCCCAACAAGAAAACCACAAAGCTTTTACACAGAGGAAGCTTTGAGGTGACCTCTCTTGCCCAAGGCAAGTTCCACGGAGGAGGAGTGAAGCAAACACAAATCACTTCGGTAGGATTGTAGATCTAGGGCTCCTCTCCCAATCTACCAAATCTGGAGGGATTTGGTTGGCTAGGGAAGGATATCTATGGAGTTGAAGCTCTGCATTAATGGAGGAGAGAGAGTGTGGACGAGGTAGCTCAGATCTGAGGTAGGGGACGACTATTTATAGGCCAACTCGAAATCTGTCCGTTGGAGGCGACTTACCCCGGAAATTCCGGCCAGGGGCCGAAAATTTTGCCCCCGGAAATTTTCATTCTGAAAATTCCGGCCCTTTACTGAAGATTGCACCACAGCTTGAAAGAAAGGACTCAGCGAAAATTCACAGGGCCAAAAATTCTGGAATTTCTGGCCCCTGGAAATTCTGGTTACTCAGAATTTCCGGCCCCTTCCTGCAAGCTGCACCACAGCCTTTTGTAAAGGACTTAGCAGAATTTTTGAGGGCCAGAAATTATGGAATTTCCGGCCCCCGGAAATTCTGCCAAATCAGAATTTCCGGCCCCTTTACAGAGCATTGCACCACAACGTTTTGTAAAGGACTTAGCTGAATTTCAAAGGGCCGGAAATTCATGAAATTTCCGGACCCCGGAAATTTTGTCCAGGGGAGGAAATTCCGGCCCTGGTGCGGAATATCTGGCCCTGAAACTAAATTTCCGGCCTTGTGAAAAAACACTCCTCTAGGTGATTTTGAGCATTTCTACAGTAGTCCCCTTTTCTAGACTTCTCTTCAACATCCGTCTTGTGCAGTACCTAGAGAATCCCTACAATGCTTAGCACAAGATTAATTGCATTGTGTTGTAATCAAATACCCAAAAACTGGAAGTTAGGAACATGTCCTTTCAATATGTATATACACAAATCAAATAATCCATCTATACAGCAGAGGCTTAATTAATTAATACACATATACCTCGCTAGACTTTGTAATATTCAAGGTTCCATGAGAGCCAACGACTTCTCCCTCATTGGAGCCGGCGCCTTCTTCCTCATCGGCGCCTTCTCCCTCATCGGAACCATCCCTTCGGTTTGGCCATCTCCCTCACCGGAGTTGTTTAGAAACAACGAGGTAACAAGGTCATCTCCATCGCAAATGATGTCCTCAATAATGTTTTCCTGGTCTTCGTCTCTTCCGAGATCCATAGTTTCTGCAAAGAATTATTACAAGTTATTATAATGCTACAAACACAACTATTTTCTATTTATATTTATATTTCTATTTCTAAAAATCCTATTTCTATTTCTAAAAACCTTTTTCCTATTTCTATTTCTAAAAATCCTATTTCTATTTCTATAACAAAAAAAAATCCTATTTCCATTTCTATTTCTATAACTAAAAAAATCGTATTTCTATTTCTATAACTAAAAATCCTATTCCTATTTATATTTCTAAAAATCCTATTTCTATTTCTATAACTAAAAAATCTTATTTCTGTTTCTATAACTAAAACCCTAACTAAGAAATCCTAAGCAAAATCATAACTAAGGAACCCTAACCCTAAATCCTAAGCAAAATCTTAACTAATTAACCCTAATTATAATTAAACCTAACCCTTGAATCCTAACTAATAAATAACACTAACCTAATTATTACAAGTTATTAACACTAACCTAATTATTAGAAGTTATTAACACTACATCTCAAAAAAAGTTAGTAAAACTAACATGCAGGCGATCATCGGGCGGGCACACGTACGGGGGCGGCGGTAGCTAGCCGGCGAGCATGAGAGAGGCGTCACGGACACGGGAGGTGGCGGGCGCCGGCGAGCAAACGGAGGCGATGGGCGAGCTCGGGCGGTGGTTGGCGCGGGCGTCCATTGGCGGCTGGCGCGGGTGATGGACGGGCGGCGGCTGGCGCGGGCAGGAGAGCACGTCGCGGGCGACGAACGGGCGATGGCGTGAAATTTTGGCAGCCTATCGGCATCGTCTCTGCTCCTAGTGCGCGGGTCCATAGTCGATTTGGCGATGTGGGGGAAGAAGGGACGAGCAGTTATAAAGCAGGGGACTTTAGCACCAGTTGGTGGCTTCAACCGGTGCTAAAGACCCTTTAGCACCAGGTTGGAGCCACCAACTGGTGCTAAAGCTCTGACCTTTAGCATCGGTTCATGTCAGGAACCGGTGCTAAAGGTGCCTTTGGCTGGCAATTGCACTGCCACCCTTTAGCACCGGTTTGATCCACGAACGGGTGCTAAAGGGTCATTTAAATTGTTTTTCACATTTTCTGTTGTTCCTTCCTTATTCCATATTGAAGCTATCATCAACATTCCATAATATTTTGTAAAATAATTAAAAATCAGAAAAATACATATAGCATATCAAAATGTTTATAAAATATATCTATGAAATAACAACACTTTGAAATGCTGAAAATTATTTTGCAAAAATTAGTAGGCTTGCAAACAATTCAAAATCGGTAGGAGCCCGCCAGATTTGAACTACATGTACATGATATAATGCTCATGATTTTTTGTAAAAATCATTTTTAGGTTCACAATATGCTTTTTTATCAGATATCCACCGCAAGTTTAGCGAGACTCAACCCTGGGCTAAGAATCTTCATGCCTACCATTGTGAATATAATTTCAAACGGTAATAAGAATTTCAAAAACAATCCAAACAATGTGAAACCTTCACGTGATGTCATATTATGTGTTATAGTTTCAAGGAAAAATATTAGACTTGGAAAATTGCAAACATCACAAAAAACCTTCACAAAATGAGCTATCATGTTCGATGTTTTATGGCTTTTAGGACAAATGAACAATGTTATGGCTAGAATCGCAGCATAGTCTGTGATAATGTGCCCATATTGTGCACACATGTGCATCTTGGGATTGCTTATAATGTTCTAGAAGGAAGTTTTCCCTTTCATCGCACGAAAATGTCATTTTTGATTTTTTTAGGTGCCAAAAATGGGGTTTTTTGTGAAGCAACCACCAATTTAAAGTTTCACATTGCTACCAAACAGTTTTTCAAAAATACTAGACCACTTTAGATGGGGAATTTCATCAAACTTATTATAATCTTCTGACATGTCTGTCTTATCCTCAACTCCCACGATGTTTCTTTTCCCTGAAAGAACTATGTGACGCTTTGGCTCATCGTGCGATGTATTCGTTGCCTTATTTTTTCTATTTTTTGATTTGGAGGACATGTCCTTCACATAGAAAACTTGAGCCACATCATTGGATTGGACGAATGGTTCGTCTCTGTAACCAAGATTGTTGAGATCCACTATTGTCATTCCATACAGCTGGTCTACCTTTACCCCAACTCCATCTAACTTGACCCATTTGCACCAAAACAAAGGGACTTTAAAAGAAGGTCCATAGTCAAGTTCCCATATCTCCTCTATGTAATTATAATATGTTTCCTTTTGCCCATTGTTGTTTGTTGCATCAACGCGGACACCACTGTTCTGGTTGATGCTCTTTTTTTTATCTTGGGCGATCGTGTATAATGTATTCCCATTTATCTCATACCCTTGGAAAGTCAATACAGTCGAAGATGGTGACCCGGCCAACAAGTACAACTGATCTCCAACAATGTTGTTATTTATGAGATGTGTCCGCAACCAACTGCCAAAAGTCGCCATATGTTTATGTGTAATCCAGGAGTCAGACTATGCCGGGTGTTGGGGGCGTACAATATTCTTATGTTCAGTGATATATGGGGCCACCAAGGTGGAACTTTGTAGAACTGTGTAGTGTGCTTGAGTGAAAGAAATCTCGTCCATACAATACATTGATTTCTTTCCCAGCGTGCCATTTCCACTTAGTCTCCCCTCATGCCGCAATTCAAGAACACCAATCGACTTAAGGTCAGGGATAAAGTCAACACAGAACTCAATGACCTCCTCTGTTCCATAGCCCTTGGAGATGCTTCCTTATGGCCTAGCATGGTTATAAACATATTTCTTTAAGACTCCCATGAACCTCTCGAAGGGGAACATGTTGTGTAGAAATACAGGACCGAGAATGGCAATCTCTTCGACAAGGTGAACCAGGAGATGCATCATAATATTGAAGAAGGATGGTGGGAACACCAACTCAAAACTAACAAGACATTGGGCCACATCCTTCTGTAACCTTGGAAGAATATCTGGATTGATTACCTTTTGAGATATTACAATGAGGAATGCACATAGCTTTAAAATGGGTACGCGAACATTTTTCGGTAGAAGCCCCCTCAATGCAACCGTAAGCAACTACGTCATAATCACGTGACAGTCATGAGACTTCAGGTTTTGAAATTTTTTTCTGTCATATTTATTATTCCCTTTGTATTTGACGAGAAGCCAGACGGCACCTTGATACTTGAAAGGGCTTCAAAAAAGATTTCCTTCTCTGCTTTGGTAAGAGCGTAGCTGGCAGGACTTAAGTGACGCCCTTTGTCCGTCTTGTTCTGTGGATGCATGTTGTCTGGGTCTTTCATACGTTGCTGGTCCTTCAATGCTTCTAGTGTATCTTTTGTCTTTCCATACACGTCCAGAAAGCCTAGCAGGTTCACGCAAACATTCTTCGTCATGTGCATCACGTCGATTGAAGAGCGAACCTCTAGGTCTTTCAAATACTCAAGCTCCCAAAATATAGATTTCTTCTTCCACATGGCTGCGTGTCTGGTAGCAACGTCACTCAAAACTGATTGACCGCCAGGACCCTTTCCAAATATTACTTCTAGGTCCCTGACCATATCAAATAAATCATCACCAGTACGGAGTTCACGCTTCGTCCGGTGATCTGCCACACCTCTAAAATGCTTGCCTTTCTTTCTTACGGAATGCGTGGTCGTAAGAAATCGATGATGCCCCAAGTATACAAACTTCTTACATCTTTCCAAATATACATTGTCAGTCTTATCTAAACAGTGTGTGCATGCATTGTATCCCTTGTTCGTTTGTCCTGAAAGGTTACTAAGAGCAGGCCAATCATTGATGGTTACGAAAAGCAATGCTCGTAGGTCAAATGGCTTCTGTTTGTGCTCATCCCATGCACGTACACCTGGTTTGGCCCACAACTATAAGAGTTCTTCAAATAATGGTCTTAGGTACACATGAATGTCGTTGCCAGGTTGATTCAGGCCTTGGATGAGCACTGACATCATAATAAACTTCCGCTTCATGCACAACCAAGGAGGAAGGTTATAGATACATAGAGTTAGAGGCTAGGTGCTATGACTGCAGCTCTGCTCCCCAAAAGAATTCATGCCATCTGTACTTAGACCAAATCTTAAGTTCCTTGCGTCACATGCAAAGTCCAGGTAGTCTCTCTCAATTTTTCTCCACTGTGATCCATCAGCGGGGTGTCTCAACATTGCATCTTTCTTACGGTCTTGTTTGTGCCATCATAACAATTTGGCATGCTCTTTGTTTCTAAACAGACGTTTCAACTATGGTATTATAGGAGCATACAACATGACCTTGGCAGGAACCCTCTTCCTGGGGGGCTCGCCCTCAACATCACCAAGGTCATCTTGTCTGATTTTATACTGCATTGCAGTGCATACCGGGCATGCTTCCAAATTCTCGTACTCCTCACCGCGGTAGAGGATGCAGTCATTATTGCATGCATGTATCTTCTGCACCTCTAATCCTAGAGGGCAGAGACCCTTCTTTGCTTAGTATGTACTGTCAGGAAAATCATTGTCCTTTGGAAGCTTCTTCTTTATTATTTTCAGTAACTTCGCAAATCCCTTGTCAGATAAACCAGTCTCTGTCTTCCATTGTAGCAACTCCAGTGTGGTACCGAGCTTTGTGTTGCCATCTTCCCAATTTGGGTACAGCTTTTTTTGTGATCCTCTAACATGCCCTTTAACTTTCGCTTCTCATTTACACCTTCTACTTCTCTGTGTGCATCAATGATGGCCCGATGAAGATCATCAGCAGGTTCATCTGATGCCTCTTCATCTTCAGCTTCTCCTATCCCTTCATCTTTAGCTTCCCCTGTTGCAGTATCACCATATTCAGGGTACATATCATCATCTTCTTCTTCATTGTCTTTCATCATAACTCCTCTTTCTCCGTGCTTGGTCCAACAATTCTAGCTAGGCATGAAACCTTTCTGAAGCAGGTGGGAGTGAAGGATTTTCCAGGAAGAGTATTCCTTCTTTTTCTCACAGTCAACACATGGACAACACATAAAACCATTCTGAATGTTTGCCTGAGCCACATCGCCAAAATTACGAAGGCCTTCAATGAACTCAGAAGTGCGTTGGTCACCGTACCTCCATTGTTGTTGGTTCATCTACATCATATAATTAAGTTTACCAAAACCATTACAGAACATCATAATAGTGAAATGACCACTGTACATCGAAACATGGATTGTATCAATGACAAGTGAATGGATAGAGTTGCTAACCTTGATCAAGGAGGAAAGAACAAGGACAAAGCCTAAGTGTCGCTTGGGCACCTCATATCATTTTTATTTTGTGTGAACTTAAGTAGCATCATGCTCTCAGGCATTTCATCAAAAATCTCTTGTGCATAGAAAAAAAACAAGCTAGCACACCGCTCTCACACCTTCCAAGAGAAAAAACAGAGGAGAGGGCTGGTGGGCGGGTGTATATATAGGCAGGACCTTTAGCACCGGTTAGTTACATGGACCGGTGAAAAAGGGGTACCTTTAGCACCGGTTTGAGCAACGAACCGGTGCTAAAGGTTTGGCGTTTGCCACACGTCTAACACCAGGCCTTTAGCACCAGTTCATGGCTCAAACCGGTGCTAACACTAGTAGAAAAAAGGGCTTCCATTCGCCCCCCATTAGTCCCCAACGTGTTCGGTCCACGGCTAAAGGGGTCATTAGTCCCGGTTCATTTGAAAATGTGGGCCAGGAGGCATTAGTCCCGGTTCAAATGGGCCCTTAGGTCCCGGTTTGCGCCACCAACCGGGACTAATGCCTTAGGGCCTTTAGTCCCGGCTCGTAGCGCAAACCGGGACTATAGGGCACCCTTTAGTCCCGGTTTGCTCCACGATCCGGGACTAAAGGGCAGTTCAAACGAACCGCTGCTCTCCCGCGCCAGTTACGCATGGTCGCCGATCGCTTCAGGAAATCGCTATGGCCATTAACTTGATCGCTTCGGTAATTGCACGACGCATCGAGACCTCATCGCTGGCGGGCTAATCACACTGCCGGCCAGCCTCTTCTTCTCCCCCCTCTCTAGTATATAAGGATGTATCTATAAGCAATTCTTCATCCTCTCCTAATCTCCTCCAAAACGCCATAGCATCTCCTCAAAAACACCATAGCATCACCGGCGGTGAGCTCTCTCTCTCCCTCTCATTTCAATGGAGCCGGTGACGCGGGTGCATAATCTCACCGCCGAAGGGATGGAATTCACCATCATGGAAACCCTCCGTGCATCAACGGTGGAGATGTGGCTCCACGCTGTCAATTAGCGGTTCCTCAACGCCGCACCGATCAAATGTGTGGGCTTGGACTGCGAGTTCACCACCCCTCGCGATAAGCCTCATCAGCGTGCCGCCGTCCTTCAACTCTCGGTGGCGTCCGAGGTTTTTCTCTTCCAAATATGTCGGGCCGATCATGTGCCACAGCTGCTCAGGGATTTCTTGGGGGACTCCACCATTAGATTCTGCGGCGCGGCTATCGGCAATGACGTGCGCATGCTGCAACCATATGAAATTCAAATTCCATCGGTGTATGACCGCCAAGTGATTATACCGAACCCCACCACAAAACCAATTCCGAGTCTATACGATCTGTCCAATGCTAGTATTGGGACAAAGCTTGAGAAGAAGAAGAGGATCAAGAAGAACAAGAAGAAGGGCGGCGAGGAAGAAGAAGAAGAACTTATATATGGTTGGGCCAAAGTTCCATTAAGCGACAAGCAAGTGTTGTATGCCGCTCTAGACGCTCGCTTGGGCTTTGAGATTGCTAGGAGTTATTGGAACCTAGAAGGCTACTAGCTAGATGTGTGTGTGGTATGGTGTGCGAGTGCATATATATATATATATGAAAAAATGTAATCCCTCTTCTTTGGTTAATAAGTCTATTAATTTTTGAATTTTGGATTTTTCAATTTTTTGGCCTTTTTTGAATATTTAATTATTAAAAATTAATAATTAAATTATGTATAAAAATTATTTGGAATTCATTCATGCTTATTATTACTTAATCATTGTTGCTTAATTTGTGAATTTATTTGGAATTTTTAAAAGTAATATTATATGTTTCCAAAGTGTATAGGTTAATAGAATTGGTAGCATACCAATATGAAGAAGTCGCGAGCATAGTCTTGGAAGCTACTATGGAAGGAATTGAGAAGTTAAGCGTGCTAAGGGTGGAGCAGTGTGAGGATGGGTGACCGATCGGGAAGTGAGGACCACAAGTATGTAATTTGACATGAGAATAGAGTGAGAGCCATATAAGTATCTAATTTGATATGAGAATAGAGGTGATTAGATATTAGAGAAATAAAGAAAAATAAAGAAATAAAGAAAATAGAGAAATTCTGAAAAAGAAAATACAAATTTTATTCCGAACGGACCTTTAGTCCCGGTCTGTGTTACGAACCGGGACCAAAGGTCCTCTAGCCGCAGCACATGATCCGGGCCACGTGGAGGCCCATTGATTCCGGTTCGTAAACAACCGGGACTAAAGGCTGGAGCCTTAGTCCCGCTTTGTTAGTCCCGGTTGCTACAACCGGAACTAATGGGCCTTACAAACCGGGATTGAAGGCCTTTTTTCCACCAGTGTAAAGGTTCCTTACGAACCGGTGCTAAAGCTTCGCAGGCTCCCTTTAGTTTCGTGGCCGCTCGAACCGGTGCTAAAACACCCCTTTAGTTTGGGTTCGTAAGATAACCAGTGCTAAAGCCTCGGGCAGTTCCAAACGAAAGCCCTATTTTCCACTAGTGCCCCAAGCTCATATGAAACTTGTAGTGTAAATTTTAAAGAAAAATAACATTAGGTTAGACCTCACGGAAAATTCTTCACTACAATCAAAGATAATACCTCACAAGAAAAAATGGTTGAGTTATGAGCATGAGTGTTACTCTCTCCATACTGGTTTACTAGACTGACACGTAGTGTAAGAAAAATAGTTAACCATAAAATTGGTCAACAAAATAAGATTTCTATGTCACTAAATTTTATTATTGAAAATGTTTTTTAATGTGAACCTAATGATATTATTTTTATTGCATATAATTCATATTGTGTTAACAAAATTTATAGTCATACTTATTTCTTAAACTAATCGTGTTAGCCTAGTAAACTCGTATGAAGGGTGTATCAAATTCATTGGAGTGACATGGATGCGTTCCGGCTTGCATCCAAGCTTTCCGACTTTCCTAGAACTAGATGACCCGTTGCGCTATCACGCACTTGGCGAAATCAAGACAATATTCAAGCCATAAGTTTAATTTCATTTTTAATATTGCTATGTGTGCGATTAAGATTCATTGACTTAGGGTAACTACAATCTACTACAAGCCACATGCATATGTTTTCTATACTCACCAAATTTATTTAATTTACATACCGGCCTTGTCACTATTGGAGTATACCCATTTCCACACAAGATGTTGCTAAATAAACTGTATTGAGATGAGACAATGTTACATTTATAAAGTTAACCATTTTAAATCTTCATACGATGTTGTGAATTCCACAAAAGGGTAAGTATTCATATAGCAATCCATTTGCAAATTTTCCAGCAGTGTCACATAGGTACAAAGGAAGGGGCACTACAAACACGCCACATTTAGGCATGCAGAATTTCAGTGTAAACGTTGTAGCGATATGAGTTGCTGTTGAACCACCCACCAAAGGGGTTTTGATTGATTAATCAATTAACCATTGTCTTGCACCTACCCAGTTTTATTATTACAAAACCACAAAATATCAGAACCATACTACACATTCTTTGCATAAAAAGATGCTAGAGACTGATTCTGCCAATCCTGAAGCACAACGGTTGTTCATGGCTGTGCTTTCCCTCATACATCGTGATAACAGACTACCCATCATGCGACTCTTTCCAAAAAAGAATGAGAACAGAGGGGGAGACGCCCCGTGCCTTATTCTTATAGGGGATGAGGACTCAAACTCGGGTCAATAGGCCCACACCTCTATGTGGCTGCCACTGCAGCCCGAGAGAGTTCTCATCATGCGACTCTTTCCACATGCTTTGCATACTGAACAACCAGGGCTGTGATACGTCCAAAACGTATCTACTTTCCCGAACACTTTTGCTATTGTTTCTCCTCTAATTTGTGTGTTTTGAATACAACTAACATGGACTGACGCTGTTTTCAGCAGAATTGCTCTGGTGTCTTGTTTTTGTGCAGAAATCAACTTTCAGTAAAAATTCGGGAAAAATCATCAAAAATCCTATTTCACCAGAAGACCCACGGAGCCAGAAGACAGGAGGGAGAGGAGGCCCGAGGGCCCCTCACACACTGGTGGTGCGGCCCAGCCCTGGCCGCGCCACCCTGGCGTGAGAAGGCCCCAGCCATCCTCTCGGCCTCCCCTCTCGCCTACATATACCCTCTGACGACATAATATCGGGGAGACGGCGTTTTTCCCAAATAGACTTCCGCTGCGCCGCCGCCATCAGAAACCGCGATTCGGAACCAGGAACTCTGTTCTGGCACCCTGCCGGGATGGGGATTTGGAGGAGATCTTCATCGCCATCATCACCGACGCTCCTCCATCGACCATCCATGACTCTCCCATCCATGTGTGAGTAATTCCCCCGCTGTAGGTGAGGGGATGGTAGGGATTGGATGAGATCATTCATGTAATTTGATATGAGATTGTTAGGGCATAGTGCCTAGTATCTTTATTTAGTGCCTACGACATTGTTGCAACTTGTTGTGCTTAATGCTTGTCACTTTGGGCCCGAGTGCCATGATTTCAGATCTGAACATGTTATTATTTCTATGATGATACTTGTTGTTTATGGTCTTACCTACAAGTTGTATACACATATTGTTGTCCGGAACCCGAGGCCCCGAAGTGACAGAAATTGGGATAACCGGAGGGGATGGCTATGATGTGAGGATCACATGTGTTCACCGAGTGCTAATGCTTTGCTCCGGTACTTTATTAAAAGGAGTACCTTAATTACCAGTAGTTTCCCTTGAGGCCCTGCTGCAACAGGCTGGTAGGACAAAAGATGTCGTGCAAGTTTCTCCTTGTGAGCACGTACGACTATATACGGAACACATGCCTATAATTGTTTGTACTAGGATGCTTTATCATTATTTATCTGCAATGCCCATGTCTCATTGATTTCATGAATTATCTTATCCATGCAACGCCCGTAATCCATCCCTATGCCTACAGTATTTGTTCCTACTGTTACTATTACCGCTGCTATTTTACTACTGATGTTACTGTTTCACTACTGTCACCACTATAAAACTGTTGCCACTGATAAACCACTGCGAGCAAGACTGTTTCCAGGTGCAGCTGAATTGACAACTCATCTGTTAAGGATTACATATATTCTTTGGCTCCCCTTGTGTCGAATCAATAAATTTGGGTAATACTTCCCTCGAAGACTGTTGCGATCCCCTATACTTGTGGGTCATCAAGACTATTTTCTGGCGCCGTTGCCGGGGAGCATAGCTTTATTTGTAAGTTCACTTGGTATTCATATTGTTCACTGCAATCCTCTTCATCATGGGTAAACCTCGTGATGGAAAAGTTCCTATATTGCCATCCACTACAAGAAGAGGTACGACTCTCAACACCTCTGTTGCTCTTGATTTGCCATCTGTTATGAGTAAGTTGCTTACACCACCACACCCACACGCTACTGCTACTACTTCTACTGAGATTGAAAATGCCACTGATAATTTAGATGATGCTTCTACTGTGCTTGATGAGAGTGGTTCACTAGGTTCCTTTTTAGATGCTACTATTGCTAGAGCTAAGTTGGGAAACACCACTGTTACACCTGTTAGTTCACCTGAGTCTAGGGAATGTCCTAGTGATGATTATGATGATGATGCTTATATTGAGCTTAATGATGATTTTATTGCTGAAGCACGTGCTGCTCGTAATGCTGGTAATGTTAGAGAACTTCTTGCAAGACGTTCTGTTAGATATAATTTGTCTCCTGATCCTAAGTTTGCCGCTTCTCCCATAAATATTAGAGACAAGGATTATGATTTCTCTTTGGATTTATCTTACATATCTATTGTTGAGAAAACTCCTTTTTGTGGTACTAAAGATGAGAGTGCTATGGGGCACATGAATGAGCTTTCTACTTTGAGTAACTTGTTTTCTGATGATATTAAGCTTCACACTTACTTTGTTGCTAAATTTTTTTCCTTTCTCGTTGAAAGATGCTGCTAAAAATTGGTTTAATAGCTTGTCTCCTGGATCTCTTACTAGTCCTATTGCTTTGGTTAATGCTTTCTTTCAGAAATATTTTCCTGCTAGTGCTCAACATGCTGCTGTGCAGAAAATCTTTGATTTTGAATAGGGAAAAGGAGAGATATTGCCTGAATCTTGGACAAGGTTTTGTTCTTTAATTAGAGCTTTGCCTAAAGAACCATTGCCTAAAAATAAACTCCTTGATATATTTTATAATGGACTAACGGATGAATCTAAGTCATATTTGGATAGTTGTGCTGGTTGTGTTTTCAGGGAAAGAACTCCGGCTGAAGCTGAAGAATTAATGGCTAAAATAAGCCGGAATCATGATGATTGGACTTTAGTTGCGCCAACACCAGCACGAACCCCTGCGCCATCTACAGAGCCTACACCGAAGAAGAGAGGGATGATTGAATTAAATGATGAAGTTATGAGGGAAGCTAAGAAATCTCTTAAGGAGAAAGGTATTAAGGCCGAAGATGTGAAGAATTTACCTCCTATAGAAGAATTATGTAAGCCAATCCCTCACTCATCTACCATTGAGGTACACTCTCTCCAACGCTTTGATGAAAGAGATATTCCTTATACTAAACCTCCTGATCAATGCTTAGATGAATTTGATAATTTTATTGTTAAGCAAGAAAATTTTAATAGAATGGTGCATAATCATTTATTGGAAAATTCTAGAGCTATTAACAAGTTGCAGGATATTGTGGAGAGAACCGCCAATGATGTGAAGATACTTGTTAAACATTTTCAAATGGTTCAAACACAAATTGATCAGCTTACCAAGGTGCAAAAAGATTTGCTAGTTAATGCCGCAAGAGAGAAGCAAGCATGTGAAATACGCACAAGAAGTGGCGCTGCTACTCAAGATCCATTATATCCTGAAGGACATCCTAAGAGGGTCGAGCAAGATTCTCAATGAACTGCAAGTGATGATATTCCTTCCAAGAAGAAGAAGAAGAAGCATAAAACAACTGCAGAATCATCTGATGCAGGTAAAGATCCTAACAGTGTTTCTATTTCTGATGCTGAAACTGAACCAGGAGATGCTTTCGATAAAGAAGAAGTTGAAGAAGAAGTTGAAGAAGAAGTTGAAGAAGAACCAGAAAAGATTGATAAAAATGCAAAGTACACCAAAGAAGACTTCATTGCCAACAAGCATGGTAAAGAGAGAGAACCTTGGATACAGAAACCAATGCCTTTTCCTAGTAAGAAACACAAGTCCAAGGAAGAAGAACACTACAACAGGTTTTGTGAATGGATGAGACCTTTATTTTTGCAAATTCCTTTGACTGATGCTATTAGAATGCCTCCTTATGCAAAGTATATGAAAGATATTGTCACTAACAAAAGGAAAATTCCTAGTGAGGAAATTTCCACACTACTTGCTAACTATTGTTTTGATGGTAAAGTTCCGGAGAAGCTTGGAGATCCAGATATACCGACTATTCCTTGCTCCATTAAAAATAATTATGTTAGAACTGCTTTATGTGATTTGGGAGCTGGAGTTAGTGTCATGCCTTTTTCTCTTTATAAGAGACTTGATCTAGAAAAATTAGTATCAACTGATATATCTTTGCAGATGGCTGATAAGTCTACTACTATTCCTATTGGTATATGTGAAAATGTTCCTGTTCAAGTTGCTAACAGTTGTTTAATATTAACTGATTTTGTTGTGTTGGAAATGCCTGAAGATGATAATATGTCTATTATTCTTGGGAGACCTTTTCTAAACACTGTAGGTGCTGTTATTAATTGCAATCAAGGAAAAGTCACTTTCAATGTCAATGACAAAGAGTATACGATTTATTTTCCCAAGAAGATTGATAGGAAGAATGCTCTAAATTCAATCAAGCATGTTGAGACCATCAAAGTTGGTCAAATCATTTGTTCAGAGCAAAATCCCAAGGAAGAATATAAAATTGTTATGATTGGGACTATACCTATCAAAGTTGAGGTAACATAAGCATTTAGTGAAGTGCAAAGTTTTGCCTCATATAAAGTTAGTTTGGGAACAAGACTTGATCAACCTTGTTAACAAAGTGATTTTATATGAACGAAACTTCGTTTTCACCGCATCCACTCCACCCCACTTGTATTTACTTTCATCAATTTTGTTCCTTCAGTTTAGTTGCATGATTGAGAGTATCGCTGCTGATGCTTGGTTTTGATTTGCTTGAAATCATTTTATCCTCGTTTTTCTGAATTTTTATCAATGCCAATTTCTGAAAAATCCTCGAAAATAAAGTTTCTCAAAAAATTCCAGAAAATTCTTTATAAATTTTTATGTCAAAAATGGGGCAGAGAGACACCTGGGAGGCACCAGGAGGGGCTGCCACGCCACCTCACACATAGGTGGCACGACCCAGCCCTGGCCGCGCCACCCAGGTGTGAGAGGGCCCCACCTGGCCCCTCACTTATCTCTTCCTCCCCTGCTCTTTCTCTCTCCCGAAAACAATGACACACTTAGCTCAAACCCGAGTTCTTGCTGTTCTTCACCTCGATTTTTCGATCTCCTTGCTCAGCCCAACATTTCTGCTGAAATTTGGAGCATTTGTTCTCCGGTATGTGACTCATCCACTTGTCCAAGTAGAATTTCTTTTGGTGAAGTATTTCTTGAGTATTTTAGCATTGTAGGTGACAGGATAAATGAGTATGCATGCTTGTTCTATTGCTTAGAATTGTTATTTTGATGCATGTTAACTCTCTAGTAACCCACTATAGTAGTTTCCTACACTTGCTTGTCTTAAAATCACTTTTTATGAGTTTGTTAAAAAAAATCAGAGTAGGGAGATGGACAACTTCACATATGGAGAAGTATTTGAAAGTGATGCACCAAGGTCATCAAGGCCCTCAAGATCCACTGCTCAATATAGGATGTCTTATAATGAGGATCTCATGTCACCAAACCTTGAAGGGGACGATGGAGATGCACATCCATCCACCTTCCCTTGTATTAACTTTTTGAGTGATGCAGGGATTCTTGATGATTTCTTGCTCCTTATTAACAGGGTTGGGTTGACTGCTTACATGATAGATGAAAGTGACCAATATGCTATGCTTACAAAGACTTTTGTTGAAAGTTTTAAATTTACTAACGCTCATTTCAATCCTTCCATCGCATTTAAGATTTATGATAAGTCTATCACCATGCCTTTGGGGAGGTTTTGTTCTATTTTAGGTATTCCCATGTTTGGAACGGCCAAGAGGATACAAAATCACCCCGCTGATTTGTTGGAGCTTTACCGAGGGGTGACCAATGATGATGACCGCACCGCACAGCGTGGCAAGATAAGAAACATTCAGCTCCCAGCTATTAGATATTTTACTTACTATCTTGCAACTAGTGTACTTGGTAGAGAAAACACTAGCAATATCTCCAACTATCATTTAGCTTTTCTAGCTACCGCTCTTGATGTTAGTAAGAAGTATAACCTCGGTGCTATTATTGCTCGTCGCCTAGCCGCTAGGGAACCTATTTATGGAGGTATTATTGCCGCGCGCATTGTTGCTGAGCTAGGACTTTCTATTGCTCCTAATGATGTATTGTTGGCTCCACAGAGGCTTGATCTTGCTGCCATGAAACTCCATCATTTTGTCACTGCTAACTCATGTGCAGGGAAATTAGTTTACAGGATGTTATTTATTGATGGAGGGGAAAGGGAAGTTCCCTTGCCTCAGCCTAACTTGTTCAGCATTCACGTGAGGCCATGGTCGCGCATGAAGGAGGAGTTGGACGATCAGCTTAGGTTGCTTGGTTTCAATATCCAACACGGTGCGGTGGTCCGGGAGGAAGAGGAGGAGCCAGCCTATCACTTCACCACGTACCACTCCGGGGCGTCCTCGAGCTCATATCAGGACGATGGTGCTTCTTCGTCACACTACGGAGGCGCCACCTCATGGCCGAGTTGGCCAAGTTGGGATTGATCTCCACTTAGGCCAAAAGCCTAAGCTTGGGGGGAGGTACGCCGACGATGCACTCATCTACATATTATATTTTGTCGGCCCTTTGTATATCCATATTTCACTTTCTCTAGTGTTCTCGTTCTTATTTCCACTTTTCCAAAACACAAAAAGACCAAAAATATTTCCATTGTTTCTCTTTGTTTGTCTTTTTAGTTTGCTACCTTTGGTTTGCTTTACTTGCTATTTTCGGTTTGGTATTTGAAAAATCCAAAAATATTTCACTTTGTTCACTATTTCCTTTCATTCTTGTTTCAAAAATCAAAAACCCCAAAAATATTTGTTGTTCTTCTTCGGTTTTGTAAAGTTTGTTGCAGAGTTCAGTCTCCCGTTACTCCATTGGAGCTTGGTATTCACTTTATATTATTCAGGCCACACAAGTGAAGAGCAATAATGACGACATACGACAATCCGAGATGTGGTAAGAGGCTGGTATGAACTCTATTTGTTTTCATTTTTGTACATATACTCATTTATGTGGACATGCTTAGTTGGTTCATGTAAGGTATGTGTTATCTAATGGATGCTTTGTAGTTCTTGCTTTCATATGATTAGTTTCAATTTACTATTAGCCTGTAGCATGTCATGTAGACGCTTGCATGCATTGTCTTATTCATAATATGGTATGTTATTGTGGTATCCTCCTCTGAAAGTTTCATTTGAATCGACTTGGCACATGCTCAAGCATGCATATGACTAAATAAAAAGTCAATTAAGCCTCGATGATCTAAATTGCCTCAGAGTTTTTGTATCATTTTTATGCCTATATTAAATTTGTTTTGTCACAAGCATGATTATGACAGTTATTGCTCTCTCGATTGTCGCTTCCTAGTCTTTTGCTAGCCTTCACTTGTACTGAGTATGAGCTCTACTCGTGCATCCAATTACCAAAAACCAAGTCTTCCAAAGAGTCCACTATAAATTCCTATGCATGGTATTTGTAAGCCATTCCAAGTAAATTTTCATGTGCTACCTTTCAAAACTTTCAACTACTTCTCATTTTGTGCCACTATTTTTAGCTCATGGGGATGTAGTGGTCGGAATTGCTATCTTCCATATTAAATTAAGTACCCCTCGACTAGGCAGCTTCATCTGCTCGTCATTAATTTTGCAAGGGAGCTGGTCAGACCATTATAATCTAATTCTAAAAAGAAAAAAAAGGCGCTCCTCCAAGGAATGTGAAAGTTGGTGGGCACCCGATGGAATCGGTTAGCCATGGTTTGAGAAAGGAAAAAGGGTGGGGAGGAGTGCCAAAGCTTTATAAAAGAGCACCAATGTGCCAAAATTTCAAAGAACTCGGAACCGCTCTCACTTGTTTATTATGGAAGATAGCAAGTCCCCATTGCTAGTCGTTGACATAGAACAACCACCTCTCAAAATAAATTTTTATCTCTGTTTTACAAATGAAAAGCTCTAGCACATGTTAAATCCCTGCTTCCCTCTGCGAAGGGCCATTCGTTTACTTTTATGTTGAGTCTTCATCTTCTAACTTTAAAGCACTTCTTGAGAGCATATCTGTTATTCTTAGTGTAATGTGCTTGTCCCAGAACACGGTTAATTGTGGTATAACTTTGATGCTTGTATCTTTGATATCTTTAACTTCTAGTCTTCCCTTGGACTTCAGAGGTGCCTCAACATTTATGTTTTGCTCCACAAATAAAGGCAAGCTGGATACCACTCTTTCATATCATTTATGCATATCACAATCTTGTAGCTTCTTATGTACATGTTACTTGTTATTAGTGCATTGGCACTCTTTCATAGCTTGCTCAACTATGAGGTGACATTAGTTGCATATTTCTTATTATGAATTGCCTGAGTACTTGATCACATAGTTAGTATATATACATCATATGAGCAAATGTGTTCGTGAAAGTTTCTTTTATCGCTCTCAGTTGTTAACTGAATTGCTTGAGGACAAGCAAATAGCTAAGCTTGGGGGGAGTTGATACGTCCAAAATGTATCTACTTTCCCGAACACTTTTGCTATTGTTTCTCCTCTAATTTGTGTGTTTTGAATACAACTAACACGGACTGACGCTGTTTTCAGCAGAATTGCTCTGGTGTCTCGTTTTTGTGCAGAAATCAACTTTCAGTAAAAATTTGGGAAAAATCATCAAAAATCCTATTTCACCAGAAGACCCACGGAGCCAGAAGACAGGAGGGAGAGGAGGCCTGAGGGCCCCTCACACACTGGTGGCGCGGCCCAGCCCTGGCCGCGCCACCCTGGCGTAAGAAGGCCCCAGCCATCCTCTCGGCCTCCCCTCTCGCCTACATATACCCTCTGACGACATAATATTGGGGAGACGGTGTTTTTCCCAAATAGACTTCCGCTACGCCGCCGCCATCAGAAACGGCGATTCGGAACCAGGAACTCCGTTCTGGCACCCCGCAGGGACGAGGATTTGGAGAAGATATTCATCGCCATCATCACCGACGCTCCTCCATCGACCATCCATGACTCCCCCATCCATGTGTGAGTAATTTCCCCGCTGTAGGTGAGGGGATGGTAGGGATTGGATGAGATCATTCATGTAATTTGATATGAGATTGTTAGGGCATAGTGCCTAGTATCTTTATTTAGTGCCTACGACATTATTGCAACTTGTTGTGCTTAATGCTTGTCACTTTGGGCCCGAGTGCCATGATTTCATATCTGAACATGTTATTATTTCTATGATGATACTTGTTGTTTATGGTCTTACCTACAAGTTGTATACACATATTGTTGTCCGGAACCCGAGGCCCCAAAGGGACAAAAATTGGGATAACCAGAGGGGATGGCTATGATGTGAGGATCACATGTGTTCACCGAGTGCTAATGCTTTGCTCCGGTACTTTATTAAAAAGAGTACCTTAATTACCAGTAGTTTTCCTTGAGGCCCTGCTGCAACAGGCTGGTAGGACAAAAGATGTCGTGCAAGTTTCTCCTTGTGAGCATGTACGACTATATACGAAACACATGCCTATGATTGTTTGTACTAGGATGCTTTATCATTATTTATCTGCAATGCCCATGTCTCATTGATTTCATGAATTATCTTATCCATACAACGTCCGTAATCCATCCCTATGCCTATAGTATTTGTTCCTACTGTTTACTACTGTTACTATTACCGCTACTATTTTACTACTGTTGTTACTGTTTCACTACTATCACCACTATAAAACTGTTGCCACTGATAAACCACTGCGAGCAAGACTGTTTCCAGGTGCAGCTGAATTGACAACTCATCTGTTAAGGCTTACATATATTCTTTGGCTCCTCTTGTGTCGAATCAATAAATTTGAGTAATACTTCCCTCGAAGACTGTTGCGATCCCCTATACTTGTGGGTCATCAGGCTGCAAAGTAGTTTGTTAGCAATTCCGGCAATGCAAAGGTATATAATCCCCATCTCTAAACAGATGTCAACTTTAGATTGGTGTTCAATCATTTTAAAACTTCTTCCACCAAATACAAATATATTACCAATATATAGATTTGCTATACAAAATAATTTCTTTGATTTGTCTTTCTATGTTCATTTCCCTTAGTCTAGTTTACATGCTAAACAAACAACGAACATCAATGGCACTTCACAGAAATAATTAGTAGAGAATAATCATGAGTACAGAAAGAATAACATACAGAACAGATCACTTGTTTGGGACACTGTGCTAAGTCCAAAATCCAAA
The DNA here is from genome assembly GCA_007115705.1 of Dactylis glomerata. Lineage (NCBI taxonomy): Eukaryota > Viridiplantae > Streptophyta > Magnoliopsida > Poales > Poaceae > Dactylis > Dactylis glomerata. The sequence goes on from QXEO01001749.1 coordinate 71,052, forward strand.
ACGTATACGTCTGAATCAAGAATCATGTTTTCAGGCTACTACAAAAGCAGATCAAAATTGTCAAGCATGAAAAAATACAGTTAGATCAATCCAAAAAAATACAGTTAGAGAATAAGAGAAAAGGAAGTGACGCATGCTCTCTTATCTAGAACAGACCTTCAGATCTCCATGATAGACTCTTTTACTCACGTTTTGGGACAGTGTACTATGTCCAAAATCAGAAACTTAAGTTCCCACATGAATCAAGAAGCAGGTTTTCAGTCTACAAAAGCAGATTAAAATTGTCAAGCATGAGAAAGTGCAATTAGAGAATAAGAGAAAAGAAAGTGACAACATCTCTTATCCAAGACAGACCTTCAGATCTCCATCATAAACTCCTTTGATACAACAATAATCAATGGTGTCGATAAGCTGCCTGAAGTAATTCCGAAGGCCTACAAATATTTGATCGTATTCAAGCCATAAGTTTTATATATATCAAATTCCATGGTTTATATTCATTGATCTTAGGAACCGCGAGGTATTAACACGTAGACTCTAAGTATGGTGGCTTCACATGTCAGCAACCTAGAGTTAATTGGCTCTTGTACACGAAAACCCTGTCAATTCGAATCCTATTAGTTACTAGTTGAGTGCCCGTGCGTTGCTACGGAGAATAATATATATTTTGTTCTCGCATGTAGAGATCATTCCCATCTCATATTGTCTATCTACATGTAACGAATGCAATAATTATAACAACGCCCTATTTTGCATCATCAGCTTAAGCAGAAGGGATCAATCTCTAATGAGGTATAATACCTTGTTGCAATTTAGCGTGAATCATACAGGTGGAACATGGTTTTATCAATACTTAAAATTTGTCAACTTACAAGAATTTCATATCAGTATAAATCCATTATCATATAGGCATACAAATTTTAAAAACAGCACCCAAGTGTATGTAGATGAGACTAACAGATCAGAGGCGTTTTCCATGCTTACATCTACGTATCTTTCAAATGAATTAGACAATTAGTTAACATGCAAGAAGAAAACCATTCTTTAAATCTATCTAATTCCATTCGTCAGGTGAAGGATAGCAACAGAGCTTCTTAGTTTTAGGCAGCCAAGCAAATGAGCATTACCTATGTTTTGTCAGACAATTACAGAGGTACAATTTCAGTTTGATCCTGCATCATTTGCAGCTGAGTGAATGAGGACTCGAAATCTGGGCGGCCCGTGACTACAGAGAGGATGAGAAAGAACGCCAGTGATTGAGGTGTTCATCCCCGATGCCTCTTGTCAATGCTGTACTTGCCATGTTCCTCTAATTCACCAAGAATTCACCCTGAAAATTAGTAACATAAAAAGCACAATACAGATACTTAGTAGGGCACTTGAATACATGATTCAACCTTTTAGCTGCTTCCTACCGAAAATAGGGAATGCATACTGATTGAGTTGCACAGAGTAATGAACACAGAAACAGAAGAACCCTTTGTAGGTACCTGTCGTGAGCCGCCACTCCCCAAATCCTCCTGCAACGTTCCTTCGATCACCTCAAACTAAATCAACACGCATGCCGCAAAGAGGAAACACCAAGAGAAAATGGTCAATCTATCAGCAGATCAAATTTGATCCGATTGGCCCAACAAAAATTCAAAATAATTGGCAGTTTTATATTAATAATAAAAATCACCTTCACTCCTTGTACTGTAATTGATGATGAGCGGCCAGGAGCTTTACTTGTTGCCTAATGTGATTTGATAGACAACAATGCCTAGGGCTCTGAATATAAAAGCTATGAAGGCAAACTGTTGAACAATATATTATCACTTCGCTATCCAACAAACCAGTATGTCCTGAATTCTCCAAACTCAAAAATATAGCAAAGCCATTACAGAAGAAATAATCGCCTTGGTGCCATTTTTCCTTGCCTACAGGAGAGGGCACCTCCCTTTTCTGAATGCATGCTATATAGGCAGATGTGCAGGCAGATGAGAACTTGAGAAGGACGAAGATGCTCTTCGTGCAACACATCGCTGAAACAGTTCAGCCGAGTCCTCATACGTGAAGATCTTGGAGCCCAAATAAAATATATTAATGGATGAAAAGAACTCCCAGTGGACAGTGGTCTCACTCTCAGTTCATTTGTCACAGAAAATGAAGTTACTTTACTCTAGAAAACTTTCTATAAATTGGTAGAAGCGCCAACTTCTAATACCCAAAAGTTAGGACAGTCTCAAGAAACTACGGCAGAGAACTTCATATTTATTGGTAAGAGAACAACTTTGAATACCAAAAAGCCACAGAAACTTTTTTTTTTACACAGTGCACATTTACATGCCCAGTCATATGCAGCCCTTCAAAAAACCCGTCATAATTAAAGTATAAAACCAAAATGTTATATTTACTAAGAAGGGCAGGTAAATATAAATTACACCCAAGTTATATATTTCCACGAGTTGTGCCATCAAAGTTTTAGTTTTTCATTTTGACTGGGTTATAAATGTGTCACTGTAATGCTGAAATATATTGCATTAAGAAAATAATACTAAAGGTATTATACTGATTAGGTTCAGTTTCCTAAAGAACTAAAGTTCAGAATAGTAGCAGGTGGTTGACAGGAGATAAAGATCATAAGATCAAGTATTTACCATGCGTAGCCATTTAAGAAAACAGAACTGTTATGTATTTGTACTTCTTTGACATCTCAAATTTAGTAAGAACAACTTTTGGAATGGATGCACAGACGATCCTTTAAGGAAAATAACATGCAAAAACCCATGACGCAATGGCCTATGGTGCAAGTTCATATTCCCATGTGGAAGCATTTCCACAGTTGGCATATTCAACAAAACATCCATTTATTTGGCACGGGCGTATTCCAGCATCAATGGGATTGGGGACGGGAGGGGATATGGTGAATCCCTCCCCATCACCCAATCCTCTCTTGGGGTAACTTTCTCTTCCACCTAAATCCTTTGTATACAAAATATTATTTGGAAGACATGGATTCATATATTTTGGAACTTAAACTATTAAGTGATAAAAATCTAATTTTTACAGCAGACAGTACTTAAATGTTTATGATCACCATTGTTTTTGTATGAAGGTAACCTGCTGATCTAGATCTTATCAAATTAGTTTGAAGTCGTTATTGACTGGTTTTGAATGCTAGGTACACACTGACTACTACTTAAATCCTGCTGAACCACTATTGCACACTCAGGAGTCAGAAACAACATGAAACCATGGAGACCACTAAAGTTGAGTTTTCATAAGATATTTTCAGCAAAAGTACACACGTTTGCATGCCCTATAAACATATATACCTGAATACAGTAGCCACCATTCTGTGTATAGCTATCATCACCTTTTATGGTCACTGCTGCATTTAATAATGTTGGCAACATATCAGTTACTTCCTGAAAAGAGATAACATTCAGATGACATTCAAATAGTTTTAGTTTTCCTAACGCAAAAAAAAACTTCATATAGTGTTTTAATTGGTGCAGAAAATTGTAGCTCACTTACCTAGAGGTAACATTCAGATGAATAATCCATGATGCATAATTTGCCCAGTAGCAAAAACCTGTTTTTTCAGTCATAGATACTGAGCATTGTACATTTAGCAGTAAGTTTGTCTCCTCTTGAGGTTATATTATCTTTGACAACCAAATTAGCCCTGCAAATAAAGGAGCATTATCAATATGCAACAAAAGGAACCTGATAAAAGTATTTTTCTAGCAACCTATGTTTTGAACTACATCTAAAATAACCAATAGGCTGTAGTGACGGATTATTACCTAACATGGGTAATCTAGAACCTATGTGAGTCTAGTTACAATTTTTTTACCCAGTAGCTTAGTGGCAATTAATCAAGATCTTTTGGCAGATTGTCAGGAATACAAAGACATTATAAATACAATTTGTGATTCAGACCTTAATAACAACATGCCTCCTCAAAGAACTATGGAAATGTTAATACATAGAGTCTGCAAAGCCATCACCATCAGATCAGCAGATCAAGAAAGAGGAAAGAGAAACAGGGGATGCAGGTGATGGGCGTTATATGCACACATGGATCTAAGAAAGCCATAGACATGGTTTGTTGCAAGCAAGAAGAGAACTAACCAGCTGGAGAAGTCCAAACGCATGAGGCATCCTCTCGCATCCGTGGAGAGAAGAACGATCAATCGAAACGGGGATGAGGCTTCTGAGAATGGCGGTTGGGAGGCGGCGGCGGCAGGGACTGCGACGGGAGCGCCATCAGCGGCGACTCGCTGTGCTAGGGGTGGTGAGATCGAGCTCGATTGGTGTCCGATGGCGCTAGGCGTCCTAGCCTCAAGGTACCTGCCAGACGGCAGTCTCGCCGGAGCACGACGGGGGAGGTTGGGGGAGGGCGGCCGGTGGCATATAGAGGATAGGGGCGACCCTGGGAAAGGAAAGAGCATGGTATATAGGGCAGAAATTAGGGGAAATAAATGGGAGTTATATTGATCGCTGGCGCACGGTGATTCGTTTTGATTTGGCGTATTTAACTTAGCGGTGATAAAGTTGTTATATGTGTGGTATGGTAGGGGTAAGATTGGAAGTCAAATGATGTAAAGCAAAAGTGTCTTCACCAACTCGAAACCAATAGTAAAGATATTGGTACCATAAGAAGTAATGTATCACTATTCTTAACGTGCATACCATAAATGTAACAATTTGTAATGAGTTTAAACGTTGTATTCTCAAATCGAATATTCCATTTGAAGTAGGTAGAGTGAGCTTATGTGAAATACTATTAGATTTCAGCTTTGTCAAAAACTTTTTTACTAAAATATCAAGTTGGTCGGCTACTTGATCTAAATTAATCTCTTATTATCTTGGGCCTTGCCCAACTTCTCTTTGTTTTATTCTCTATCTATCCCTGACGCTGACCAAATTTACACTTATGTATGGTTCTTAGTGAGCCGTTGTTTTGAACCTGAAGAACATTATAATGTTTCCATCAAATTAAAACCACACTGTATGATTGGAGATGCGAAGCTACTACAAAAACCAGACTATATGATTGGAGATGCGAAGCCGAATTTGTGCTCGTTGACAAAGTCATCTGGAGTTTTCCTAGTCTACAGTTAAAAGGAAAGATTCAATCAGTGGTAACATGATGATAAGCAGTAAGAGTATACTCCTGAATCTCTGTTCTTCCCATATAACTTGAATATATATGCTACTGGAGCATAGTATCATCGAGACATTTCTCTTGGCATAAAATACACAGCCCGCCTATAAGTGGATCTATTTGGCAATAAGCTTGTGGCACCACTCGAATAGCAGAATTAGTTAGGTAAAGATAATAAATATGAGCAGATTTTTTTTTGGTTTAGACTGTACAGCTGTCTCACATAATTTGACTGGATCAATGGGACAGTGTAGACACAAATCCTTCTGCAATTATTAGACAGACCAAGTCCTAATATTACATAGCTCTGATGGTAGCCAAAGTATACTAAATAGAGGAAATTTAACCAGAGTATTAATTATACAAATAAGCAATACAGTGGAAAGCACATATCATAATTTCCTAACAGGTAAGCTGGCTCAACCATGATTAACCCATGACGTAAGACCTCGCAATATGGTCTATACCTCGAGCTGGGTACCTCTGACACAACATGGTGACAAATGGTTTTCCTAGAGCCCCCACGACGACTTTGTCAAAGAGAACAAATTCGGCTTCCGCTGTGCCATCAGAAGCGAAGATAGAAACAAAGTATCTGGAAATAGGGAATCAAGCAAGCTATCAGTTGACAAAAAAGGAGCATGTGTAAACAGTAAATGGAGAGCAACAGAAAAGCTGCAGATCTGAAAGCTACGTCCCTAACCATCAGATGTGGAAAAAACTTCCTAAATTATTTATCACCTACAAAGTTTTCTTTTACCTACATCCAATTGTACATATACAGTGAGATCATCAGCTCCTACTGGCAAAAAAATGAGCATGGGTTTAACTAAGACCTATGACAGAAGAACCTACAAACAGTGGCACGAGGCACAATCAGAGACCGCTCAAACGACTAATTAGTAATTGCCTTCTTACATTTTACTGCAGCCAACGGTTTAACCCAAGCACTCAGCCACTTAAACAATTATGATCTAACTGCTGTAGATAGAGTTATATGCAAAATTAAAAGAAGGTTTAAACACAACACAAGGAACAATATGAGTTTAAACAAATACTTTGCAGAGAGACTAATGATCTTTGCAGAGACTGAATATTACACAAGCAACGACACTGAAAGTTGCAGAATTTTGGACTGTATCTTAGGTCCATTATACACTGGAAGGTAAAACAAACGACAATAAATGTTCCTTTTATACCTAATAGCAAATCTAAGATCATGAGTTTTTTATCACGAAAACCTAGCTTGGCTATCTTTAACATGTCATTACAGTAAAAAAAATCTAAAATGACACATAATTGCTTGCCAGACACACACTAAGAAAAATGTAGTTACTTATATCATTCATCAGTAAGAGAATCTCCAGGCCACTGACCTATTGAAGAGCCTACCCTGCAGTCATGGTAAATTCTTTTTATAAAGGTTTTCATAAGATACGAAAAGGGGCTAAACTTCCGCATGATCAAGCATGGCCGAAACCCAATAGCTTTTGTTGCATTTCTGAATATACTAATAGAGCGTCAACATTAGAGTAATCACCTAGAAGAGTAACCAGATCATCATTATATATTATTCTAATCAGCTAGCATAAAGAAGATTCACTAAGCTACTATTCTAATGAAGTAATCAACTAACATGGGACCAGCAGTGACTATGTTAATCAGTTAATCAACCATGCAGCTAACCTCCAAATACCAACAACTCAAAGAACCAGCTAGAAGCTAACCTCCAAATGCCAACAACTCACATGACCAGCTAGCATCTAACCTACAAATGCATGCAGCTAACATCCAAAGACAACAGCTACTACAAATATAATAGAGGCATAGCAGCACTACATCCATACATAACAGAGCAAGGAGTCACGGGAATGCAGAAACAAGAGGAGAGACGGCGAACAGATGAGAATCGATGATGAAGAGAGAGGAGCAATACCTGGGCTGTGCCAGATGAGGAGAAGCCTGGCCGGAAAGAAGGAGGCTGGCGAAATGAGACATGAAGCTGGTGGAGGAGGATGCTGGTAGAGGAGCAAGCTAGCTGCCACCTGAGAGGAGAGAGCTCCTCTCTCTCCCTCAATCGATTTATGTGGACTGGTTTGCTCGTCTCTCTCTTCCTCTCTTTTTCCTTACTCTGCGCGCCAAATTTCCCTCCCTTTAATTATGTTTCCCACTCGAGCTGGCACCTGCACTTCTGTTTCGCACTCAACCTGCACCTGCTTTGTATAATTCTGACATTAATCCCCTGCAATTTCCTCACTTCTTCCATTCGAAATTAGAAATGGATTAGTAAATAAGGTGATGAAACTTTGATGAGCTAAAGACTCCATGATAAATAATATAAGCCTATCTCTATCAAAACAATTTAGGCATAGACATCATTAACTTTAACATCATAAGTTGCCGTTGGAAACAAGCAGCTGAACTCGTTGTAAGTTTGGAAAGTCACAACATTAAGGGAGAACCACGAAAGAACATCGTGCTAGGTTTAGCATTTCTAACCACATATAGATAATATTAACAATTTTTTACTTGGTTTATATAGACAGGTTATATATGTAGACACCAGATACAAATGAGAGCACTGCATATAATAAATTGCAAAAGGTTGAAGATTGTAAGCTAGATAATACCACACTGTAAAAATAATACATGTAAACTGAAAACTACTAACAGAGTATAGTCAGAGCACCATGCATTTTCCTCAAATCCTGCAGCGACAAATTCATTTGCAATAGTAATTCTACTCACCGCTCAGTAGACTACTCGATGAGCACCTTGGCAGATGAAGAATCAAACACCTATAAACGCATCTCAAGCTTTAGTGGAGGAATATTTTGCAGGCATCTCTCGCCATTTTTCCAAGCCCATCATCTACATAGAAATAATAAAAAATGTGTAAGGGAAGAAAGAACCAAACATAAAAAATAGGAGAGGCAGCAATTAGTCAGCATATAATACTTTGTTTTCTAAACAAACAATATAGTCGTGAATACCTCTATTATATAAAAAAGGCTCTCTATAAGGCTCTTTAACTTTTTCGATAGAAATATTAAGTCTCTGGTTTACAGAGTGAATTTCCTTTTGTAGATCTTTCTCTAATTCTTCGATTGCTCCTTTTTTCTTTAATAAATTGGGGAACCCAATATGGATTATGACATGGATCGTATCGATTTCTTTTTGAATTTCTATACGTGTAATTACTTCAGAACTTGAACCTGAGTCAGTTTTTCTATTATGTGTAATTACTTCGGAACTTGAGTCTGATTCTAGTTTTCTATTTGAGCTCTTTTTCCTATTCTTTTGTATATAGTTCTTGATACAATCCCTTATTTTTTTATCTTCCTGTAGACCTTCAGAATAATTTTTAGGTTGTGCGAACCAAAAGGAATGGTGTTTTTGGGTTGTACCAAGTCTGAAACCGAGTGGATTTATTTTTTGTCCCATATTTTTCTTTTTCTATTTTTCTATTCTATATTTTTTTTACTGGGAATCGAAATCTTAGATGGATCTAAAGGTTTTTAGATTTCTTTATTTCTTTACTATATTTAATACAATTGTTATATGACACATGCTTTTTTTTATGGGGAAACTGTTATGATACTGAACCTCATGCCTTAATGGAACTGTCTCTATTCACTTTGAAGGACAAAAGATTAGTTTACCATTTTTCAGTACTGAACTAAACTACTTTGTTTTCCAGACAAACAATACAGTCATGAAAATCTCTATTATACAAAAAAATATATAACCAGTCGAGCACCTCCTTCCTCCCAATGGTCATGGCACCACCGGCTACCAACCTTGTCCCCTCCCACACATGTTTTTGAAGGCCACGATCTAATTCTGTAAAAACAATAAAATATTGGCACTCTCCCCAAGTGACATTTTAGTTAAACTCTGTCCAGAGGCACAATGTACAGTAATACAATACATCTTTTTGGTATCAAGCTGGATGCAGATGTTGAATAACAGATAGAAGTGAGGAGAAGCCTGAAAAGCATGTGTAATTTGAGCCGCGGAAAAAATAATTGAATTACTTGGTTTTGTTCATCTCATGAATGTAACCTAAACTTCAGAAATCTTATCACATATATAAATTTAGAAATCAGCAATATGCACCAAAGACAAAACTGAGCACTGTTAGTACACTCAAAGTAACTAATAGATTTTGTTCTTTTCGAAAAGGCAAACTAACATGGATAGGTAACCTGAACAATATATTATTTGGCCTACTCTCCTCTCCTGCACTATCTAGTCCCTCATCGTCTTCCATATATTACCAATGAGCGAGAGGTAGGAGATTTGCTGCAAGTGCCCGTCGCTGAACATGTGTGCATCCTCTATAAATCTTCTTTGTAAGACATAAGGCTACAAATCACTTAATCAGATCAGAAAAAGCTTCAACAGCAGGGCGTGCTGTTGAATGCAGGGATTATCATCGATAGCACAGTTGATAAAAGCATATCTAAAGTATCACATAAATGGACCATTGCTTGTTTTAAATCCACAAATAAAATATAGGAGGAGTTGAAGCTATTATGTTGTAATAACCTAATACTAGACATATATATCTAAATGAGCAGCCACAAGTACTATGTGGTAATAGCCTAATACAGGCATTACATCGTACTGAAAGCTTCAGTTATACATGGGTATTCTGATAAATCTTAAACAAGGAAACAAAACACATGGTCTGCGGGGTCCTAGAATTGGATCACAAGATCCTCATAAAACTCATGATGAAAAAGACGATTGGCTAACTAAAAAACTGCAGAAGAAATGACCAATCAGTAACCTAGCAAGAAACCAAGGAAAGAAAGAAACGCACCAGGTGGTACTGGCCTCATGTTGCCGAGGCCAGTGTACTCGACCTGGCACAATCGATACGATGGATAAATTCTTGATTGTTCTACTGAATCTAATTTATACTTCTAGCTATATAATTTTCCTAAATTCAGTCAGAACAAGTTGAACGAAGGCAAAAAGTAGCAGCAACCACTCACCAATAAGCCAATACAAATACATAGGAAACAGTGAATTCCATACTGCAAAACTAACCAAATGCATGGAAATCATTAACTAATATGCAGAATTTGGCATGTGTTGGCGATTAAAAAATTCAAGGATACAATATCTTTGACTTTAGCAGAAAGCAAAACATGGGAATAGTTTCAACTTTCAACGAAACAACTTTAGCAAAGTAAATTATCCCACACAACCTGCCTGTACATTGTGAAGACCAGCACAAACAGAATACTAAACTGGTCATGTTTTCAGTTAAAGCAACAAAATTAATAACTAATCACCAGGGTATTTAGGATCCGTGCTATTCATTTCAACATGTAACGCTATTCCTTGGGAGGTCGAATAGGACCAAGGGTTATGTAGTTGAATTGCCTAGGCAAAAAAGGCCTTCCGATCCTCCAAGAAAATGGACAATATGATAATTTATATATATATAATTACTATCAGTTTATTCACTCCGCACCACTTCATGTAGCAACTGAAACTCCATGGAAAGACACAACCCAGTACTAAAATTATTAATTTCCCTCAACCAATTAAACACTGCTAGAGTAAATCAAAAGGAAGTAATTACACCTTCTACTGAAAAGAGATGCAGGGATCACCAGCATATACATCAAGAAATGATTAGCACATCTATCTCACTTAAGTTCACAATTGGCTAGACTTTTAAAGGCACTGGAAATTAGAACCAGGACTGGAAATCACATGAAAATCACATGAAATCATAGAATGAATATCATGGAGCTTGGCAGTGCCAACATATATCATGGAATTCAATATAGAGATGTAAGTCCTTGGCAGAATTAAAACCTTGAAAGCCACATGCTACAGGCATATCATGGAATTCAATATAGAGATGTAAGTCCTTGGCAGTGCCAACATATATTTAATTATGATGCAAAGAATTCGGCTATTATATTTTGTACCACATCTTCATCTATCTGAAAAATTAACATGACCAAAGGATTGGCGTTTGTTATACTTGCCAATCCTACAGATCACATAAACCGGATATAAGGTACCACAGTACAAATAGCTACTACTGACAAGAAAATATGCAATGCCTTCTATCTTCTCCCAAAGTAAATAGGGTTCAACCAAATAATCTCTTTAATATATATTATATTCAGTCAAGCTTGTAAGCAAGGCCATCATACACATAAAAAGGGCGTACCTGGTGATGAAAGTTCCCACACATTGTGGGGTCAGTGGAAATCTAGGCACCCATCATACAAAAATCAATCAATTTTTCAAGGAAATCAAGAATAAGAGCTTAATTGCATCCTCGGATCAGAAATACATGTGCAATTGTTCAGTTAGTCAGACAGACTTTCAACTGATCCAAGTGTCCTTGTGCCACGTGTATCCTAAAGCTATAGCACCATACTGTTAATGATTAACTGTAGGAACTTAAAAGAGCATCTAGCAATATAACCTATATGGCTACTAAACTGCCGAACAAAGGCTCCCTTTGCTATGTAATTTAAACCTGAACTCCTACTAAGCAACACACATATGAGCAGGTTATCAATTTTATTCAGAGAAAATTTCTTCTGCTGCTATCTACAACAGAGTTCAACATAAATAAACATACCAAACTTCCTGCAAGCAATATAATCAAGCACTCCAGGAGCATAAAATTTAAAGAAATACCTCAATCACTATAGAGAAATAGCCAAACACCAAACTCCTAACCATATAAACTGTCGTTCTTGCCACCGCCATCGACATGCTTGGTCAGCCAATATGATTATCCCATTGGTGTGTGCTCAGTTTTCTGGTATTTCGTCCAGTTCCTATGTAGTGCAGTGTATAATAAGGTAAATGAAGATCAGATAATCTGCATCAATTAACAAGAGCCAGAGTGAGCAGATCATGAGAAAAATAGGGGAGGGGTCAGATCATGAGAAAAATAGGAGAGCATATACAAAAATGCCTATCTGCAGTACCCCTATCAAGTATCCTGAAGCTCTCATCCGCTGCTCCTCTCCATGTCTTGGCATCTAGAAGCTATTTCTCCCCTCATCTTCAGCAATCTTTAGCAGGGTTAAATTCTTGTCAAATGTTCTTGAGCAGCAACAGCCTCCTACTTGCTTGGTCAAGGTTTATTAGACGCCTAGCAAGAAGAGGAAACCACAACATATTGACACATAAAATCGAGATGAATCCATCTCAAAACCTAGAAATAAAAATAAGAGAAAGAGAGTTGTGGATTGCTTACCGTGCGGCAAGGACGCAGTTTCGAGCGGCTGCCACCACCAATCCCGGCCATCCTCTGATCCTTCACTGCCTCACCGGCGGCGGGGAGCTGCTATGGAGGCGCCGGCCTCCAGGGCGCTGGTGGCGGGGACCAAACTCGGAGGAGTTTCATCCATGGCGCTGGACGGCGGTGACGTGCCCTCCATGGCATGGGAGACAGGGGTCATGGAGCCGCAGGCGGCGGCCATGGAGGAGCTGGTGGCGGGGGCTAGCTGTGGAGCCGCTGGAGCGGTGGGGGCCAGCGGCGGAGGCGCTAGAGCGGCTGGCGGCGCTGGAGCATCCGGCGGCGATTGTTCGGGCGCTGGAGCGGCCGGCGGCGGCCGTCGAGGAGAGGCATGGGCGGCGGCCTTGGAGGAGGCGCTGGTGGCGGCTGAGGCGCTGGCGGCGCCGCGGAGAGGAGCAGAGAGAGAGAGAGAGGAGAGAACGAGGTGGGTAGTTTTGATCTAGGGTTGTCACCGTGATATTTTTTTGGATGTTTTTATACCACAGATCAATAAGCCTCTCCATTTGTCACATGAAATGCGGAGGAGTGGCCCTCTGAACCATCGGCCCCATACACGGACGGTCCCAGTTGTCATAGACCTAGTCTGTCGGGACCCCCAGGATCTAAGCTATACAGAGATGTTATGTGTATTAGTCACGCTAGCAACGAGTGATACTGGGGTTACCAGTCCCACGCCGGAACACCATCGGCAGGCAGGCCAGAATTAAACATCGGCTCTACACATCTCGAAGCGCCGTGAAACTAATCATAACCAAGACTGCATAACAGAGAGCTCGAGAATCTTAAACCCCTCTCGTGCACTTTATATCCATACACGCATCATGCACGAGATGGGTAACCAAAGTTGGTACACAACAGTGACTCTACGACTCAAAGGTAATATTATAAAGCTCTTACCTGAGCAAAGATCCAAAGGATTACAAACAGAGGTCACTGACCAACATTACATCAAACAACGGAAGGAAGGTTATGCTATTAGACATAGCAGGGAAAACATGGCCTAAGAGGCCAGAAAGCATAACAGCGACAACCCATTCCGCAGCCCCAAGCTGCTGTCTGGGAACCCTAAGCTACTCGTCGATGTCGATCTTCGTACGGAACTCATCTTTGTTGTGGAACTTACTCTGCAGCAAAAATATCAACAAAGGGGGGGGTGAGTACATAGGGTACTCAGCAAGACTTACGTATCCTATTAGCTAAACTTGGTTAAGAAAGGCTTTCTGTGGAGTTATTTTGCGTAAAGCAATCTTTATTTGCATAAAATAAGTAAGAGTAGAAGCTCGACTACTCAGAACGTTTAAAAGAAGTAAGAGAGCGATATCTTTGATCATTGAGACATCCACCAAATCATCATCAGCTGAACCTATCCACTAGGATTACATCCTCGAAACCCCAGAGGAAAGCAATCCTATTCACACTTTGCTTTTCAAGTTTTACGATGAGGTTAAAGTTCTCTATGATCAAGCATTTGTCTCCAAGTCGTCCATAACCGTGGACATGGCTTTTCGAAAAGATTTAACCCTGCAGGGGTGTACAACTTTACCCACACGTGACGACCGTCCCCTGGACCCTTGCAAGGAGTCTTAGCGGGGTGATGGCCGCCTACAACCTTTACCTTACGTCGAGCTATTCCATGAGCCACGCCGAAAGGTTCCATCCGCCATCGCAAGACGGCCGTTCTCTGACGCGGAACCGTTCGTTGTGAGTCGAGGTTGGTTTACTAGAGGAATCCACCTCAATCAACCTCGGCCACGTCCCTATATGATGCACCTCTTCCACCATCTCGTTTCACTTTCGATGCATATGCCAAATGGAAAGCCCGAACTAGGTGGCTCATGGATAAGTCTAAGCAAGTTAGTGAGTCGACGGGAGTCCCATACCACCACGTGTGGTCGTACGCTCAGTCTTGGATCAAGAGACAAGAACTCGGGTCCTAAGGCGGCAAGAATGAGTCAAATAACCACATCCCATGTGGCGGCTCATCCAAACCTTTTAGCATGTTTAAACACACAATTCTCATCATACCACGTCATCCTGTCATACTAGATTCATTTGCAGCTCTGATTCATTAACCATATGTACCAGAGTAAACAACTAAGCATGGCTAAGCATTTCAGATATAAAGCTCTAGCGACGCACACAAGCAAAACCTAGTCATGCTAGGAGCAGTGGATCAGGGTATTTAGGCGACAAGAATTGAACATGCATTAGATAGGTTAACTCTACCTATCGATAAAAGACAGTTGAACCGTGTGGTACAAAATAGTAAGTTTTGAAATACTTTGAAACATAGGTTCAGAGGGGGGGCTGCTTGCCTTGTTGTTGATAACCAAATAAAATAGATATCCAGGGTTCTTCTTCTTGACTTGTCCATCGATGGACAAGTATTGATCTTTGGTGTCGTCGATCTTGATATCGGATTCGTTGCTCACAACAACTCCGGATCCTACCGGGGAGAAGCAGAAACACACCGGGAAAGAGAACAACATTCAATACATGGCATCGATGCGCAAACAAATATGATGATATGACAAGTTTATGTTGCTCAAAATAAACCCTAATACTAGCTAATCAGGTTACGGGGTTTTCGGATGCTTCCGAAGCAGCGATCCGATAAACCCAAAATTAAGCCAAAGGGGTACAATTGGTTCTTCTAAAATAAGCAGGGTTAAGAGTTGTTTGTAATGCATGATTATTGACATAAACAAGTACGTTACAATTTGAGGATCATTTTGATATATTATTTGCATTTTTCTGATAAGCAGGGAATTTTCTATGAATTTTACAAGGTTTAAACATTTTCTGTAATTTTTCTGGAAATAGAATAATCGGGCAGGCTTTTTACACCCGGGCCGGACCTAGCTAGAGCCGCTGACTCGTGGGCCAGAGGCACCACGTCAGCCTCCAGGCTGACCAGGTCAAACCGGCCAAGGGCCTGGCCTGGCCACGTTGACCCGACGGCCGGCACGGCGGCAGAGCTCCGGCGAGGCACCGGAACGGCGCCGGTGAGCGAGCGCGGTGGCGGAAAGAGGTGCAGGAGCACCGGGTGCTCACCAGGAGGACGTTGGCGAGGTGGGGGAGGTCGGCAGTGGCGGCACCGACGCCAGCGAGCTTCGGCCATGGCGGAGAAGGTGGCGACGGCGGCGTCAGACTAGGGCGCTCTGCGTCGATTCTGACGGAGGGGAGGAAGAGTAGGAGGCGGCGGACCTCCGGTTCACCCTGGCCTCGCTCGGGGTGGCATCAAACGGCGGCATCAGGCGGCCGGCCGTGGCGTTGGTCTCGGGTGCGGGAAGAAGGGAAGCAGAGGGAGGGAGAGAGCCTGCGCGCGTGGGAGAGAGGAGGAGAGAGAGGGAGACAGCGGCAGGAGGTCCTTATCCCCTCGTCTGGGCGGTCGGCGCGGCGTGCATCACGGCGCCAGATCGAGCGACGGCTAGCTCGCCACCGAGCTGCTTGCCGCCCCTGAGGAAGACGACGGAAGAGGAGGTGGGCTGGGCCCAGTTGGGCCGCAAGGGAGAGGAGAGGGAGAGGTTGGGCTGGCTTTCGGCCCAAAACAGAGAAGAGGGTTTTTTTTAACATACTCTCTTTTCTATTTTCTGTTTTCTAGTTTTAAACATTTTGTTGTTGTTTGCAAACATTTGTTGATTCAAACTTTATCAGAAAGAAATAAATATATACAAGGGGCCTTCAAAACTTATATTAGAAGGTCCACATGTTTTTGGTTTTGTGTTTTGAACATTTTGAACACATTTCAAAATAGAGGAAGAATAGGCATAATTAGAGTTTCCACTCTAATTTTTAAATGCGAATTTTCTTAGTGGATTTTAGATGATGCCAATGATGCAAATGCACTTAATTACAAACACGGGCTGTTATAGCTCTACCCACCTTACAAGAATCTCGACCTCGAGATTCCTAGGTAAGAAAAGAGGGAAGGGGTTACAAAGGTCTTTAACGATCTTCACAAGCTCACCATGACCTTCTTTCTTGAATAGATTTATCCATGATGTCATGAAGCTTTAGTTCCTTCCTTTGTGATTGTTTCTCAACTGCACTAAAGGAAAGAGGGAGCAACTCTAGAAAGATGGATCTTCACAAATATTGAGTATCTCATGATCAACTCATGGAGGAAGTGTTCGTAAACAGATTTTGAGCTGACAAACATGAAACACCTGAAAGTATCAGAAGGAATGGGAAAGTTTCCAATTTGGTTCGCAAAGCCGTGAGTACATTTTAGTTGTACTCGCAAACCATAGAGAGAGAGAGAGCATTGGATGTGCAATATGGTTGTAGGAAGAGAAGGTTCAGATATAGTTTTCTTTCTTTGAAAACATGGTTTCTCGTGTCGATATAGCATGTATAGAACCTTGTTCTACGACATTTCTATATCCTTATTAAAAACTGTATAGAACATTTTTAGTAAAACTCTGGGAAGAGGTAACCCAAAGGAAAGGGTGGAACAATGGCAAACGAAGTGTGAAAGATTAGCCATGGAGTGGAATTGGTTCCTATACCATGAAGGGACACACCGTTGAAAGGCGTGTCTCGAAGAACACACACGGATAAAAGTCTTGGGCCACCATGTGGCTGACGAATTCACACCATGTTTTAGTTGATTAGAACTTCAAGTATAGACAAAGGGGAGGGTGAAGCACTTGAAGTGTGAAAGATCATCCACAGGGTGGATTTTGATCCTAAAGGAATTGTTGCCTCAAGATAAAGGTTCTAGAAGATTGACCAGGATACATTTAGAAACTTTGATTCCAATGTTATAGATACCAATATCAAGCTTTAGATTAGCCATCAATCGATCATCAAGTAAAGATTGGACTTCAGGATTGAAAAGAGAGACCATAAGGGGTAATCTTCAGGATAAGTCACACAAACATCCTTAAGGAGAGTGGTTGATTTTGAGAAATCAAGGGATTATGGCAATAGGCCTTCCGGCTAATTGTGCCAACCACAACATCAACCTCACCGGATTTCAAAGAGACCTATGTCAAAACCTTGAAGAACACTAACCATCATTGCTGCTTGAGATTCAGCTCTAGTTAGATGGAATCATACTTTAGACTTAGTATGTCCGAATGGAAAGTTTCAATGGATGCCATCAGAATAGCGTTGCTAGATTCTCAAGATATGGACTACAGTGTAAAGCTCCAAAAAGATAAGTAAGATTTCAATTGCCAAAAGACAATTGCACCAATAAGAGATTATTGCAATGAAACACAACCGAGTCCTTGTTGGGAGAACGTGAAAGAAGATAGTGAAGGTCTTGGACCTTTTCTCGTTCTTGAATGAATCAATCGGTGGCTTGGTGTGCATATAGGAAATTTTCAAGAAGATGGAGGCAACAACCTGTCATCTCAAGAATAATCCGCACATGCATGACCAATTCGAAATGATTCCCGAGGAAACAAAGAAAAATATTCTCGATTTCACGGCGACATCTTTCAACAATTGCACGTGAACCAAAGAGATAATGTCTCTTCCAACATCCAGAACACATACTTCGTGATGACACAAAGATGGTTCTAACAAGTTTCCAACATTAATGCCAAATGTCTAATATGAATGTCTTCGAACATGGAGAAAATAAGGATGTCATCGATGGGCTCAACAACAAGCTTATTTATATGCTCCAAGAAGATGGACTCATATGTTGTAGGAACAAGGCAAAAGTATTGGTCAGACCAAAGGAAATGATGACGCACTCAAGTGAAAACCATGAGTAGAAACACCATCAAGATTGTCCATGGGACTGAGTTTGATGTGACGATAGCCCACAATCAAATCAAAAATGGGAAGATAGTAGATCCAAGGAAAGATACTATCTTGCTTTAACAAAAAGAAAACTAGACATCCCTTAAGAAGGAACAAAGTCAGATAAAGCTTTTGCCTTTCAACTCTCCAAGTTGTTGTTTAAGCTCAACCAACTAGTCCAGGGTATCCAGTATAGATTCTTGGAGAAAAGAGTGATTCAGAGAACCAGCTTACTCATGAACTGCACAACACGGTCATGTGAAAACATGGCAATACTTCTAGAAAGACATCCAGAATATCACGAACCACCAGTATGTCACTAAGTTCAAGAGGGAACCTTGATTTACAAGGGAAGCGATGTGGTCTTGAGAGTTTTGGCATGAGCTTAACTCTTTGACCGAAGATGTGTGCCTGAATTACGGACTTGGCAACACAGTGAAACTTTGCTTAGGGATCGGTTAACCAATCATGCTAAGACTGACATAAATGTTCTTGGGATTTCAAAGCAATAAAAATTGCTAAAGATCTCAGATGGCCACATCAACACGAGCACACAACATTCCAAGCATGACCAGCTCGGAGAAAGGGTGAGCAAAGATGTGTAAGAGTATCACTTCATCAAGGAGGCCATAAAACTTGGCACAACCTCTTGGTATAAAAGAGTGTGATACTCTAAGGTGGAACAGAGCAGAAGCTGCATAGAGCTTATATCCTGCGGATTACAACACTTTGACCTGATCCTAGAAACGGATGAGGTTCTGGAGTTTGTTTCTCCTGAAATTTTGGGGTGGAATGGCTTAACAAGACCACAAGGGTAATATGCACTAGAGGACACCAATGCAATTTACAACTTGGCTACCAACTGGCAGACGAGGGTCGGAAAGCAGCTTAAGAGAAGGAACACACTTAGAAGGAATCCTTAGATTTGGATGCACAAGTTAACATCTTGTGTAAACTAATGCTGAAAAGGAGGGTGTGGCAGAGTCACAGACATCGAGATTAGGCTCACACAGAGAATTCTTGTCTTGATCCATTTGGTTCCACGAGAGAACCTCTGCCATAGCAAGTGGAAGGGAAAGTCCTTTGTTGCCGCAATTCAATTACGACTATGACCATAAGCTCGAAAGGCAAACCATTTTGTGTTAATGACAAATCATTAACACAAGGGTTCAATAGAATGGATCTTGGGTTAAAGGCCAGCTTCATGTAATAGAATCCAACACAATCGGGGACCTTCGGTTCAAGTCCAAGGTTAAAAGATAGAGAAAGGAATAACTACTAACTGAGCAACTCAGAGGATGCCACGGTAGTAATCACGAGGTAGCTTCCAAAACAAGGTATGGCTTTTGAAGTATGCAAACAAACAGAGAGGCATACAAGGTGAAACATATCCTTGAAGCCTAGAATAGAACGATGTGAAGCTCTCAAAACAAAGAGATCATGATGGAAATAAATCTTCTAGTTGCATCTTCTTGTATTAGCTGGTAGTATGCCGAAGACTCCAGAGAGCACAACAGTAGGTCAACTGGCTTAGAAACGACATGCCCACGAGGGACCTAAATTTTGAATGACTAGAAGAGATAGAAAAACTTTTTTTTCCAAATCGACATGAAAGGATACGAAAGCTCAGACTAAGATCGATAGAGATAAGGAATAAAAAGAAACCTTACCTACATTTTGCAATTCACTTTTAGCTTTCAAATAGTTTTCATAAACACTAGACTCAACATCGACCAATAGCAAGGGTTTCCTACAGACAGTCCTGCTCTGATACCAAATGTAACACCCCGACCACCCCGTGGCTCGGGCCTGTTACCCCTGGCAGCTCTCTAGGATCTCTAGACTGGCCCCACAGACCAACACTAGTCTTTTTTGCGCACTTTGTCCTCACTCATGCGCACCCGGAAAGGACTTCCCGGTCGGTCACCCATCCCCAAATCGCTCTGGGCCAAGCACGCTTAACCGAGAGTTCCTTTGGAGTGAGTTCCCGGAAAAGAAGTTGCAACTTGTTGATATGAGTATCCTATCAATCCTATTAAGCCCTGGCCAGGATGTCACACACTCACCCCCTTAGAAGACCGACGTCCTCGTCGGTCAACCCCAGTCCAGGAACTTCCCCTATTGGACACGTCCATGCGTCCAGTGCCGACCCATGTGCCACGACAGGCCACATGTCCGCACACCTGACCCGCACACGCCCGTGTTACCGCAAGGGTCGGCTCTGATACCAAAGCCTGTCGGGACCCCGGGATCTAAGCTACACAGAGATGTTATGTGTATTAGTCACGCTAACAACGAGTGATACTGGGGTTACCAGTCCCAGGCCGGAACACCATCGGCAGGCAGTCCGGAATTAAACATCGGCTCTACACATCTCGAAGCGCCGTGAAACTAATCATAACCAAGACTGCATAACAGAGAGCTCGAGAATCTTAAACCCCTCTCGTGCACTTTATATCCATACACGCATCATGCACGAGATGGGTAACCAAAGTTGGTACACAACAGTGACTCTACGACTCAAAGGTAATATTGTAAAGCTCTTACCTGAGCAAAGATCCAAAGGATTACAAACAGAGGTCACTGACCAACATTACATCAAACAACGGAAGGAAGGTTATGCTATTAGACATAGCAGGGAAAACATGGCCTAAGAAGCCTGAAAGCATAACACCGACAACCCATTCCGCAACCCCAAGCTGCTGTCTGGGAACCCCAAGCTACTCGTCGATGTCGATCTTCGTACGGAACTCATCTTTGTTGTGGAACTTACTCTGTAGCAAAAATATCAACAAAGGGGGGGTGAGTACATAGGGTACTCAGCAAGACTTACGTATCCTATTAGCTAAACTTGGTTAAGAAAGGCTTTCCGTGGAGTTGTTTTGCGTAAAGCAATCTTTATTTGCATAAAATAAGTAAGAGTAGAAGCTCGACTACTCAGAACGTTTAAAAGAAGTAAGAGAGCGATATCTTTGATCATTGAGACATCCACCAAATCATCATCAGCTGAACCTATCCACTAGGATTACATCCTCGAAACCCCAGAGGAAAGCAATCCTATTCACACTTTGCTTTTCAAGTTTTACGATGAGGTTAAAGTTCTCTATGATCAAGCATCTGTCTCCAAGTCGTCCATAACCGTGGACACGTCTTTTCGAAAAGATTTAACCCTGCAGGGGTGTACAACTTTACCCACACGTGACGACCGTCCCCTGGACCCTTGCAAGGAGTCTTAGCGGGGTGATGGCCGCCTACAACCTTTACCTTACGTCGACCTATTCCATGAGCCACGCCGAAAGGTTCCATCCGCCATCGCAAGACGGCCGTTCTCCGACACGGAACCGTTCGTTGTGAGTCGAGGTTGGTTTACCAGAGGAATCCACCTCAATCAACCTCGGCCACGTCCCTATATGATGCACCTCTTCCACCATCTCGTTTCACTTTCGATGCATATGCCAAATGGAAAGCCCGAACTAGGTAGCTCATGGATAAGTCTAAGCAAGTTAGTGAGTCGACGGGAGTCCCATACCTCCACGTGTGGTCGTACGCTCAGTCTTGGATCAAGAGACAAGAACTCGGGTCCTAAGGCAGCAAGAATGAGTCAAATAACCACATCCCATGTGGCGGCTCATCCAAACCTTTTAGCATGTTTAAACACACAATTCTCATCATACCACGTCATCCTGTCATACTAGATTCATTTGCAGCTCTGATTCATTAACCATATGTACCAGAGTAAACAACTAAGCATGGCTAAGCATTTCAGATATAAAGCTCTAGCGACACAAGCAAAACCTAGCCATGCTAGGAGCAGTGGATCAGGGTATTTAGGCGACAAGAATTGAACATGCATTAGATAGGTTAACTCTACCTATCGATAAAAGACAGTTGAACCGTGTGGTACAAAATAGTAAGTTTTAAAATACTTTGAAACATAGGTTCAGAGGGGGGGGGGCTGCTTGCCTTGTTGTTGATAACCAAATAAAATAGATATCCAGGGTTCTTCTTCTTGACTTGTTCATCGATGGACAAGTATTGATCTTTGGTGTCGTCGATCTTGATATCGGATTCGTTGCTCACAACAACTCCGGATCCTACCGGGGAGAAGCAAAAACACACCGGGAAAGAGAACAACATTCAATACATGGCATCGATGCGCAAATAAATATGATGATATGACAAGTTTATGTTGCTCAAAATAAACCCTAATACTAGCTAATCAGGTTACGGGGTTTTCGGATGCTTCCGAAGCAGCGATCCGATAAACCCAAAATTAAGCCAAAGGGGTACAATTGGTTCTTCTAAAATAAGCAGGGTTCAGAGTTGTTTGTAATGCATGATTATTGACATAAACAAGTACGTTACAATTTGAGGATCATTTTGATATATTATTTGCATTTTTCTGATAAGCAGGGAATTTTCTATGCATTTTACAAGGTTTAAACATTTTCTGTAATTTTTCTGGAAATAGAATAATCGGGCAAGCTTTTTACACCCAGGCCAGACCTAGCCAAAGCCGCTGAATCGTGGGCCAGAGGCACCACGTCAGCCTCCAGGCTGACCAGGTCAAACCGGCCAAGGGCCTGGCCTGGCCACGTTGACCCGACGGCCGGCACGGCGGCAGAGCTCCGGCGAGGCACCGGAACGGCGCCGGTGAGCGAGCGCGGTGGCGGAAAGAGGTGCAGGAGCACCGGGTGCTCACCAGGAGGACGTTGGCGAGGTGGGGGAGGTCGGCAGTGGCGGCACCGACGCCAGCGAGCTTCGGCCATGGCGGAGAAGGTGGCGACGACGGCGTCGGACTAGGGCGCTATGCGTCGATTCCGACGGAGGGGAGGAAGAGTAGGAGGCGGCGGACCTCCGGTTCACCCTGGCCTCGCTCGGGGTGGCGTCAAACGGCGGCATCGGGCGGCCGGCCGTGGCGTCGGTCTCGGGTGCGGGGAGAAGGGAAGCAGAGGGAGGGAGAGAGCCTGCGCGCGCGGGAGAGAGGAGAGGAGAGAGGAAGACAGCAGCAGGGGGTTCTTATCCCCTCGTCTGGGCGGTCGGCGCGGCGTGCATCACGGCGCCAGATCGAGCGACGGCCAGCTCGCCACCGAGCTGCTTGCCGCCCCTGAGGAAGACGATGGAAGAGGAGGTGGGCTGGGCCCAGTTGGGCCGCAAGGGAGAGGAGAGGGAGAGGTTGGGCTGGCTTTCGGCCGAAAACAGAGAAAAGGTTTTTTTTAACATACTCTCTTTTCTATTTTCTGTTTTCTAGTTTTAAACATTTTGTTGTTGTTTGCAAACATTTGTTGATTCAAACTTTATCAGAAAGAAATAAATATGTACAAGGGGCCTTCAAAACTTATATTAGAAGGTCCACATGTTTTTGGTTTTGTGTTTTGAACATTTTGAACACATTTCAAAATAGAGGAAGAATAGGCATAATTAGAGTTTCCACTCTAATTTTTAAATGCGATTTTTTCTTAGTGGATTTTAGATGATGCTAATGATGCAAATGCACTTAATTACAAACACGGGCTGTTACATAGTCATCCAACCAAAAGGTGAAAAACGAAATTACTGCATCCAACAGGGTAGAAAGAGCCAC
The DNA here is from genome assembly GCA_007115705.1 of Dactylis glomerata. Taxonomy (NCBI): domain Eukaryota; kingdom Viridiplantae; phylum Streptophyta; class Magnoliopsida; order Poales; family Poaceae; genus Dactylis; species Dactylis glomerata. The sequence goes on from QXEO01001749.1 coordinate 94,842, forward strand.
GCAGTAAAAACACTATTTGATCGCTGAAACGAACGCCCCAGGTTCATGCGTGAGCGCAGATAGCGTGAGGAGGCGGGTAGCCTAGGCGGAATTAAGGGTAGAATAACTCCCAGAATGGCCCCTGAGCTCTAGGCTTTGGAGGTATGAAATTTCTCCGGTTTTGAGCACCACACATGAGTCATAACAGTTTGATTTTTTTTAGATAAAAGGCACAGAAGTGCCTGACTTTGAATTAATAAAGCCCCATACGGCCAAGGTTTACAAAGTACTGAAGAATAGCTTATGCAGAGACAAACAAGCAAAGAAATACAGAAATGAAGCCTAGCTTGAAGCGAAGCCCTTGTCACGCCCATAAGTTGCCGGGAGAGGAAGAAGAATTGGAGAAGACGCCACAGAGGAAACCCATGCCACCATCGACCACCCGGGCCAACCATATCGATCGTCCGTTCCACCTCTAGAGAAAGCACCCTGCTTTCTCACCTTGGATCGAAAGGCGCCGTACAATCGAGAGGTAAAGAAGCTCACTCTGAGCACACTCGGACAATCGGACATGTTTCCAAGGAGGGATTAAGCATCATCGCCTCGTCAAGCCACCACCCACAAACACCGCTGCCGCCCGCATCACCACCCATCAAGCGGGACCTAAACTGCCGGAGAAGAATGCCACAGAAGATGCGATGAAAGAAAATGTTGATATACAGTGTAGACCCAATGGCTTGAAACAGAGGATGTCGATCGTCCGTTCCACCTCTAGAGAAAGCACCCTGCTTTCTCGCCTTGGATCGAAAGGCGTCGTACAATCAAGAGGTAGAGAAGCTCACTCTGAGCACACTCGAACAATCGGACATGTTTCCAAGGAGGGATTAAGCATCATCGCCTCGTCAAGCCGCCACCCACGCACACCGCCGCCGCCCGCATCACCACCCATCAAGCGAGACATAAACTGCCAGAGAAGAACGCCACAGAAGATGCGATGAAAGAAAATGTTGATATACGGTGTAGACCCAATGGCTTGAAACAGAGGAAGGATGCCGGAGAGGAGAACACTTCCCCTCTACCCAGGATCGAGGCACCGCCACCGGCGAGCATGACCTGCAAGAATAGCAGGAGCCCAGGCACACCACAGCACAACAACAAGGGAGTAACCGCAACAAGCAGCTGCTCAGGCAGTTCGAAGCTCAACCACCACCACCACTGTCTCAAGGCGACGCCTTCAAGAAGGAAATGACGTTGCAGCGCCGCCACCGCCCAAAGATTTAGGTTTTCACCTGAGACATGCAAGTTGGGAAGGGAGAGGAGAGCAAACCTCAAAGTCGCCTTCAGGAAGGAGAATGACGCCTGATGTAGCACGGTGTTGATGATGTAAGTCACCGTCCAGTTGGGAACCCCAAGAGGAAGGTATGATGAGCACAGCAACAAGTTTTTCCCTCAGTAAGTAACCAAGGTTTGTCAGTCCAGGAAAAAGCCAAACTCCAGAAGGTGATGCCTGCTAGCCTAGTGACACTCCAACAAGGGCGCCGTTAACGATACTTGTTAGCGCGTCTTCAATTAGCAGCAACGTGGAACCTGCACACAACACAACCAAGTACTTTGTCCCCAACTTACGATGAGGTTGTCAATCTCACCGGTTTGCTGTACACAAAGGAATGAGCGTATCGAGTGGAAAGCAATAGTAGTATGCGAGAAAGTAAATAATGCGAGTAAAGTAAACAGGTGATAGAAATATAAAGGAAATTGGACCGGGGTCTACAGTTCACTAGTGGTGTCTCTCCATAAGATAAATAACACATGCTGGGTAAACAAAGTACAGTTGGGCAATTGATAGAATAAAGATAACGTGATATGTCAAGAGGATCACTATGAGATTTACTCTGGGCATTACAACAAGATACATAGACCGCCATCCAACTGCATCTATGACTAATAATCCACTCGCGGGGAATCGTCCGAGGACCCCTTGACTATTAAGTTGCGAACAACAGATAACTGCATTAAGCAAAGTGTGTAATGTAAACAAAGCATATGCCCTTGGACATAAGAATGTTGTTTTCTCCCTAGTGGCAACAACACATCTACAACCTTAGAGGTTTCTGTCACTCCCCCAGATTAAATAGAGGCATGAACCCAACTATCGAGCATAAATACCCCCTCTTGGAGTCACTAGTATCTACTCGGCCAAGATAGCTACTAACAACGGAGAGCATGCAAGATCATAAACAACGTAGAGATAACATAAGATAATATTCAGCACATCAACTCAATCATAACACCAATGTTCATCGGATCTCAACAAACACAATATGTAGAATTACATAAAGGTAGTCTCGATCATGTAAAACAGCTCACGAGATCTAAACATGAAGCACATGGTGGAGAAGACAACCGACTAGCTACTGCTATGGACCCATAGTCCAAGGTAGACTACTCACTCATCGTGCCGGAGGCAAGCATGGCGATAAAGAAGACCTCCGGTGGCGATTCCCCTCTCCGGCAGGGTGCCGGGAAGAGCTTCTAGACCCTCCCGATCTCGGGTCGACGACGGCGGCGGATCGCGATGTGTTTCTGGAAAAGTGATCGGGTATTTAGGTTTTTCCCATCGGTGGGTCTTTATAGGCAAAGGGGCATCGTCAGAAGTGGACCGAGGCAGTCACACACATAGGGGGCGTGGCCAGGGCCTGGGCTGCGCCGCCCTACTGTGTGGCCGGCTCGTGGCCCCTCTCTGTCTCCTCTTCGGTTCTCTGGAAGCTTCGGTAAATTTCTGGATGTTCGGCTTTTGTTTTGTCCAATTCCGAGAATATTTCCTGTGTAACTTTTCTGAAACACAAAAATAGCAAAAAACAGGGAACTGGCACTGTGGCATCTCGTTAATAGGTTAGTTCCGGAAAATGCATAAAAATGCCATGAAGTGTAACGAAACACTAAGCAAATGGTGTAAAAAACAAGCATGGAGCATCAAAAATTATAGATACGTTTGAGACGTATCAACGCCCGCAACACCGTCGACATCGTGGCCACCACCGGCAGTCAAGGGTTTCCCCCGGTCACTCCCATCACCAGCACCAGCCACCGGAGAGGACAGGCACTCTAGGGCCAAGGGGGTGTGTCGAGCTGCGTGACACGGTGCCACCATCTTCAGATCTGGCCGGAGGTCAGGGGACCCCCGCGCCCCGCATCTGCCGCCACCTCGCTGCCCGCACAACCGAGGGAGCAGCCTGCAGCACCCAGCGGACGTCGGTCGCCGCCTAGATTCCATGAGCCTTGCCATGGACGCGACAGGGGCACTCCAACCACCCATCCCCATAGCCCACATCGGTGAGGCCGAGTAGGAGAGAAAGAGGAAGGGAGGCCACCGAGCAGCAACCAGCAGTGGAACCCAGCTCCCCACCCGGCAGCCCGCCTCCTAACCGCTGAACGAGGAGCTCTGAGAGCAGATCCTCGCCGTCCCCCTCACCGACATCGCGGGCTTGGCTGTCAGGCGCCTCAGGGGACGACGATGGGAGGGTGACGGAGGAGGAGGTGGCGGCGTGGGCTAGGGTTTCGCCCCCCTGGTCGCCTCAGTTTGATTTTGGGTTCACAGTTAGGGTTACCATTTGACTCCGAGTTCATCACTACTGCTACAAACCTCGATGGATCAAATACTCGGTCTTATTCATTTTTTTTGAAATGAAAGCAAACGATTTTTCTTTTCTATTAATTAAGAAGATGCTTAGTTAATTAGCGAGAACTCAGGCGAAAACCATACAACAACCACAAACTCACGGGACCACACCCACACTCGCAAAGGGACAAGCCCACTCGAAAACACCACTACGTCAAGACTAGACAGCCAAACACCTTCGTCAGAGAGAAACACCGTGACTATTATTGGAGGAGTAGACACGTGACGCTCGAACGAAGATGTAGAAGACAACTCCCGAGGAGCCCTCAACACCGACAAAGTTTCGGGGCCGCCGTCCCGACATCCAGCTACTCCGCCACGTCCAGCGGACCGCCAATCTTCCAGGACCGCCATCCCGACTTACCACCTCTCGCACTTGAGTCATGATGGCACATAACTCAGCCACCCATAAGCTGAGCTGCACAAGGCAAACCCCTCGCAGACCACAGCCGCCACACCAATATCCGGGGCCACCGCCCGACCTAAAAGTCAGACTGCCTCCTTTGAGGCGCATTGACCGAGCCGATAACCTCGCCGCATTGGCGACACAAGATTTTCATCCAAGCCATGCGAACAACTGTTTCGCCCCATGAAGCTTATGGCCGCCATGGGTCCCGTGGCCGCCGCCTAGACGCACAACCACCATCCGGGGCCGCTGCCCGGCGCCCACTGACCCCAACGGAAGAGAAGCCGTCCAATGGCCGACAAAACTGACTCACCAAGGCGGCACCCACAAGAGGGAGGTGATCCAAAGGAGCCTTCGTCACCCGGTTTGGCTAACCGAAGCTTGGGTTTTCACCCGGAGAGCCTGAGCCATACTCCTCTGAATAGAGAGTCCACGATGATGCCTTCAAGGAGAAAAACGACATTCATGGACACCGCCACCATGGGCACCGACACGAGGGTCGTGGACTCGTGGTAGAGCTTTCGCCCGGAACTACTCCTTTCCGAGAGTGATGGGCTCGCTAGAACGGGGCACCCGAGAGCACCCAAATCCTCAGAGCTAAGCAAGTCGTGCCGCACTTCTCCGCCATCACCCACCAAGCACTTCGGAGCGGCATCCAAAGCGGCACCTTATCCATTTATAATACAGTATCTTTAAAGTTTATACCCACTAAGATGTATTTAATGTTTACAAGCTAAATTCTGATGTTACCGCAATTGCTCATGTCCGTCTGATTTCAAATCTATAGTCATGCATTAGCTATCGGTATGGATTGTAATCTGACTCCATAGAGTTGTTATGCCTCAGTCTGCAGTCTGCATCGCTTCTTCTCCTTCAGGTCACGAGTTAATTGACGTCGTTTCCTATGCCCCCGGTCGAAGCCCCATGGTCTCCTTTTTAACTCTCATCATCGGTGCCTCATCTATCTCATATGATCGGAGAGATGTCCATCTCAGATTCGTCTTACTCCGTTTCCCAACACTCCCTCTCCAGCTCTCATCCCCTTCCTCCCCTCTTTGCAGGGGTGCCGAACTCAATGATACCAGCTGCCACCCTCACGGTCGCTGTTTTCTCTTCCTGTTGCGTGTTGCCGCTGTTTCCGTCAGCGAAGAGGTACGTCTGGCCATCCTTCATCTTCCTCAAAGAGCTCTCATATACTGATGTTTATATGTTCCTTTGAGTACTAATTCGTAGTCAGTTTTGCAATTACACTATTCATTTCCAATCGTGGTCTATCTGAGGTTTAGTTCACGAACTCCCCTTTTTGGAAAGGGCTAATGAATCAGAAATATACTTTCTTCAAATATGGTTCATTCCGCGTGGGGGACGGTGAAGGAACTCGCTTCTGGGAGGACATCTGGATTGGCGATGCACCTCTAGCCTCCCAATTCCCTAACTTATATGCCATAGTGAATCATAAAAATGTTACCGTGGCAAACACCTTCACCGAGAACGGCCTGAACATCTCATTTAGGAGAAATCTCGCCGGCGATAAATGGGTGTCTTGGCTCAACCTAGTAGAGAGGGTAATGGACATACAACTCACTGATGAAAAAGACACCTTCATCTGGAAGCTGACAGATTCCGGCCAATTCTCGGTGAGGTCTCTATACACTGAACTTCTAAATGGGAATACAAAATTCCTTAGAAAATATCTGTGGAAAATTAAGGTACCACTAAAGATTAGAATCTTCATGTGGTTTCTAAATAGAAAAGAGATCCTAACTAAGGACAACCTGGCTAAAAGAAACTGGAATGGCTGCAAAAAATGTGCGTTCTGTGATGAGGAAGAGACCATAGAACACCTTTTCCTCAAATGCAAATTCGCCACCCTGATATGGAGAGTTGTTCATTTCACCTTCAATATGCCACCCCCTAGCAATATAAAGAATATGTTTGGAAACTGGCTGAATGGGATCGACAAATCAGCCAAGGCACGTATTAGAATTGGTGTCTGTGCCTTGGTTTGGGCAATCTGGAATTGCCGGAATGATATTATATTTAACAATGCAAATTGCTCTCCCTTTCTGCAGGTTATCAACAAGACTACGCATTGGATCACCACTTGGGCGCTCCTTCTTCCAGAAGACCAGCGGGGGTATATGGATTCTGGATGCACACGACTGATGGCGGTTGTTCAGGCTATCTTCAGCCAGGGTGGTTGGCGGCATTCTAATAGGATCAAGAATATTTAGCAAAGCTTTGTACTCCATTTTTAGATGGCTTGTAGCAGAGTCGTCGTTGGCTGATGACTAGCTATTACCTACCTCTTGTTGCTTGATGCATGAAACTTGTAAAACCTTCTAAACGTTTTTAATAAAACGGCTGTGTGCATCGATTGATGCAGAGGCCGGGAACACCCCATTTCTAAAAAAAAAAAAAACTGAGGTTTAGTTTGTCCCTTTTCCATGGTTGATGTCACCTTTTCCATATTGAAGTCAAGCTCTGTGTACAGGTATAGCTTTTACCCATGACATCACTTGCTACATTAACCGAATTATTACATGCCTAAACATTATTTTCAGGTTGCCTTGGTTGTTCGAGGATGCATACAAGACAATCTGTTGGCTGTTTGCTTTAAAAAGAAAATCTGTTGGCCCTTCAGTGATCAACTTCGATGGTATCTTCAGAAGTAGGCAGCAAAGTATCTGCACCATATTTTCACAAGAGGTATTATTTTATCTCATTTAGTTTTTCATCAGTCCCTAGCTGCCACAATTTTATTAACTTGACATCTCTTCACCTTATATATCTCACAGAAAATTAGTAGATGATCATTGGCCACTGTATACATAGCAGCTTTGATACGCTGAAGGTATGCCATTTAAACTGTCATGTAGTTTTATTTTCAGGAGCAGTCATGTTATACTAGACCCTTCTGCGCGCCTTGCCGCGCCGCTTGCAAACTCTACTTTTTTTCTTCGTCTTTTAAACCTCTCGTTTTCAACATTAAACATGTGTATCCTGGTTTCCTTAGACGATTTGCTTACCCAGTGAAAGGTCACAAATGCTTCAACTGCCTAAAGAAGGAAAATGGTTAAGGACAAGATTTCTGAACGCCACACATATCATCCATAGCAGAAACTAAGAAACACTTACATTACATAAACTGATCTCATTGCACAGCTTTAGGAGAAACCAGCCTCGTCACTGTGTGCATGGTATGCACTCAATATCTTGAATCCAGAGTCATACAATGATACAACACTTTAATAAGCAATTTTTCGATTTATTTAATATAATTATGTCTCCTCGCGCATGCTCAAATAGTCACACCTATATGCAGTAATAAATCACGACAGAATAAACAACTCTTTGCAAAGTGGTTTTACCAGTACCAATACATTAGACCTTTTCCACGGTATATCTCTCGTCTTCTTTGATGGATAAGCAAACTATCCAATTCATATCTCAAGCCAACATAACCCATAGCGTGCCCACCTTATCAAGAGCCATCCTTGCACCTACTTCATGTTCAGCCAAACAGTTGGAACAACACAATTAATGTCAAGAGAAAACAATCTCGCTTGAAAAATTGCATACAAATCAGTATATATGCAAGTGCTATGGGTTTCATCCTTCACAAAGATGACATATCCCCCATATTATACTATTTTTGCATTGTTCTCGTATGTATTCTGTTTCTTCAAGATTTCTGGAAAAAATTGTTGGGTCCACCTTTGGCTGCAGGCTCAGTTAGAGATTTAAACATCTTAATACGCTCATGATTTGCCAGACTCGGAGATTTTTTTTTCATAAATGGCAAATGAAAGTGATGTTATTAAAGCATTCTTCTTTGGGTTCAGTTTGTCTTCACACTTGTAGTAGGGGATTTGCATTGGATTACATGGACTCCATATATTTCCATGTAAGCTTGCACCTAAAGAATAGAGAAAAGGATAAGTTTATCACGTATATACAGTACTCTGAATATATTTTACCAAGATATCATGGACTAATCGAAAAAAATGTGGTGCATATATGAAATTCAGAGATATAACAGACATAAAAAGTATCAGCCCAAAACTATTTTTTATTTATCTGATATCTTTCACATCAGTAAACATGTTTATCATAGGTTCAGCAAAAGAGAAAGAAACACAAGTTCTGTTATTAGGGGAAAGTGTGAGCCCAAATAAACCAGGCCAAAATAAAAAGGAGAGATGAAACAGAGTACATATATATAAACCTTAAGCAAATTGCTATAATAGCAGAGAAATACTTTGGTGATGCTAATGTAATTGTACCAGCAGAAGGCAAAGTATTAAGCATTCAGGAGCTAGAAGCATCATGTTAATTGTTTCATAATCTGATATAAATAAATATCTGAGCAGAAACTGGGTCAATGGGGAACGTTCACAAAACTCTTCTTGTTACATATCATAATACATATAAGCATTAAATTCCAATATTTCTTAATCTGGTTGGGTGATGATAAGGCAGTAGTATATGGAATTCACCGCAAGGAGCTTCAGTATAAACACGGAATGATAAAGATCAGCTAAGAAATGCCAAGAACATGAACGAATGACACCAGCACATGAAACATGCTTACACTCCCCTCAGAACCATTGTCCCATCTAGCAGATTTGTCATTGAGAACTACAACTCCTTGACAATGTCTTTCTCGTAAGTGTCTGCGCGAATGGTCACGGCAGTATCTCCCCTTTGATCCCTCCTTCCCAGCGCCAGCTGTAGTAAACACGCTGTTTGCTCCCCTTTCTCTTAAGAGTCAGGTGAGAGGGTCGATTGGTAGACTGTGACGGGAGGGGAAGCAGGGAGGTTGCAGGGCTATGCACGAGAACGGGGACATGGCATTGTCGCCGGCGGAGCTCGCTAGGTATTCGTCAGAGATGTACAGGATCCCAGCAGCGCGAGACCATTGCGACCTCGTCCACAAGTAGAAGAGGCGGTGGCGATGTGCGTGAGAAAGCGAAACAACGGCCGGCAATATGTGAGACGGCGCAGCGATCTCCGAGAATGGAACGGGTGATGCACCGCCCCGTCGACCGGGGGCGTAGCTATGAAGACACAGCGACAATCGATCCGTCAAACGAAATCAAATCGACCACAGCCATCTAGTAATTAACCACTAAACTGCTAGATCGCCACCAACATCCAAGAAAGAGCTGAAACAAGCACCATATTATAGGCATTTCGCCCAAATCGGAGGACCGAACACACATTGATCCGCAGAAAGAAGAGAGACGCAAACCTTCGCGAAGGGAGTGACGCAGGAAGTAGCAACAATCTAACACCAGGACCCCATCAGCGAGGCCGCGGCGAAGATCGGCACCAGCCGCCGGCGCATCTCACCGGAACCCAACGCATTCGCTAAGCAAAATATGAGCAGGGAAACATAAAACCGAAACAATCTAAACAGGCACCAGGTATTCCTCTCTCCCGCAGCCCAGTCAGCGCAAAGCCAACTGAGCAACCGCAGGGAGCCCAAGCCGGTGAAGACACGCGGAGGGAACGTATGTGTTCGCTAGCTCGAATCTAGAAGCAACTGAATAGCATATCGTCTATCGCTGCAGCCAGATCCCACATGCAAGGAAAACGTGGATCAACCAGAGCGCGATATTTGTTTCACCACTCATGATTGAAGGAGATATCTGCAAGTAGAAGTAGGAGTACTTGTAATCTCTCAAACAGAGATTGAGTTCTCTGATATAACTATCTTTTTCTGACTAATTGCTAATTTTATATTTAACATATTTTGTGCACTAGATTATCTGAATTGGACTCCACTATTATACTTGATTTTTTTTCTTTGAGTGCAGATTTAGTGGTGGTGTTTCGGAATTAAACAATGGGGCCAATTCTGGTTTGGCTACGGTTGTCACTTTGATGATTCTTCAGCACATTGTTCCTGTCAAACGCCAATTAAATTTCAGGTTTGTTTTATTTATGTCCATAGCCATTTATAATACATCAGCCGTTTCAGGTTTGGACCTTCCTTGGTGAATGCATCTAATTTTAATTTCAGCTCTTCCGCTTTGACCCGCAATATGGCCGGTTCTCAATTGCACGTATGCGTAGCAATATTTTAGTCCTGGACCACCATAACATTTCCTTTGTACTGTTGCAGATTAAAATACGAACAATTTTGCACCCTTATGGCACCATATTTCTTTATAGTATTGTCGATTCTTTAACTAAATCTACTTATAAGCAGGGAGTGTTCTTAAAGTTCATCTCTTTGATGGATATGATCGTGTAGTGTTAGCTGACTATCAGACCAAGCAACTTTGCCTCAACAGATACGTTGATAAGTGGACTTTCAGTTTCTTTTGATAGAGTTGATAACATTTTACCAGCAGAGTGATGACATGTGTCTCTTCCACTTTCTTTTTCTTTTCACCCTTCGTATTCATCTCTCACATGAGCTGATTACTAATGTCCCGCCGCAACTCGTGTGGGGCAATCATCTAGTTTGTAATACAAGTGAGGGAAAGCAATGAGAGACTCGATCGAAGAGGCCTTCGAGCCGACTTGCCTTACCCCCCCCCCCCCCCACACACACACACACACCCCACCCCCCGCCCAACAAGTCCTACATCAATGTTGTCACTCTTTGAGTTGAGGATACTCCTAGACAATTCGAATTTCTCAAAACAAGCCAAGCTTGTGGTATTTATATGGAAAGTTTGTAAATTCCTAATGATTGTCGTACACTAGTGGAAATCGAGGCATTAGCACCGGTTTGTAAGGCCCTTTTGCACCGGTTCTGGAACCGGTGCAACGCTTTCGGGACTAAAGCCTCACCCCTTTAGCACCGGTTGTGTTACGAACCGGTGCTAAAGGGTCTCCACGTGGGCGTGCAGACGAGCTCCCGCCGGTGGACGTTTAGCACCGATTCGTAATATGAACCGGTGCTAAAGGTTGACGACATGGCAGCCCTGAACCCTAAACGCTGCGGCTGAAACCCTAAACCCTAGCCATTTGAAATACTCCCTCTGTCCATGAATAGACGTCGGACCCGCAGGTCATTTACGTTTTTGCAAAAAAACCCGAATACAACTAAAACATTTGAAATTAGCCTCAAATTTTCATTTCCAAAATTTCGATCTTCGGCTCGTCTTCCCCGCCGTCCGCCATCGACGGGGGGTGAGGAAGGAGCTCGTCGCGGCCCTCCGCGCCCTCCTTGCCCTCCGCGCCCTCCCCGCCCTTCGCTCCCTCCACTCTCCTCTTCAAGGTCTGCGCCCTCCGCGTCTCCCTCTTCCTCTTGACGGATGCGCTCGAGGTCGAGCCCAACCAAGGCCACGCACAGGAGTTCGACGGAGGAAGCGAGCTCCACGGCGGCCAGTTGAAGGATATTCTTCACCTGCATGAGACCAGTAGCTCCGTTGAGCCGTGAATCGACCGAATCGACGCGTCTTCTCCAACTTCGGCCCCGCTCAATCTCGTCGCCGTCGCGCATCCTCGGGCTTCGACGAGCCGTCAAGAGCTTCACGGTGAAATTCTGGACATCCACGAGCCTTTTCCGCTTGCGATTTGTTGTTGTTTTGCTCCGTCGTTGTTGTTCTCCGCTCGCCTCCGCTGGAGGTCGTCACCGGAGCTCCTCCGGTGACCAAAAAAGAGCGGCGCCGCCACAGGCTCGTGTTGCTTCTCCCCCTGCGCCATCACAGGCTCGTGTTGCTTCTCCCCCTGCGCCGGTGTAGCCCGCTGATCAAGATTCAGAAAAATTCAGAGAATACTGTAAGATTCAGAGTACTGTAAGATTCAGAAAAATTCAGAGAACTGTATCAAGATTCAGAAAAATTCAGAGAATACTGTGAGATTTTTTTCCCTATCAAGATTCATTTTATAAACTGACAACATATGCATATCAGCAACTCAAGTTCTCAATAATCAGGTAACATTCAACATATGTATGACAGAATACTGTAAGAAAAATTCAGAGAATACTGTATCGGATCTTGCAATTCAGGTACTCCCTCTGATTGGAAATAACTGTCAGACACTTAGTACAAACTTTGTACTAAGCTAGTATAAAATTGCCGACAGTTATTTCCGATCAGAGGGAGTAACATTTAATTAGCAGATCACACTAGTCATTTGGAAAAGTGCACAGAAACAAATGAAACACAAATTTATCAGCAGTTAGAATCAGTTTATCTTTGTGATAATGCAGTCCCTGTTGACATTATACTCCAGCAAATAGGAAGCTAAGTTAGGCTGGTTTTAACATACTCCAGGATGTGTGCAGCAAGCTAATCACCACATCATCTTTGAAGCCAGGAAGTTTCAAAATGGTCTGCATGATGGCGACAGCTAGTTAGCTTCTACACATGGAGCAATAAAATGTGAATTTTACAGTAGTTAAATATCATCCAAATTTTAAATGCTTAGTTTGGGTATTTTGGCTATAGCACAAATTCTATAAATACAAATTGAGTAATGCTTCTACACTTGGAGTACATTAGTTTGGTAAAATCCATATAATTCTTTGTTGTGAAAACTATAAGTCTATAGATGGTTGTTTACTCTTATTTAATTTTTGCCTTTGTAATCCTTGTAATCCTTGTTTACTGTGACACGTAATAACAAGACAATGAGAATGTTAGAAGTACTAGAGAACAAAACAAGCCTCAAAATTGATCAGCAAATAGTGCTCTCCAATAAGTATTTGAGTGAGCAAATTGGTGGCGGCCAACTATATATGCTTGTATCCAAGAGGAAGAAACTACCTCTTGGAGCATTCGATGTGTGGAAATATAATCGGATGCGCCAAAAGGATATCTTCTCTGAACATTTGATACATGGTAAGCTAGTATGTTTGATTCAGTTTGTGTATACTTGCATCCAAGAAAGAAACCATGTCATGCCCCCACTCTCATTTTGTTACAGGCATGTGTACTGACCTACTCAATATGGCTGAATTCCCTCGGATGAGAGCACATGGTGAGACTGATGAAGCTCAAGATGGTGTCCCTGATCCAACACAACAGAGAGGCATGGATGGTGTACTTGATCTCAACTTGAGTCCAGCACAGCCGAGCGGAATGGATGGTGATCGCAACTTGAGTCCAGCACAACCGAGAGGCATGGATGGTGTCCCTGATCTCAACTTGAGACCATCACAGCCAAGAGGGATGGATGGTGTTCACAACTTGAGTTCAGCACAACCGAGAGGCATGGATGGTGTCCCTGATCTCAACTTGAGTCTAGCACAACCGAGAAGCATGGATGGTGATCGCAACTTGAGTCCAGCACAGTCGAGAGGCATGGATGGTGTACTTGATATCAACTTGAGTCCAACACATCATAGAGGCTTGGATGGTGTCCCTGATGAAGAGATGCTAGAGCAGCAGAGAGGCTTGGATGGTGTCCCTGATGAAGAGATGCTAGAGCAGCAAACATGCTTGGATGATGTCCCTGATGAAGAGATGCTAGATATGAAGAGATCCTTTTTTTATTGATTTGCTTTGCATGATTAGTTCCATTGTTACATATAGATGATCAAGATGGGTTTTGTTCCTTCTGTGCCCTTAAAGAACACATGGAAGAATCGACTCAAAGGTCTAGATCTGTTTTAGTGCCAGCAAGGTTCAAAGATAATTTAAGCAGTATCCTTTGGATTGTGATAATTTATACGGAGTACCATGTCTCTATAATTGTGTAATGCCATTCGTGTTCCTTGACAAGATTCTCTACAATTATCTTCAGATTTTATTCCAGGACAACAAGAGGATGCACATGAGTTCCTTCGTTGCTTGCTGGAAAATTTGCATCAGTGCACCTCATCTTTTGATGACGATAGTATTGTCAAGCAGGTGTTTGGAGGTCGACTAAAAAGCCAGGTATGTATACTAAGTCATTGCTTATTTGTTATCTTTGCACATGTGTTCTAACTAATGCAATTATTTTCATATACTCCATAGTTGACATGTCGTGATTGTGGTCACTGCTCTGATACATTTGAGCCCTTCCTTGATCTCAGCTTGGAGATTGATCAAGTTGATGACCTTATTGTTGCGTTGGAATTTTTTACTAAGGTGGAGGAAATTGGTGATGTTGAGAATAAGCTAACCTGTGAAAGGTGCAAGGTTCAAGTTTGTAAGGACAAGAGGCTTGTGATTGATAAAGCACCTGATGTTCTTTCATTTCAACTCAAGCGCTTCACCACACTTGGCAATTCAGTTCAAAAGATTTACAAGCATGTGGCATACCCATCAGAACTTGATTTGAAGCCGTTCCACAGTAGTCCAGAGAAGGAGGTGAGTTTTTGTGCTCTTCTACGCTTGTATCAGAAACTAAAAATATTGTATGATCTTTTTTATGTTTTGTTTGTATTTTCAACTGCATCAGGACCTTAAATATGACCTCTATGGTGTCATTGAACATTCTGGCTTACCTAACTATGGTCATTATGTGTGTGTCATTCGTTCTTCACCAAGCAGTTGGCACTTGATGAATGACTCACTTGTAGGTTTCACAAGTCACTTGCCATTTCCTTTCATGACACGGATGTTTTCACCTTGTTATAGTCATGCATTTGTTGCAGTTTGATTCCATTACTGAGACAAGTGCACTACGACATGAGGCATATGTTCTCTGCTATGTTAGGCAGGGCATGTTTCTGTGGTTCTCAAGCTTGCTAAATGAAGCTAATGAGACAAGTCCACAGAGAACATCCGTCCAAGATGAGCATGATGTGTTTGCCTTTGAGAAATTATGTAAGCATTTATTTCCACAATGTATAATCTGGTTGTCATAGTATATCTGTTTTAACAATGTATAATCTGGAGTACATGTCATTTACAGGTGAGGAGAATACTTCGTTGATGCATGTGTCTGAACATCAAACAAAGGTGAAGAAACTAAAGGCATAACGATTAATGATGGTCATGACGTCCTGAAGTGGCCCTCGAAGTGACCCTGTAGTGGCCCAGGAAACAACATGCAGAAACTTAGCATGTATGCAACATTAGTCATAGCAGACTATAGCCTGTAGTATCTTGTGTGCCATCCTAAGGCAGTAGCCTGTGGTATCTACTGCCTTACCATGTTGTGCTCGAGACTACTGCCTTGCCCTCGTCCTAGTAGCAGCAATGCAAGAGTGTGCATCAAGTATTTGTTGCAGGTCAAGAACCTCCACTTAGATAACTTTGGCACAAGTATTGCGTACAAGAAGTGTGCAATGGCCCATTGTCTAAAAATATTTTTGCAAACAAATGCTGAACATTATACTCCCAGTTAAGATTCAGACTTTATGCAATCCTAAATTTCCCAGGTCAGATTCAGAGTTTGTGCAATCCTAAATTTGAAGATTCAGACATTGTGTTTGTTCACTGATTCAGACTTTGCAGATACTCATAGGTCATTTGAGGAGTAGCATTTCATACCTTTGCAAATACTCAGCTGCATATTCTAGAGGTAGGCGGAGATGACAGTGCTGGTGCTGCTCACTGATGAGGAGTAGTCGAAGTGGCACTGCGAGCCTTCGAACACGGCGTGGAGCCGCGCGTCCACGGTGGTCTGCGCCACCACCCACTCGCTGTGCTTGGACCGCGCAGAGCTCGACGCCATCTCTAGTTCTCTCCACCTCTCGCTACGCTCATCGACACTACCCTACCGTGCAGAGCAGCGGAGGCAGCGGCGAGGGGGAATCAACAAGCGGAGGAGCAAATGGGCGGGGGCATCAGCGAGAATCATGACCGCGGCAGGCAGGGCTAGGGGGGATAGGCGAAAAGCAAGGATTTTTTCGGAGGGGATGGGGATTGGATTCCGCTGCGGATAAGCACAGTGAGGAGCAAACAGGAGGGGCAGCAGCGCTGGTAGTACAAGCGGCGCGACGGATCAAGGAGGTCAACATAGACCTCCTCTTCACGGTGCGGATGGGGAAGCTACGGCGAGGAACCGTAAAAAATCACACTTTTTAATGGATCCACCGAAATAGAGGCTGCAGGGATGCGGAAGGGGGCGCTTCTGGTTGCGGGAGAGAAAGGAGATAAGGGGATGTGGGAGGGAGCGGTGGTGCCTGTCGGAAGGAGAGGAGCTGTGCAATTGGAGGAAGCGCCGGTGGTGGCAGTGGCGGACCACGCGAGGGAGACAAGCGGGGAAGACGGCGACCAGTGAATTGGACGGTGGGTTTGGTCGGGAAAAGGTCAAGGGGTTTTTTATAAAACTATCAGTCCGGCATCTAATTATGGATGGAGGGAGTATTTTTTTCGAGTATTTGAAACACGTCGATGCACATATAAAAGAAACCATTATTTTACACAATATCGCCATGTATATAGAGATCAAAGCTAGTGTCATCTTTCATCATGATTGGTCGAACATATTACATAATGGTACATCGTACACGTTCATGCATATATATACAATATAATTTCTATTACGATTTTTTAAAATCGTAATGCCGATGATATTCTCCGGTTGGTGCTATGACCTCATCAAGTAAGAATCCCGCCACTTCCTCTTGAATTGCTCGTACACGCTCGGTTGCTAGAAGACGATCCCACATATGTTCGATCTAATGTAAAGAAGGGGATCAATACATATGAATGAAGAAACTCAACATAAATGATGGTAATAAAATAAAATTGTGAATATTGTTTACGTACATTTAGTTGTTCTATGACTTTGCCCTTCTTACAGCAAGTCTCTCGAATGAACTCGCAAACATAGAATCCACATAAATTATTCCCGTTTTCTTGCTTCAAGCACTTTATGAGAATAGAGTTCAATCAAAATAAAAATCAAGGATGATAATGGTATTGAAACTAGAATCAAAGAGATGCGCGGACCTAGCTAGTAGTACTTACCGGTACTTGTTTAAATTCAAGCTCCTCTTTCCAGGGACCCGGTGCCTTCTTCGTGAACCGTTTGCAAGCACTGCCCAGCAAAGAAAATGAATAAAGAAGTTACTAATTACTTGATATCAGGAAATTAACGAAAGTTGTTGATATAGTGCCATACATAATGATTGAAATTACCGCTAGAGTGTATCAATCATGTCCCCGAGTGTCTCAAGGGGTTTACGTTTCGAGTCCATGACCAGTACTCGTCCTCTATCAAGTTTAATAACTAGCAGAATAAAATGATACCTGCGCACACGCATAACACACACTTAACATGGAGTAACCAAAATAGTAATGTGTACAAGACAGTAACACTCACTTGAAGTTGTAAGGAAATAGTATATTCGTCATGGTTTCTTGTTTCCTTAATGCCCATACTAACTTATTCTGTGTGCTTGATATGGTTATGGAGACTATGCTCGTTCATGATATATGGGTCAATGAACCCAATGTCATAGATTCGTCCTCTTTTGCATTCGAGTTTCTTCAATCTGCGTAATATAGTGAGTATAATTATGCATGCAATAAACGAGATGAGCTAAAGACTTAATTACAAAAATAATACTTACAGACAATAGGAACTGATGATAGATTTGTCGAGGGCGTCATGATTATATAACTAAAATAATTCAGCAAATTTGATGTTTATGTCATCAGTTCCACGAAAGTAATGCTCATCATTAATTCCCAGTACGATCCAGTTCTTCCCATCCTTTGAGGCTTCCATGTACCACTTATCTAATTTTTGCAATCTTGTTGGTAGATTCAGAATCTCCTCGGGTTTGATGAGAGGGCTCCCATGCCGGTATTTGTATGCTATATCAGCCGCGGGGAAATCACACTGGCTTAAGTACTGAGAAACAGACATACCATGAGCTTCGGCCTCCTCTTTGTATAGTGCTACGATCTCTGGATCATACTGGACATCGGGAAACACTTGGAGCGGGGGGCACGATTTCATCTGTTCTCCGAGCTGAGGAACTGATTTACCTTTTGACTGCTTTGCTGCATCTGACTTGAGAATATTGCATTCATAGTCCGATACAAGCCTTGGCTTGGGTTGGTGAAGGGTCTTTAACATTTTTATCACTTTCGGATCTAGAGGAGGCTGCTTGGCGGACTACTCGCTCCTCTTTTTCTTCAAATTTTCAAAGAAGTTTTTTTTATTTTCCCTGTACGATCGCCGCATTTTCCTCCGTAGTATAGTCATAAGGTCTCTTGGGAGGAACCTTAGGTACTCTTGGGAGGGGCTCCTGTCGACGGATCGGTGATCGGTTACGACTCATCGATGGAGCGGCGATGTTACACTTCCGCTTTTGGCTCTGAGCCTCAGTGGACGGAGGCGGCGGAGATGGCTCACGAGCTGGAGAAGGCTGTATGCTGGAGAAGGCTGACATGGCGGAGTTGGTGGAGAAGGCTGACACGGAGATGGCGGAGAAGGCTGACGCGGCGGTGGAGAAGGCTGACGCGCTGGAGACCTTGGCGTCCAATTTGGAAGCACGATGTATTCCATTAGCCATAGAATGGTGGTCTTCTTGGCTTCTCCCAGCTCATACAAATCCCCTTCACCCGCAGGGTAGTCAAGCTTCAGCTTCTCAAATGTGCTCATAACTTCATCCACCCCGGCAATAGCGTAGCCATGTGGAACCGGACGACAATGATAAGTTGCATTAGGTCCCATGGGTAAGGCATAGCCAACCGCCACCTTCATGATTATGTTCATAACTTCCACATGTAGCTCACAAGGTGTTGACTCCATGATATCATCCACTGGGTAGCGGATCGCCGGTTCATCATCACCCCCCGGGAGCTCCGTGGAAGCCACGCTGCTTTTCCGCTGAGATGGTGGGCCGGTAGCATCATGTGCAACTTCTATCTGCAGCTGAGATATGGTGGTTCCTTGTTGGCTCATCCGGTTTAACATATCTGTATGATGCTTTAGTTGTTCTTGTATCTGAGACATGTGGTCTGCCTTCCTTTCCTTTCTTCTCTGATGGCTTCTATCAGGAAATTTCTTCCTTTCGACGGGAAACCCGAGTTTCCACGGTTTTGAGCCTGGTGTGGTTCATGTTCGTCCTGGGTGTTCATCATTCCCAAGGACGCCTGTGAGCTCGTCCTTATCTCTTTCGGGATGGAACCTCCCATCTTCAACATCCTTTGATGCGCTTCTAAGGGCATCAATGGGAAGGGGGTCTTCGTCATGCTTTTTTTGTATATATACACTTCCCTTCTGAGTCCAACTTCCCTCCATGCCCGTAAAACCAATCCCTTGACCGATCATTCCATTTCAATGTCTCCGGAATGATCCCTTTAGAAATTAGATCGTCCTCCATTTTCTTCCAGTTAGGCTTGCCAGACTTGTAGTCTCCTTGCCCCATAGTATGGGGATACTTCTTTTTAGCAGCATTTTTCTTATTTATTTCTGACCTTTTCTTGGCTGCCTCTGAAGTCTTGTACTCCACGTATACGTCCCAGTGGTCTTTTATCTTCTCATATGCTCCAGTGAACATCGGAGTCTTTTCTTTCTGAACAAATTTCTTGTACAATCTTTTCTTCCAGTTGTTGAATTTTAGTGCCATCTTTGAAAGATTTTGCTTCTTGACTTTTCGCTCTATGATATTCAGATGACGATTATCGTCATCTGAATCCTCCTCATTTGGATCCTCCTCATTTGGAACCACCTCTAGCGCTGCCGGTAGGGTAAAATTTACCATGAGCTTCTTTCAAAGCATATTTTTCACTCTCTTGCTGACATAGCTAACTGGTTCCGTCTTTGTCTTCTTCCATTCTCGAATGGTGATCGGAATTGTGTCCCTAACAAGAACTCTGCATTGTCTTGTAAATTTATTTGCGTTAGCCGCGGGAGCAATCGGTTCGCCATCTTCACCAATTTCTTTGATTTTGTACCTTTCATGTTCTTTCAACCTTCTGGCCGGACCTCTTTTATTTACAGAAGAGTGGCTCGATCCTAAGGGCTAAAAGAAGAAAGAGCGTTAATATATGTATATAGACAAATCAAATAATCCATCTATACAGCAGAGGCTTAATTAATTAATACACATCTACCTCGCCGGACTTTGTAATATTCAAGGTTCCACCGGAGCCGTCGGCTTCTCCCTCATCGGAGCCGGCGCCTTCTCCCTCATCGGAGCCATTTCTTCGATTTTAGTCATCTCCCTCACCGAAGTTGTTTAGAAACAATGAGGTGACATTGTCATCTCCATCAAAGACGATGTCCTCGATAATGTTTTCCTGGTCTTCGTCTCTTCCGAGATCCATAGTTTCTGCAAAGAATTATTACAAGTTATTATAAGAATCCTATTCCTATTTCTATTTCTAAAATTCTTTTCTATTTCTAAAATTCTATTATGTATGATACATAAGTGGGACCTACAGCTGTCATATACTGATATATGAGACATCCTATTTCAGGATCCATATAGTGGAAAATATATGTCATATATAACACATCTATGCTAGCAAAATTAACTTAACCCAAACAGATACTATACAAGCTATATTTTTTGTATGAAAATTCTATTCCTATTTCTATTTATAAACTCTTATTCCTATTTCTAAAATTCTTTTCCTATTTCTAAAATTAACCCTAATTAACCCTAAATACTAAACTAATTAACCCTAACTAATAAATAAAAATACCCTAAATCCTAAACTAAAATTACCTGCAGGGCTCGATCGGCGGCTGGTGGGCACATACGGGCTGGAGGTGGCCGGCGTCGCTGTGCCGGCGGGCGTCGAGCGGCATCGGTGTGCCGGCATGGGCACGGGAGGCGGCGCACCTCGGGCATCGGGCGGCGTCGCGGCAAGGGCACCGGCGGCATCGCGGCGAAGGTACCGGCGGCGCTGGCGTGGGAGTTCGGGCACGGGGGTTAGAGCGGTGGTGCGGAAGACGGTGCAGTGCGGGCGGCGCAGATGACGGCGTGGTGCGGGCGGCGACAAACGCGGCGGAAAAATTCGGCAGCCTGCCAGCATCGATCTTGCTCCCAGCGTGAGTCCTTAGCAGTTTCGATGATGCTGGAGAGGAAGGAGGCGGGAGGTTATAAGGCACGGACCTTTAGCACCGGTTGTTGGCTTCAACCGGTTCTAAAGGGTTTTTAGCACCGGTTGAAGCCACCCTTTAGCACCGGTTAAAGCCACCCTTTAGCACCGGTTGAAGCCACCAACCGGTGCTAAAGCTCCGACCT
This sequence comes from Dactylis glomerata, assembly GCA_007115705.1. Lineage (NCBI taxonomy): Eukaryota > Viridiplantae > Streptophyta > Magnoliopsida > Poales > Poaceae > Dactylis > Dactylis glomerata. The sequence continues at coordinate 115,962 of QXEO01001749.1, forward strand.
TTAGCACCGGTTTGTGCCAGGAACCGGTGCTAAAGGTTCCTTTCACCTAGCGTCTGACCGCACACCTTTAGCACCGGTTTGAGCCATGGACTGGTGCTAAAGGGTCGTTTGAACGGGTTTTTAAATATTTTAGTTGTTCCTGCCCTTATTGCATATTGGCTATGATCAACATTGCATAATGTTTTTCTAAAATAATTAAAAATCAGAAAATACATATAGCATACCAAAATGCTTATAAAAAAATATCTATGATATAAAAACACATTAAAATGCTGAAAATCATTTTGCAAAAATAATGAGACTTGCAAACAATTCAAAAATCGGTAGGAGGCCCGCCAGATTTGAACTACAGGTATATAATATAATGCTCATGATGTTTTTATAAAAATCATTTTTAGCTTCATAATATGCTATTCTATCAGAGATCCACCGCAAGTTTAGCGAGACTCAACCCCGGGCTAAGAATCTTCATATCCATCATTTTGAACATAATTTCAAACAGGCATAAGAATTTCAAAATCAATCCAAATAATGTCAAACCTATGCATGGTGTCATATTATATGTTATAGTTTCAAGGAAAAATATGAAACTTAGAAAATTGCAAACATCACAAAAAAACCTTCACAAAATAAGCTATCATGTTCGATGTTTTATAGCTTTTAGGCCAAATGACCAATGTTATGGCTAGAATCGTGGCATAGTTTGTGATAATATGACCATATTGTGCACACATGTGCATCTTGGGATTGCTTATGAGTTTTAGAAGGAAGTTTTCCTTTTCATCGCACGCAAAAACCATTTTCCATTTTTTAGGTGCAAAAAACAGGGTTTTTTGTGAAACAACCACAAAATTAAAGTTTCACATTGCTACCAAAACATTTTTCAAAAATACTAGACCATCTTAGATGGAAAATTTGCTAGCCGGTGCATCTAAAACCTTTCCGTCCACACCTCACAAAAAAGACAAATTCCTGCCGGGTCGGTAGGAGGCCCGCCAGATTTGAACTACTGGTACATGATATAATGCTTATGATTTTTTTTGTAAAACTTATTTTTAGGTTCACAATATGCTATTTTATTAGAAATCCACCGCAATTTTAGCGAGACTCAACCCCGGTCTATGAATCTTCATGCCCGCCATTTTGAATATAATTTCAAACGGGCATAAGAATTTCAAAAACAATCCAACCAATGTGAAACCTTCGCGTGGTGTCATATTATGTGTTATAGTTGTGAAAAAATATTAAACTTGGAAAATTGCAAACATCACAAAAAAACCTTCACAAAACGAGCTATCATGTTTGATGTTTCATGGCTTTTAGGCCAAATGACCAATATATATTAGACCACCTCACATGTGTGCCATAAATTGTCACATTTAATACATATGGTGACCTAAAATGCCTTGGAGGCCATGAACCCTCCTTCGCATATGTCCCTTGATTGGGATCACACTTTGGTCGTAACCATGGAGTATCTTCACCATTTAACGCGATACTTGGGTCAATATTCACTCTGAAGGGTGGAATTTCATCAAACTTATTATAATCTTCTAACATGTCTGTCTTATCTTCAACTCCCACGATGTTTCTTTTCCCTGAAAGAACTATGTGATGCTTTGGCTCATCGTATGATGTATTCATTGCCTTATGTTTTCTATTTTTTGGTTTCGAGGACATGTCCTTCATATAGAAAACTTGAGACACATCATTGGCTAGGATGAAGGGCTCGTCTCTGTAACCAAGATTGTTGAGATCCTCTATTGTCATGCCATACAGCTGGTCTACCTTTACCCCTACTCCATCCAACTTGACCCATTTGCACCGAAACAAAGGGACTTTAAAAGAAGGTCAATAGTCAAGTTCCCATATCTCCTCTATGTAACCACAATAGGTGTCCTTTTGCCCGTTGTTGTTTGTTGCATCAATGCGGCCACCACTGTTTTGGTTGTTGCTCTTTTTATCTTGGGCGATCATGTAGAATGTATTCCCATTTATCTCGTACCCTTGGAAAGTCAATATAGTCGAAGAGGGAGACCCGGCCAACAAGTACAGCTGATCTCCAACAATGTTGTTATTTATGAGATGTGTCAGCAACCAACCACCAAAAGTCACCATATGTTTATGTGTAATCAGACTGCGCCGGGTGTTGGGAGCGTACAATATTCTTGTGTTCAGTGATATATGGGGCCACCAAGGTGGAACTTTGTAGTGTGATTGAGTGAAAGAAATCTTGTCCATACAATACATTTATTTCTTTCCTAGCGTGCCTTTTCTACTTAGCCTCCCCTCATGCCGCGATTCAGGAACACCAATCGACTTAAGGTTAGGGATAAAGTCAACACAGAACTCAATGACATCCTCTGTTCCATAGCCCTTGGAGATGCTTCCTTCTAGCCTAGCACGGTTATGAACATATTTCTTTAAGACTCACATGAACCTCTCGAAGGGGAACATGTTGTGTAGAAATACAGGACAAGAATGGCAATCTCTTCGACAAGGTGAACCACGAGATGTGTCATAATATTGAAGAAGGATGGTGGGAACACAAACTCAAAACTAACAAGACATTGGGCCACATCCTTCTGTAACCTTGGCAGAATATCTGGATTGATTACCTTCTGAGATATTGCATTGAGGAATGCACATAGCTTCAATGGGTAAACGCACATTTTCAGGTAGAAGCCCCCTCAATGCAATCCGAAGCAACTGCGTCATAATCACGTGACAGTCATGAGACTTCAGGTTTTGGAATTTTTTCTCTGTCATATTTATTATTCCCTTTATATTTGACGAGAAGCCAGACGGCACCTTGATACTTGAAAGGACTTCAAAAAAAATTCCTTCTCTGCTTTGGTAAGAGCATAGCTGGCAGGACTTAAGTGACGCCCTTTATCCGTCTTGTTCTATGGATGAATGTTGTTTGGGTCTTTCATATGTTTTTGGTCTTTCCGTGCTTCTGGTGCATCTTTTGTCTTCCCATACACGTCCAGAAAGCCTAGCAGGTTCATGCAAACATTCTTCGTCACGTGCATAACATCGATTGAAGAGCGAACCTCTAGGTCTTTCCAATACTCAAGCTCCCAAAATATAGATTTCTTCTTCCACATGGGTGCGTGTCCGGTAGCGACGTCATTTGGAATAGATTGACCGCCAGGACCCTTTCCAAATATTACTTCCAGGTCCCTGACCATATCAAATAAATCATCACCAGTACGGAGTTTAGGCTTCGGCCGGTGATCCGCCACACCTCTAAAATGCTTGCCTTTCTTTCTTACGGAATGCCTGGTCGTAATAAATTGACGATGCCCCGCGTACACAATCTTCTTACATTTTTCCAAATATATACCATCAGTCTTATCTAAACAGTGTGTGCATGCATTGTATCCCTTGTTCGTTTGTCTGAAAGGTTACTAAGAGCAAGCCAATCATTGATGGTTACGAAAAGCAACGCTCGTAGGTGAAATGGCTCCTGTTTGTGCTCATCTCATGCACGTACACCTGGTTTGGCCACAACTATAAGAGTTCTTCAACTAATGGTCTTAGGTACACATCAATGTCGTTGTCGGGTTGCTTCGGGCCTTGGATGAGCACTGGCATTATAATGAACTTTTGCTTCATGCACAACCAAGGAGGAAGGTTATAGATACATTGAGTTACAGGCTAGGTGCTATGATTGCAGCTCTGCTCCCCAAAAGGATTCATGCCATCTGTACTTAGACCAAACCTTAAGTTCCTTGCGTCGCTTGCAAAGTCTGGGTAGTCTCTCTTGATTTTTCTCCACTGCGACCCATCAGCGGGGTGTCTCAACATCGCGTCTTTCTTACGGTCTTCTTTGTGCCATCGTAACAACCTGGCATGCTCTTTGTTTCTAAACAGACGTTTCAACTGTGGTATTCTAGGAGCATACCACATGACCTTGGCAGGAACCCTCTTCCTGGGGGGCTCGCCATCAACATCACCAGGGTCATCTCGTCTGATCTTATACCGCAGTGCAGTGCATACCGCGCATGCTTCCAAATTCTTGTATTCCTCACCTGCGGTAGAGGATGCAGTCATTAATGCATGCATGTATCTTTCGCACCTCTAATCCTAGAGGGCAGAGAATCTTCTTTGCTTCGTACATACTGTCAGGAAATTCATTATCCTTTGGAAGCTTCTTCTTCATTACTTTCAGTAATTTCTCAAATCCCTTGTCAGATAAACCAGTCTCGGCCTTCCATTGCAGCAACTCCAGTGTGGTACCGAACTTTGTGTTGCCATCTTTGCAATTTGGGTACAACTTTTTTTGTGATCCTCTAACATGCCCTTTAACTTCCGCTTCTCATTTACACTTTCTGCTTCTCTGTGTGCATCAACTATGGCCCGATGAAGATCATTAGCAGGCTCATCTGATGCATCTTCATCTTTAGCTTCTCATGTCCCTTCAGCTTCAGCTTCCCCCATTGCAGTATCACCGTATTCAGGGTACATATCATCATCCTCTTCTTCATAACCCCTCTTTCTCTGTGCTTGGTCCAACAATTATAGCTAGGCATGAAACCTTTCTGAAGCAGGTTGAAGTGTAGGATTTTCCACGAAGAGTATTCCTTCTTGTTCTCATAGTCAACACATGGACAACACATAAAACCATTCTGAATGTTTGTCCGAGCCACATCGCCAAAATTACGAAGGCCTTCAATGAACTCGGAAGTGCGTCGGTCACCGTACATCCATTGTCATCGGTTCATCTGCGTCATATAATTAAGTTTACCAAAACCATTACAGAACATCATAAATAGTGAAATGACCACTGTACATCGTAACATGCATTTGTATCGATGACAAATGAAAGGATAGAGTTGCTAACCTCGATTGAGGAGGAAAGAACAAGGACAAGTCCTAAGTGTCGTTCAGGCACCTCATATCATTTTTATTTTGTGTGAGCTTAAGTAGCATCATGCTCTTAGGCATTTCATGAAACACCTCTTGTGCATAGGAAAAAAAACAAACTAGCACACCCCTCTAACACACCTTCCACAGGAAAAAAATGGAGGATAGGGCTGGTGGGTGGGTGTATTTATAGGCAGGACCTTTAACACCGGTCCGTGCCACAAACCGGTGCAAAAGGGCCACCTTTAGCACCGGTTCAAGCCACGAACCGGTGCTAAAGGTCTGGTGCCTGCCACGCAGCAGACGCAACACCTTTAGCACCGGTTTGTGGCTCGAACCGATGCTAAAGGTTCCTTATGAACCGGTGCTAAAGCTCCGCGGGATCCCTTTAGCCTCCTGGCCGCTTGAACCGGTGCTAAAGAACCCCTTTAGTCTGGGTTCATAAGCCAACCGGTGCTAAAGCCTTTGACAGCTCCAAACAAAAGCCATGTTTTCTACTAGTGGTAAGATATACTAACCGCGAAAGAGATACTACTTGGTGTGATGAGCTCATGGAGAAAAAAGGCTAGATCCAAGGGATCATTGTGACCTTCATTTGTCACAACTTCTCCAATGTCGTGCTTGTATTCCTCCCCCTTGCTAGTTTTAACCCTCTCCTTTTTAGCTTGTGCTTAGTTTATTGTAACATGTTTACCTCGTTAATCTTGCTTCCTAGTGTAACCTTTACACGTGGGATTATTCATGAGGATACATTTTAGAGAATACCATTTATTAGTAGTTTACTTACAAGTGACTAATTGATTGCAGAAATAGTGGCCTATTCATCCAACACTTTAGTTCATTCTTTCTCCTTCAGTTGGTATTAGAGTGAAGGGATCTTGTGGCAGGATTTAGGGTCTAAAGAGTAAAGATGTCAACCGACGTAGAAAATAAATTGGTTGAGTTGACAGAAAAAGTTGAAGGCTTTTAAAAGGAGAAGTCCACAGAATCAACCTTTGAGATGATTTGCATCTAACTAATACTAGCCCCTTTCCCTTTCTTGATAGGACTCAATATCCCAAATGGAAAGTTGTCATGAGAACCACTTGTGCGGAACAAAGTAGTTTGTGCAGAAATATTTTTTGCCTTTATCCAAGACTCAAAAAATATCACTCCAAATGGGACGTTGCGGTCATCAATTCAACTCTCTAGCTAGCACTTACCATTCTCCTCAAGTTCCTCTCACCAACACGTACTCTTAGCTCAAGTGCCAAGATACCGCCAAAAGCGTTCGGGATACACTTGAGTGCACATAAGTACTTCAAGCATTAATACATCCAACCATGCAACATCGAATAACAATATTGATTTGTTTCCATGATGGTGAATGATTCAAAAATCGAAATAATCAATCTATTCAATGACCTTGTGGTGGCGCTCAAATGATTTGGAAGGATTGTGAACATGTGAATAGAAAACTTGTGTTATAAAACTTCCTCCAGACCCTCATACCTACTCATTGGAATATGGTATTTCCTATTCGACAGAGGGAATTTTTTCATTAAAATCACCCTCGATGAGAAGATGTAGAGGATCACTGAAGAGATGCAAGCAACACTCAACCATTTTGACAAGAATACAAAATTAGCTATCAAAGTTGAAGTGATTAAATTTCAATAGTCAAGTGATGAATAAGATGGTGATGATAGTGAAGCAAGCTATTCCATCTAGGATGAAGGAACTGATTTATTGGAAAACAACTACAATAGGACCTTCATTACATTTATTTCTCGATAAAGAGTGCATTATTACTCAAAATATAGTATCACTGATATACAATTCAAAGGAGCTTACGCCTGACCTCTACATAACCAAGATGCACATAACTATAACAATACGAAACGATTAGGATAGTGGAATCAAATCTGTTGGGTTGGGATTAACATACATATGCACACACACACACACACATGCGAGAACATACACACACATGTGCACGTGCACGCGCACACAAGCAAACACATGCATGCCCACCCACACATACACACACATGCACACACACATGCACATGTTTTACACTCTTTCCTTTCACCTAGCTAGATCAAACTAGGTCAATACTTTTAGTTTATGATTCCTATATCTAGCACATGTGCATGTATGCATGTACCTATGTGTACATGCATGCATGTGTATATGTTTGTGCATGGGTGTGTGTGTGTGCGCATGTGTGATTGTGTGTGTGTTCGTGTGGGCGGGCGTGCACACGCACACACCTATACACACACCAAGCCATGATAGCAAAGATGGCATCCACCGTCTCACCATCATGGGTCATCCTCTACAACATGTCGCTGGTGACAACAACAAACTCTCGAACTATCTTCGATCGGGGACTTATCCCTTGCACTACCAGCATAGTCACACCTGCGTTTGTCACCATTTGCCTCACATGTTCCCCTAGCAAATACTAGCTATCCCCACACAACTTCACACCCTCCATGCACCTAACCCCACCGCCACCAGAATGCCTCTCAACCTCGATGGCCTCACCATTAACCCCAACCACCCATGTAATGTCATCATGACTAAACTGATTCCCTGCGCAAATAATCCAAGCTCACGACATTGACAAAAACATAGCCCACCACATGAAGGTTAGGACCACCGCACCCGAAAACCCTGCTCACCACCATTACTTATCACCGATGATCCATCATTTTGCATTGGCCTAATATGTTGGTGAAACATACCTCCCATCATAATTTGTAAATGCACATCTAGGATGAGGGAAACCTATCATGCACTATAGAGAAAGCATTGGGATAGCAAGGAGGGAGAGAGCCTATGACTACATGGATCGTCTGTGTCGACTCCAACGAGATCACGTGAGAGAGATGGGGGAGAGAGAGAAAGCACAAAGTTTATATAGAGGAATGAAAAACCTTGCATTAATTATAGTTTGAGCTATTCCCAAAATTTGAAAAATACTTTCTAAAAGACGACAATCTCGTGTGGGACCTCCAAAAAAGCAAGCGTCATAATTGCATAATTCAATCGCTTCACTCCTTTGTGCGTACCCCCATGTTTCCTGCCTCACTACCATGTGCTCTGCCTCGCCCCACGTGCCTGCCATGCTAGTGCGGTTGGTTGGATATGCAGTTTTATCTTGGTGAAACATTGTAGGGGAAGAAACACTCGGTGCATGCCATAAAAATTTGTCACTTATTTGTTGGGGTTCGGTGCAAATAATAAAATTTTATTGGCTACGCAACCCCGAGTTTGCCCAAGGACCTATCTACTCTCTCTGTTTTAAAATGTAAGGCGTCTAAGGACTAGTCAAAAGTCAACGTTTTCTAAGTTTGACCAAGTTTATACACAAAAATATAAACAATTACCACACTAAATCAATATCAATAGATTCACCATAAAGTATACTTTTACAATGTGCCCATTCAATACTGTAGATGCAGATATTTATTTTAAAATAATTGGTCAAAGTTTATAAGATTTGACTTTTGACTAATCCTTAGACACCTTAAATTTTGGGACAGAGGGAGTATTAGTAATGTTGTAATGGTAGGAGTTTGGACACGTACTGACGAGGGTTAACTCGACAAATGTCCAATATGAAGGACTTAGGATCGGGAGAGTAGGGCGTTGGATGAACTCGAAGGTAAAATCAGTCAAACAAGGTGCGTATCGAAAGTAAACGTGGTTGTGAACTTGGCTTGCTTTCAATCTATCCCTCACCGCCCTCTCCTGGCCCCTATATATAGGTGGCCAGGTCTCAAGGAACGGGAGGGGTCCGATACATATTACAATATCGGTATACGACATGAACTTGTATTTTGACTAAGATTACACTTGGGCCTAGATTAACAGGCCTCAGGGGTACTCAAGTAACGGGCTCTATTATCTATACCCTTGTCACGTACCCTCGTAGACCGAACGCGGGGATTACGCTCCCGCACAAGCGCCGACGATGAAAATGACGTAGCCGACCTCAAGGTCAATGGAGATCTTGGAATAACGACTCCGGTGTCGCACGAGCGTCACCTCCGCATACTCGCACACGTACGGCGATCAGGAACCCCCGTTCCAGCCGAGATGCAGAAGTAGATGGCTTTGGACAGGGATCCGGAAACTCCGCAGCACGATGGCGTGCAGCGATGGCGATTCCCTTCTCCTATGCAGCCCTTCGGGAGTCCACGTGGGAGTGAGAGAGGTGGAGGGCGGCGGCTAGGGGAGGCCGACACATCAAGGAGGTGGAGGTGGCGGCTAGGGAGGAGAGGCACGTGGCAATTGTTGTGTTCTCTCCTCCCAAAGGCCCCTCCTTATATAGGAGGTAGGGGTTGCACCTTACCCCCTCCCCAAGCCAGCCCTAGGGCGGCGGCCAGGGGGAGCAAGGCAGCGGCGGCCAAGATTGGTGGGGCCCAGCCACCTCCCCAAAACCCTAACCATGGCCGACCTGGGCCTGGGGCCTAGGGCGCCTCCTTTTTTCTTTCTCCCTCATGGGCCTCTTTCCGAAAATTGGCCCATTAGGTGATTTTAATATTTATTAATTATTTAATCAATATTAATTCATTTAATTAATATTAATTAACTCATGATTAATTACTCGCTACTCTGAAACACTTCCGGACTCCATTGGAACCATTCCAAACTCCACCGAAACTATTCCGGATTTCACCAAAACTATTTTGGACTCCGCCGAAACTATTTCGGACTTAGTTGGAACTTTTCCCTCTCTCATAAATCATCACACATTGTTTCCGGATAATACCAAAATCATCTCTAGCATCATGATCCCTTAAGTGTGTTACCCGATGGTTTTAGAATGCGATAGACATTATCGAGAACTCTCTCCGGCATATGATCTTCAATCATATCTGGAATCTGTGATGATCCCTGTGCATTATATGAAGTTTTTTTCATTGAACCATAAGAGTTGATGAGCCTTTCCCTTTGCTTCGCTGATACTAGCATAACTTAAGATCTGATCATCGGTATTCCCAATACCTTATTCAATCTTATTACCGGCACTGCTGTTTACTCGTCCCATGATAATCCATCTCCGTGACCTAGTCACATGCTGTGCAGCTTTGATGTATTCTCACCAAGTGGGCCTAGAGTATTCATATCCATCATGCGGATGAGCAAATCCTGCTTTTGGTCTATATGCCTCAACCTACTCCTTTGGAGAACCCAAGAGACACCCTTTTCAGTCACCCTGTTACGGTGTGATGGCTGATGCACTTAAAGTTTCCTCCAAAAATAGTGATTAAGTATGTAGAAGAGAGATGTGGAGGCTGACCTTGTGGGTGGATGCATAGCTCACGTTCTGTTGTGTCTAGGGTTACAAGAGGGGGAACACCATAAAGCCCACTAAAACTTCAGCCTACTAACAACTCAACAACAACTCAACACACCCCCTCAAGATGGGTGGTAGATATCTATCATTCCCATCTTGTCACAAGCCAAATTGCATTCCTTTGCTCCAAGTCCTTTTGTTAAACAATCTGCAATCTGTTGCCCAGTGTTTACATAATCAATCTTGATAATTTCAGTATCTAATTTCTCCTTAATAAAGAATCTGTCAATCTCCACATGTTTGGTTCTGTCATGTTGGACTGGATTATTTGCTATGCATATGGCTGACTTGTTATCACACCAAACATTTAGATGTCCATCTCGTAGCACCTTTAACTCACTTAAGAGATTTATTACCCATAGCATATCACTCAATCCTTGAGACATGGCCTGGTATTTAGCTTCAGCGTTTGACTTTTATACAACTGGTTGCTTTTTACTCCTCCATGACAATAGATTACCTCCAACGAACACACAGTATCCTGAAGTTGACCTCCTATCATTGAGGCAACTTGCCCAATCAGCATCACTATAGCCATCTATCACTAGGTGTCCATTACTTCTGAACCATAGCCCCTTTCCTGGAGTCCCCTTTAGGTACCTCAAAATTCTGTGTACTGCATCCAAGTGACCAGTCCTAGGCTCATGCATATATCTACTTACAATGCTCACTGCATAAGCAATGCCAGGCCTTGTATGACATAGGTATAGCAGCCTTCCTACAAGTTTCTGATAATTTTCCTTTTCCACCAATTCCCCGGACTCAGCCGTTATCTTACAATACTGATCTGTGAGAGTTGCTGCTGCTCGGCACTGAATCATTCCTATTTCATTTAGGAGATCTAGAACATATTTGCATTGCATCAATACTATGCCCTTTGCAGATCGTGCTACTTCTATACCAGGGAAATACTTGAGTTGGCCAAGATCCTTCACCTCAAATGCTTTACTTAGAGACCCCTTTAACCTGACTATTTCAGTTTCATCATCACCAGTTATAATAATATCATCCACATAAATCGCCAGAATAGTGATCTTTTGGCTTGTGAGTTTGTAGAACACCGTGTGATCGCCGTTACACTGTCCATATCCCATGTCACACACAGCCCTTCTGAACCAATCAAACCAGGCTCTTGGAGATTGTTTTTGGCCATAAAAAGCCCTTTTTAATTTGCACACTTTGCCTCCATTTACAGCTGCAACCATTCCTGGTGGCACCTCCATATACACCTTCTCCTGAAGATTACCATGTAAGAAGGCATTTTTTATATCAAGTCGATGCAATGGCCATCCAAAATTTGTTGCACATGATATTAAGATCCTCACAGTGTTCATTTTTGCCACAGGAGCGAAGGTTTTATCCCATATGTTTGACTATATCCCCTTGCAATCAGCCTTGCCTTATACCTTTCTATCTTCATTTCTGGACTTTGTTTGACTGTAAAAACCCACTTGCACCCAACTGCTTTCTTTCCTTCTAGTAAGCTAGTCAACTCCCAAGTTTGGTTCGCACACCATTTAGGGTCTTGTTGTGCAACTCTCCAGTCAGTAGGAATATGCACCGACTGGAGGGACACAACAAATGCCCGATAGGAAGGTGACAAGACTTCATACAAAACATAGTTGCCAATATCATGATCATTAAAACCATACCTCCATACATATCTGCTTGTAGCTGCTCTAGTCCCCTTTCTTAGTGCAATAGGTAAGTCTACTGCCTCTCCCATATCATTTGAGTTCTCATCCAGCAGTGTACCACATGAACTATCTTCAGAAGATTGTTTGTCCTCTTGCATTTGTGGCTCCCCTTGAACCAGATTATTATCCTCCCCCTGTTCAACATTCTCACAACGCCTCCTAGTGTACACTCTAAGATGTGTTTCTTGGCCACGTTATTGTGTAGTTATGCGGGCACTATCAGCTTCACAAGTAGAAATAGAGATCGGAACAGATCCAATCATCATCGAAGGATGTTGGTCATTTGCTGCATCTCCAGGTGTGGCTACTGTAATCTTCCCTCTTGACCATCATTCAATTGAGACAGATGATCAAGACCATCAAACAACATGCTCAAATCTTTTTGCTCACCATAAAAGGGTTCAGATTCACGGAAGGTAACATCCATACTCACAAAAGTTCTACGCTCAGTTGGATTCCAGCATTTATATCCTTGTTGCCCAGGAGGATAGCCAATAAAGATTAAGGATGTCAATGGGCAGGTGACAAGGGTATAGCTAATAGAGCCCGTTATCTTTGTACCCCTGAGGCCCATTAAGATAGGCCCAGTCATAGACATAGTCAAAATACAAGATGATATCGTATATGGACACTGTAATTTGTATTGAACCCGACCAGACCCTTGGGACCTGGCCACCTATATATAGGGGCCAGGAGAGGCCGGCCAGGGAGAGATTGAGATTGAGCCAATTGAATACCACGCTTATTCTCAATACACGCATAATCATGCCTTGTTTGACTGACCTTTACCTTCGAGTTCATCCGACGCCCTCTTCCCCCGATACTAAGTCCTTCATCTAGGACATTTGCCGAGTTAACCCTCGTCAATTGGCGCCGACCGTGGGGACTCTGGGCGTTGGAATCATGAATTTGACGACTTTTTCGCTTACAACCAACAGCAACTCAAAAGTCGACAGAAACCAGATATCCTTCGGGACCATAGATTTGCATGTTTGGATCAGGAGATGGACCTGACTATCGGAAGCCTGAACTTTTGCGTCGGTTCTCTAGGTTCGATTCGCCTCTTAGATTCAACGAAATCGGATCCGTCAGCAAGAAAAAGCATGACAATCGCAATGTCATAATCATCGGTAGGCTCTTCCAGCAAGGTAAACTCGCCGGTCAGCTTTGCAACAACGGAAAATATAGGAGAAAAAATCGAAGAACTCGATGAAACCATGGAGAACCTCAATTTAGGAGATCAATCAGAAGACTTCATGATATGCTGCGATGACATCTCAGAAAAATCTACAGATAATGGAAGCAGGATTGGAGCTTCATGAGGATAATCAAATTACTCTCTCAAGCTGCAGCTGCAAGTTCGACAATCAGTATCAAATACTCGCAATCATAGGAGACAACTCAGAAGAATTCGACGACAACAACAACCCAGTACTAAACCCAGCAAACATAACCAGAGGAGCAAATCATCTGGTGGAAGGGGACACCACAGACTCTCTAGCAAACAGAGCAAAAATTCGACTATCAGCTGAGGAGTGTAACACAATCAAAGCAGTCATTGAGCACGGCGCAGCTATACCGGTAGACGCAAGCAAAGATGTACTTTTAGGGTATCATTACGCCCTGGAAAGGCAATCAAGACAACTGGCAAAAGAAAGAAGTAAAATATAAAAAAGGAAGGACTCAACAATCGCAGCAAGCACAGCTTTTCATGCAGCGCGTGACAACGCATCACATACGAACAGTAGAAGGCACCGCAGGCATGGATCAAGAGTTGATAACCTCGAGCATTCAGATATGCGAAACCTCTCCAGAAACCTCAACTCATCTTTCCTATCGGTCGATGAGCAAGGCAATATCATACCAAAAACACCTGAAGACATGCTTGTGGCAGCACAAACATATCTATACACCACGCGGCCAAGCCCAGGGGATCCAAGAGAGCATATGCATCAAGCAGCACTACAAGGATTAAGATTAGTAGGAAATAAACTAATAGCCAAAGAAGAAGAGGAATATCGCAAAGGTACGCACAAACCCCAGTCACCGTGCCGTCACAATAGTCCTCGGCACAGGAGCAGCAGTCGACGATCTAGGTCATCATCACCAAAATATTACAAAAGCCCAAGGCATGGAGGAACCCAAAGATCCAGGACTCCCACTAAGACATATGACTACAAAGACGATGAAAAAGAGATGGGAGCATCATGCTTTACTCGTAGAGTTCGCACCACACCAGTACCCAAAGGTTTCAAACTACCCCATGATCAGCAAAAGTACGATGGATCTCAGGAGCCGCAATCATGGCTCTTAGATTATTTGCAGGCAGTCAGAATACTTGGAGGATCAAAGGAGATAGAAATGCAAAGTTTGCAGCTGTACCTCACCGGCATAGCGCGGTCATGGTTAAGTAAGATGGAAAGAGAAACAATTGGAAGCCGGGAAGAGCTCACAAAACAATTTATGAGTAACTTCAAGTCAACATACAAACGACCAGCATCAATAGAAGAAGTCAAAGCCTGTGTACAGCAGCGCAATGAGACACTCAGATCATACATTCAAAGGTGGAGCATCATCAAAAACTCTGCCGTCGAAGTTTTAGACGAGCGAGCAATCGATGCCTTTACACTTGGATTATGACGGGGAGACCTAGTCGAAGAAATGGGCAGGATTAAGCCAAGGACAGTGTCAGAGCTAATGGACATAGCAAATAGGTTCGCAGACGGGGAAGACGCGTGTAACAAAAAAAGGACACGATCACCAGAAGACGATAGGGGAAATAGGTACAACAGTCAAAGGAGAAGATCCTGCAACTACGACAAATACGGTTCTCATAGCCAAGTAGCCGCGGGATACAAAGACAATAATTACGGTTCTCATAGGATATGGGCAGGGTAGAGCAATACAATACCCATACCCATATAGTTGATGGGTATAAAATTCTACCCGTACCCGTACCCATGGGTATAAATCTCTACTCATACCCATACCCGGCAGGTACCCATACCCATTGGTATCCAATGGATAGATCAAATACTATACACGTTACTCACCTTTTTTACTTTCACTGATAGTATATTTTGAGCTAGAACATGAGATTTTGGTCTCCTCGAGACATGTGGATTATGGCCAATGCTTAATTACTAGAGTAATTGAGGTGTGGGACGCCGAGCTCCTTTGAGCGCTATCGGCCAACACGCTATTGGGATACTCTAGATCCCCAAGTTAGTATAATGGGTAGTTTATGGGTATACCCGCGGATGGAAAGTTATACCCATGCCCTACCCATGACTAAATGGGTAGGGTATGGGTAGTACCCATGAGTATAAAAATATGCCCATACCCTGTCCATGCGTGTACGGTACCCGCGGGTACCCGTACCCATGGGTAAAATTGCCATCCCTAATAAAGATACATTTCACAGCCTTGGGATCAAGCTTACTCACTGAGGGTCTATGATCTATGATGAAGCAAGTGCAGCCAAAGACTTTGGGAACAACAGGGAACTTGTTTTCACCAAATAGAAGCTCGCATGAAGGCATGCGATTTATAAGAAAGGTAGCAGTTAGACCTGCCTCGCATAAATAGGGGCCAGGAGAGGCCGACCAGGGACACATCGAGATTGAGCTTGTAATCCATGCTTTGTATCAATACACATCAAGTTTCACCTTGTTTGTCTGAATCCCTATCTTCGAGTTCATCAAACGCCCTCTTCCCCTGATCCTAAGTCCTTAATCTAGGACATTTACCAAGTTAAACCCTTGTCAAGGAGAGATACGTGGGAAGAAAATATTAACTTCCCTTAGCTAAATGATGATCTTTAAATAAGAGAAGTCTATTTTCTCTATTGTATCATATGTCTTCACTCAGCAACATAATTTTCTACTAAAATTTAATGTATTCTCATTGATTTCTAATAATTACAATAAAGGAAATGCATTGTATAACTTATTTTTATTTCCTTCTCAACATAATGTTGAGGGATAAATAAAGACGTGCCTTTTTTACCATTGTAAAGAGACAGATGGATAACTATCTTTTGTTTTGGAGGGAAAGATGGATAACTTTTTGCTTATGTTGAATACAGGGGGTTAGGTAAGGTTGGCCCACAAAATGGAGCTCGCATGAGGCCCAAGTTTTCCAACAGTCTCAAAATCTCTATCCCTCTTGGCAAGGGTTTGTTGTGAACATGCTCATGGGGAACACTGACGGCAAAGGCACTCCCTGTAAAACATGATTTGCTGAGATCATTTCGTTAGGGCTCACGACAACTATTTGTCAGAGCCAAACTTGAGTTGTGGGTAATCAAAAGTGAGAATATTTATGATGGATGGTGACAGCCGCTCTAAAAGTCAAGCCACCCACTTCAATACTTTATCGTGAGCTACAAAATGGTCGTCGGCAAAGGAGGGTCCCATCGTCAGTGCTTTTTCCATGCGGTGCATCCCTTGTAGACTTTGCTGTGAGCAGGGACATGGCCTCCTACAAATGAGGCGGGTGCCACCTCCTGTGCGATAGTTCTATCTGTGAAGAAAGATCCCACTTGAGAGTTGACTATTGGATTTTGCACTTTACAACACACATATATACATATATTAGAAGCATAAGCAAGTGGTGGGAGGGATTCTAACACCTCTCACGCGGTTTTGGGCGTAACCTTGATCCATGGACCCCATGTTATGTACCCCCTAGACCTGCTTCGGGGGTAGCCCATATGAATTTTCACTTTGTTTGTGTTAGGGCAGGTTGAACATGGAAAAGCCAAATATATACCATTTTTCACAAGATTACCTTTAGTGGTTAAAGGACCGTTAGTCATCTTAAGGGTGTGGGACGAGGGGGACGGTGGGGAGGGGTTGAATAGGCGACTAATAATTTTTAGATATTTTTTTCAATTTTAGGCTTGACAAGAATATAGATTGTGTATTGCAAATAAGGGGACAATGCAATACGACAAGATACACACAAGCAATCAAACAACAAATACAAGTAAATGTAAAGGATAAAAATGACCTCAATGGAGACAGGGATGTATTCTCGTAGTTCCGTCCTTTTTAGGAGAAGTACGTCTACGCTGGAGAGGAGTGGCGACACAAAGCACACCAAAGCCACACATGTTCACAGTATTCTCTGATGAACAAGCAACTAAGGCTAGTAAACCCCTCCACTAAATGGTGTCCTTGAAGGCGAAAACCAAAACCTGTATACAAGGTTGGGGCAATCTCCACAACTCAATTGGAGGCTCCCAACATGACCATGTAGCTTCATACACCAATCTTGAGCTCTAGGGATGACCTCTGCATCTAGGATTCCAAAGAAACAACCCAAGGGTAACAAGATTCAGAAAGGATTACAATTGTGTAATCAAATCGGTTAGGTGGGGATTAACACACACATGCACACACACGCGCAATCACATGCACATACACACACGTGCACGTCTGCACACACATGGTTCACACTCCTTATCATCTAGCTAGATCAGGATAGCTCAATACTTTTAGTTCACGATTATTGTAGATAGCAGGTGTGCGCATGTGTGTGTGTGTGTGTGCATGTCCGTGTGTGGGTGTGTGTGCATGTGTGTATCGTGTGTGACTGTGTGTATGGGTTCGTGTGATGGGCGTGCAGGAACACACGTATACACACACCAAGCCAAGTTAGCAAAGATGGGGTCCACAACATCACTATCATGGGTCATCCTCTACAGCGTGTAGCTGGTGACAACAATAGACTCTTGTCTCTTATTGGCGACTTCTCCCTTGAACTATCAGCGCAATCGCACGATGCATTTTTCACTAGCTATCTACCTCACATGTCCCCTAGCAAAACTAGCAAGCCCCACATAACTTCACACCCTCCACGCACCTAACCTCGAGCGCCTCTCAACCTCAATGATTGTGGCATTAACCCGAACCACCCATGTCTAGTCATCATGACTATACTAATTCCCTACACAAATAATCCAAGCTCACGAAACGAGAAAAAACATTGCCCAGTTACAACCACCACTCCTCGAAACCCTGATCACTGCCATAAACTTATAACCAATGACCCATCCTTTTGAATGCGCATGAACCCTGCATCTCATCATGATTAGTAAATACACATGTAGGACGAGGGACCTTTATCATGCTCCGCAGAGATAGTATTGGCTTAGTGAGGAAGGAGAGAGATAAAGACTACAAGTATCTTTTGTGTCGACTCCGATGAGAGCACGAGAGGTACATATATATATATATATATATATATATATAGAGAGAGAGAGAGAGAGAGAGAGAGAAAAGATGAATGAAAAAACTTGCATTATTTATAGTGAAGCTATTCCCAAAATTTGAAAATTGCTTTCTCGAAGACGACAATCTCGTGTGGGACCCCCAAAAACCAAGCGCCATAATTGCCTAATTCAATCGCTTCTCATGAATGTGTGTATCCCTACACATTCATTATACATCTAACACTCCCTATGACCCCATGTTCCCTGCCTCACCCCCACGTGTCCTGCCTCGCCCCACGTGTCTGCCATGCTAGTGTGGTTGGTTGAATGCGTAGTTTTGATCCTTGTGAAACTTCTTAGGGGAAGACATCACAGGGCGCGTGGTCTAACTAGAATTACCATAAAAAAGTGTTACTTACATATATCCAAATTGATATTTTGTAAGAAAAACATTATATCATCTATAATGGACTGACGTGAGCCTTCTCTTAGAGTTGACACACTTGATTTTTACTTAGGTGGAATATAGGTAATGAAGGAAGGTATTATTACTTTTTTTAGCTAAGTGATGATCTTTAAAAAAGTAAGTGTAGTCTACTTTCTGAACTGTATCATATGTCTTCACTTAGCAATATATTTTTCTACTAAAGTTCAATTAATTCTCACTAATTGCTAATGAATACAATTAAAGAGAATGCATTGTATAATTTATTTTTTATTGACTTCTAAAGATAATGTGGAGGCCTAAGTAAAGACATGTTTTTTTACCATTGTGAAGAGATAGATGGATAAGTATCTTTTGTTTTGGAGGAAGAGATGGATAACTGTCTGCTTACGTTGAATATGGAGGGTGAGGTCAAGGTTGTTGGCCCATAAAACAGGGTCACACGAGGCCCAAGTTTTCCAACAGTCCGTAACTTGTGAGAATGGCACCGTCCCCCTCCCACCCGAGCCGCAAATCGGCAACGGAGAAAATGGCAAGGGCGAGCTCCTCCTCTAGGATTCGCCGGCGGCGGGCGGAGGGGGCACCAGGATCCGAGCGGGACATCCTGTTGTCGCTACCACCAGAGATGCTCGACAACATCCTCCGTAGACTCCCCTTCGAGCAGTTGGTCCGCACCTGCTGCCTCTCCTTTGCTTGGCATCGCCGCTGGGAGTCCATCCCCAACCTCGACATCTGGTTCAGCCCGAGGTTCACCGCCTCGCCCGATGCGCGCGTCCTGTGGAGGTGCGCCGCCCCCGTACGCAGCTTCACCGCCCGCGTCCGCATGCCTCACTTCCACCGCGCCGCCCGCTGGCTCCTCGCCCTAGCGCGCAAGCGGATCGAGAGGCTCAGCCTGTCGTTCGACAACCCCTGGTTTTCCCGCTCGGCCGGCGTCCTCGGCCCCGCCCTTTTCTCCTGCCGCAGGCTCACTCACCTCGAGCTCTATGGCTACTGCCACCTACTGGGCGCTCCCCACGGCTTCGGAGGCTTCCCCAACATGGTCACCCTCGTCCTCAACCATGTGGCCCTCCCTTTCAGTGGCGGCGCGGCGCAGCTCGAGCACCTGGTCTCCTCCGCCGTGGACCTCACGGAGCTCGAGCTGAACGACGTCAAGACCAGCCACTTCGACGACGTTGCTGCCGCGGAAACGTGTGCCATCCGGGCGCCCAAACTACGCGTCCTCACGCTGATCATGTTCTTCGACAATGGATGCAGGCTTTCGGAGGACTTCCCGTTGCTGGAGAATGCGTCCATCTCCATCGATGACCTATTTGGGACCCCGGACTACATCGACACTTTCCGACGGATTTCTAATGTCAATAGACTTTGGTTCGAGAGTGACTCGAATCAGGTATACCTACATGCCTCAAATTTCGATGGAACAGGAGTTGAATTCTGCATTTCAGTTACTACTTCGTATTGTGCAGTTGTTTATGCTTCTGCTTCTATGTTTGTTTTTTCCACCTCTTTTGTGTTCATCTTAATTTGAAGGAGCACTAATGTATTTTTTTTGTCCGGCTCCAAAAATCTGGTGGTTGTGTTCTCTGCTTCTTCAGTGCCATGGGTGGGATCCGGCCTGTACTGAAGCGGGCAAGCTCCATGTTACCCAAACCCAATAGACATTAGACAAGACAAGCTGCTGCCTTACACTTCAGTTCAGCAGCATCTTGAAAATTTGCTTTCAAGTGTTTGAATGTGTCTGATGACAGGACTAGATTAGCAGTTTCTGAAATGTGATTTCGTTCAAGAGATTCAATCCAGATGCAAATACATGATGACAAATAAGCACTTCCAACGAAATCATCTTAGCTTCTCAGCTTACTTTTACATACTTAACTAATTTGAGTGGTAGACCATCCTGCTGTAAAGTTTCATCCGGACCATATATGTCAGTCTAACTGTGTTCTTATTTTTTTGCAGATCATTGAAAATCCGCTGGAAGGGATTTCGTGGAAGTTCCACAATTTGAGGGTAGGACACCTGACTGCAAATTTTGGCAAACTCCCAAGCATTATGTCAATATTTTCCTTTCTGAAATTTGCCCCTCACACTGAACGACTCCATATTGAGGTAATGTTAGCTGCACCCCTTGAATTTGTATGTGTCAGTTAATAGACAACCATTAATCGGTTGAGTTGTTCAATTGGCACTGCAATTTTTTATTTCCTTATGTAGGTCGAAATAACTAAAAGGAATGATGATAACGATGAAGACTTTGTAGACGGAGAGCTAGATGATCCTGAAACCGACGATGACATTGATGAAGACATTCTAAATGCAGAGATAAGTGATGACTTGTTTGCTAATCTCAAACACGTCTCACTAGATGGTATCAAGTGCTTACCAAATGACATATGGTTTATGAAGTTTGTGCTATCCAAAACAAGATTGCTTGAATCATTTCTTGTCACTTTCGGCTATCGACAAATGAGCAAATCTTATCTGGATACATGTAGAGAGCTAGCAACGTGCCAAAAGGCGTCACCCCAAGCTAAGCTCATGGTCAGGCTTAGAGACAAATCAGACTCAAATATGAAGGACTCTTAAGTACTTTAAAACTTGTAATCCTTTTAGTTTCCGCCTTCTTAAACTATGGATGAATAAGATATGTAGCTGTTCACTGTTGGTGTCCAAGCAAGATAAGGTACATCCTGTAGATTTCGGGAAGTGCCTGATAGAGAAATAACTGTATTTAGTTTCAGGTTTATGTTCACACAATGATTTGGCAGAGTTTTAGATAGCACATATATTCCCCAGAGGGTAGAGTGATTAATTGACTCGTGCTAATGCCTTTCTGCTTTATTTTCTTAATTCTATAAGCGCAGCTGTGATAAGCAATAGTCCAATATGTTAGTTATTTCTGAATTTGACAAAGAACACATGATATGAGTTACTATCGCAACTCTTTATAGAATGAAAAGTTACCATAGTTTCTGAACTGATGGTTTGGAATCAAAATGGTATCGAAATTTGCATTCATAAATGTGTTTGACAGGCTGGTGGTAGATTCTACAAGTTTGATGTCTCTTCATGGGTTCGAAACTACATACGTAATCACATTATCAAGCATTATATTGTTGCAATGTATAGGAATGCTCCAATGGAACAGAAGTTCAGGTTTTCAGAATTCGCGGCCACCTGAGACCTAGGCTGAATTCAGCCTAGGTCTTAGGTGGCTCGGCAATTCTGATGTATGCAATGCAGTACTACAGCTACACCTCTTGAAAGGCCGAAATATTCTCAAGCTGTAATTCACAAATAGATGACACCATCTGATTATTTTTCCAGCCGGGCTAGCCTTTCCATTAATTGCTTAACATAAGTACAAAGTTCATTACATAGCAATGAGAAGGAGACGGGAAAGGTTTGGGATAGCGAGTTGGGGCACTAGAAGGAAACCCGCTGTGAGCATTCGATCTCGAACACCCCTACGGGGCAAAAACCTACTAGGCGACAACTCATAAGTTACGAGAGTATGGATTATTACAAACTAACAGAAAAGGAAACAGTTCCAGCAAATAGTTCTGATGTATGAAATGCGGTGCAGCTACAAGTCTTGTGAGGCCGAAATCAACACTAGGGCAGTAATACAGCCATATCTTCCGGTGACAGTTCCGATGACGAGCTCGGCGACTCCATCATTGCAAGAAGCCAGTCGTCAGCACCGCTGCTTTCAGTGGCATCCACGTCGATTGCCTCGGTTGGTTCAACAGCAGCGGGAGGAGCAGCAGTAGCATTGCTTGCCTGCAGGTTGGAATTTTGCAATGATGGGGCTGGAGCTTGCTCGATCAAGCAGGAGAAAACGTTCACCGTGCTCAAGAGACTCTGTTCCTCCACAGCACTGACGACCACGTCGTCACTCAGCAAGTTTTGGGTTAGCAGTTCAAGTCCCATTCTGTCCGGTGAGACATTGCCATTGCTCGACAGGTTCGGCAGCATGGTCTGGTTGCCACTGGGTTCACACTGGGGAATTTCCTGCTCGATCATGTTTTGAATCGACAGTCCATTGTTGTAGCTTGATTGGTTCCATAAATTGACCTGCTGGTTGGTCCTCGTGTAATTAGGAGTCCTCCATGCTGTCATCTCCGCAGGCAATGATGAGGCATTTGCGCTGCGAGGTAAGGTCTGTGAAGTCATCTGATTGTTGAAGCGGTTCCCGGAGTCATTATCCATGATACCAGCGTTGGGCACGGATGAAGGCTGCGTCTCTTGTGGTGTTTGCAAAAAGTTTCTCCAGTTACGCATGTCCTTATTCAATGGAGCTTGCTGCGCTGAAGGTCCCTCTGCAGTTACAGCGGCATGAAAGCAAAGAGGTGGTCAGATTAGTTAACAGTGAAAGTTGACTAAGCAGGAAAAAGAAATCAAGCAAGTTTTCTCACGAGCAAAATGCCCCAATTGTTCACGGAAATTTTGTTGGTTAACTGAACGGAGAAAAAGATCAATCATTTACAAACTATGATATGTTTACTACATCGAGAATCAGAAAATAGGAAGAAAACCTCTTGATTTCACAGTTCCTGAACTGACAAGAAACAAACCATATAACCAGTTCCCATGGACATGCAGGGCAATTTTTTGATCCAAGTTTGTAGCACAGACTTTAAAATCAATTATAAGAGATGGAGTATCCACGTATAATAATTTTCATTGACAAAATCGTGTACTTGTTTGCATCTATTATTTGACCTTGCTTTCCAGGGAATATGTATGATTAACAGTTAGCTATTGGCATGTATAACAGTTAACAATAGTAGTTTTTCTATGTCTGGCGTTTCAAAAATGAGACAAACATGTGCTTTTAGTAGGCATATTTTCATATACGGAGTATAATACAACACACAGACATGGATACATGTGGACTTGTGGTTCTGAAGTTATCCTTTTTAAATGAAAAGTAGTAAAAATATTACAGCTCAGGCATATAACTACTATTTTTTTAAGAAAGAGCTTCACATACCTAAGCTTTGGGAGACGACAGCAAGATCTGTGTGCCTTGATTGGCTCTGTGGTTCGACCTGCTGATTTGTTATACTGTCACCAGGGAACCTCCTTATCACCTCACTGTCACCAGGGAAACTCCTAATCACCTCAGGCGGGGACGAATAATTTAGCCTACGACGCGAGTTCTCTAAATTGACCAGATTGTTGGTGTGGTTCCCTTTGGCATTCATCATTCCTCCATTGGACGCAGAGGGTTGTTGGGCCAAGTCCGTCGTTTCGAAAATTTTCAGAAAATCACAGTTCTGAAGTATACCTTTGCTTGGAGAGAGTACACCTTGCAAGGCTCCAGAATGATTTAGTCCTACCGTTGTTGTTGCCTTTGGCATCAGATGAAGTGGGAAAAACTCCCCAGTTTGTTCAGTCCCAAACAGGTTATCAACATCGCTCGAACTCAATGAGATTTCAGGCACTGAAGAAAACGTTTTCAAAAAAGGGCTCTGTGGATTAATACTCTTCTCCTGACTTAACAAACATAAACGATGGTCTCTAGAGAGCAGATTCTTAATGTGCTTGTCCATTATCCCTGGGTCACACCGCAGAATATGCCGACTGAAAGCAGTAAAAGGAAAATCTTCAACCACTACAAACTAAGAATGGTTCAGACAAAAGTAATTTAGCCAGATATGTACATGTACAAATGTGGTGGTAATATCAAATGCCGTCATATATTTAGCCGGGAAAATACGACTGTATACACTGCACACACACACACACGCGCGCGCGCGCGCGCACGCACGCACGCACCATTTTTTCGTATTTAAATGGCAGTGGCAGAAGGTAGGGATAATAGTCACCTGGAGACTTCTTTAACATATTTATTGATTTGAAAATCATGAACTTGCAAGGACAATAACATATTAGTTTGTTTGGAGCCTATACACACTATAGTTTGTTCTTCTTAGCACATTATTTATTTGAGTGCATATGTGAAACATAATCACTTAATGCCACTTTCGGAGAGTATGAAAATATAGAAAATAATATATGTTCCAGTTTTTATCTAATCGAAACACTGAAAAATGATCTGATAACATGATCATACTAGGTTGTTCAAGAAGCGTTCGCTGTTGCTTTCAAAATATATACTTTTTCAATAGTTATTATTTATATGTTATACTACCTGAGACTTTTTGCTTGCCCACCAGTAAAATCTGTAGTATGAAGCCAAGTGGTACTCTTCAATGGTCGTGGATTCCCTTCTCTGAAAAATTGTGGTGCCGCAGATACCTAATTGGAGCAAGTTAGAATGACTAACATTCAGAAACTGAATAGTAGGCAATGGGAAAGTAAAACTACTTTCACTAACATTAGAGTTTGTCCCATATTTTTTCTCTCATGTTTGGTGTGTTGGGACAATGCACTGCATGCTTTAATTCATTTTACAAGAGAAAACCTATTTACAAATGCTAATGCAATAATATTAAGAATGTGCAACATACTCAATTTCACGTACCATAAGTTCCAAGGTCGCAGGTAAATCTTTTGGACAACTTATTCTCAAGGTACAAATGTCTGAGAATGTCATCTCAATCTTGCGCTTCAGACCTTCATGGAGCATTTCCCACGCCACTTTTCTCTTGACAAAATAGATTTTTGCAACAAGATCTCCTTGGTATCTTGATTTCCACTGTTAATATGAACATATGATTCCACTATAGTCTAACGAAAATACAACATTGTTTTCATTTCAGTGAATCCAAAGCAAAGACAAAGTAACCTTGCAACTATTTCAAACATATCAGTAATTAATTCCCGCTAAAAGAAACTAATTTAGGATGATAAACAAGTGTAATAATAGTCGTGCATCAACTGGTACAGATGCCAGGGGATATTCCCCTTTCCAATATATAATACATATATTGTATTACCGGACTTAAACATGAAAAAATTAGGTATTTATTATACTATACTGAACAAAAAGTACTTGAGTCGACAGAGAATTTACCTCCCAATCTCCAATTCTTAGAAGGGAAGCATGAAATTTTGCAGCCTGCGGCTTTTGTGAAGGCTTCATTCCTTTAGCTGCAGTAGATTTCGTGCGTTTAGCACGGTAGTAAGGACCATTTTTAGTAGCTTGTGTTCTTTTAACTTTGGCGGCAAGCGTAAGCTTCTTTTGTATCAGCTCCAAAAAAGAGGCGGATTCCGTCAATTTCAGACCTAATGGGCCAGGGCTATCAATGGATTGTGCAGAAAATAACGCATTCACCGCATCAGTAGCTTCATTTGATTGCTGCAATAGATTGTAAAAGAAAGAGATGTACTATGAATATTTATGTTTATAGATAAAAATAATATAATTATGTTTAAGCCATTCTGTTAGATAGAGGATATCCATTCATTCTAACTTACTATGTCTCACTTACGTATCAATGTGGAAAAGGAAAAAGTTTGACAACAACAACAAAATTGGACAAATGACACTAAATTGTTTACTTCTTCCCCATATACTAAATATAGAGAAATTTAGATGAAATTATATTTGGATTCATACAAAACCAAGCTGTATGACTACACATCTGCCCCTGGTGATTTTTAAAAAATGGGGGATAAGCAACCTTTTTCGCGAGAACCCGCAGCTCTGTGCGTCATTGTATTAAGTGGAAAGAGTCAGAAAAGCAATTTACAAGAAACACCACGGCCTAAGAGCATCTCTAGTGGAAGGTGTAAATTTGGAGGTGTATATCTCCATATAGATGCCCGTGTAAAGAGATTCGCTTTTAGACCTCCTCTATTTTCTAGTGGAAAGTATATATTCAGTGTATTCTCTCTCTTATATTTTAGTAGTATCTTGTAACTACCTTTCAACCTTTGTTTCAACGGCTATATTTGCAACGGCTATATTTTAAACGGATACTTCTCCAACGGCTACTTTTCCAATGGCCATATTTCAGGTCTATATATACCACTCCTCACTTCTCATCCAGCATTCCTGGGTGTGCCTTCTCTCATCCCTCTCTCAAATTGCGGAGTCAGGAGCGCGAGCAGGCTTGGTCTCGGCGGGAAGAGAGCAAAGGGCGTAGAGAGAACTCTCCGAGCGAGCAGTTTGGTTGTGGACGTTGTGGCTCTATCGTCTAGATATGGACGATGCGTACCGGGTTTGGGACATCGTCCAAATATACACGTCCATTTGCACGAGCCTCTGGAGATAGTTTTAGCTTCACATCGTGTAAATATAGCTTACACGTCCATTTACACGAGCCACTAGAGATGCTCTAACAAAGGCCACCACCCACGCTCCTCGCAGAGGAGGACAACCTACTCTAAACCCCGCGGGCGCCCACGTCTACTCGAAACCCAGGAGTCCCATTCACAACAAATGATACTAATTGTCCTATCCATCGGTGAGGAGACGCCTTTATCAATCAATGCATATAGCCTTTATTTCAGTCACTACATTTCACAAATCAGAGTGAGTTGCAGCACAAACCAGCCACTTAAGAATTGCACACTAAAACAAGCACCTGAGTTTTTTTTTTGCATACAGCCATTTGCACTAAAGTGGTTCTCTAAACCCAGCTGTTAACTAATTCTCAACATAAATTACGTGGGATCAACTCCTGATTGCTGAAGAATGAATTCATTGTTCTTCGTTTCAAAAAGTAGTTACGGATTTTAAGAGAACTTTCTTCTTAGGAAGCAAATCTTGCATCTAGTTCATTGGAAATATTCTTCGACCTGAAAACAATCTTTTCTAGTGCTGTAACACTTTGTTTTCATTGCAGCAAACTTAGGTATCCATTGACTAGAATTTGCTTCCTCTGTTTTAGTTGATCGGATTGCTAGTACACTTAATGCATTTGTTTCCTTTGTAGAAAATTTAAGTCTGGAGAATGTTCTTCCACCGTTACTAAACCTTGCTTCGCATTGATATAAATTTAGGTGTTTGCAGCTAGGAAAGAGTTGCTAACAACTAAACTGAAACTAGTGACCAACACAGAAGTTATGTTCCCAGTGTCATGATTAGACATGCTTCAAACAAATTATGGATGCGCCTGGCAAAAACAAAATTGGTTACCGCCAACTAGAGTTTGCTTCAATGGAGCTTCAAAAGAATCTGTAATCCCTTCCTACTTTCTTCACACCCTGGACGACACGACCAGTATATCGTTGTCATCGATGCAATTTCTTAAAGCACACGAGTTTTGAGGACACAGCTGTGTCGGCGACAACCTGGTGATAGTATTCCTTGATTTTGCAGAGTGTCTCGGGCACTCGGGTCATATTTCAGTTCTAAATCACACACTACACACACCTCTATCCATACCTACATGCCTTTAATCACAAATTTTTGAAATTTGGAAATCCGACTTTTCCTGCTAAAAGACTATATTGTCGAGCACAACGGGACCTAGGTTCCAAAATTTCCAACTACACTAATCTGTGTAGCACGGTGCAGACACCTTCCACCTTCTCTATCATGCCGGATTCATACATGGTGCCACCCCAGTGATTGTCGCTTGCCCTAGTCTTGATGACCTTTTCTTATTCCACAAAGCTACAGGTTGGCGCCGTGAGCCGCACGCGAATATGACTATATGATATGCCCACAAGTACAAGAATGGCACAAGGTTATGTCAATAGAGTTGGGCACGGCCTAGCGATGCAACGGTGTGAGCGTGCATCAACATGGGGATACCGGCGGTGACAAGGAGTTGTAGGGTGGTAAGAGTTTTAGGTTTAAGTATGGAGAAGGGGACAAACTGGCAGGCCATGTGCCCACGTGGAAGGCGTCGATGCTTGAGCGGAGTGGCCGGCTCATACTCATTGATTCAACAATTGCCGCCACACCAATTTACCATATGCTCTGCTTTGCCGTAGTGATTCTTCGACTACCCAAACAAGATCGAGAGAGGATTCTTCTAGTCAGCTGCCACTGAAGCACGAAGAGGACAATGCATGGTGGCGTAGGATATGGTGTGCTCACCCAAGCTCCTCAGCGGCCTAGGGCTCAAGAATCTTAAGTTGCTGAATTTGGCACTTCACATGCGATGGAAGTGGCTGGAACTCGCTGAAGAAGATAAGCCGTGGAAAGGGATCAATTTTGACATACTTGAAGAAGCGGACGCCCTATTCAAGGCAGCCACCATGTGTGTGTTGGGAGATTGCACCAAGTTCAAATTTTGGAAAGACAGATGGTTGGGCAACTACAGTGTCAGAGAGATTGCGCCTAATTTGATGAAGTTTGTCAAGCCAACTAGGAGGAACGACTCGGTGGAGGTTACACTGGAAGCAGAGGACTGGACGCAATCAATCAGCGGCGTGCCAACGGTGCCGGCAATAGCTGAACTCATGGACATCTTGGCACGGGTGTGTGATGTGCAATTAACGCAAGCAGGTGCAGACTCTATCAGGTGGCGCCTCATGGACAATGGCTTGTACTCATCGCGGACAACTTACAAGATGTTCTTCATAGGTAAAACGGAGGTCCCAACGACAAAGGAGCTCTGGAGCTCAGGCGCACCAATCAAGCATAAACTACACATGTGGCTTGCACTCAAAGACATGCTTTGGACAGCTGATCGATTGGAAGAGCGAGGCCTGCAACACCCACCGCAGTGTGTGCTTTGTTGCCAGGAGGCGGAAACGATCGAGCATGTCACTTTGCGATGCTTCTATTCGAGAGATGTGAGGTATAACCTGCTTCTGTCCTTGCACTTACAACACCGAACAACTGCAGCAGATTCAGTCTTGGCAATCTAGTGGCCTGCGCTATCCAATGCCATACCTGCAAGACTGCAGAACGAGCTCAACTCGCTTGAAGTTCTTGCTGCTAGAGAGTTGTGGTTAAAGCGAAACGCCAGGGTCTTCGTTAGATCCGCAACCATGTCGAGAGAGCTGTGCCGGCGAATCAGGATTGAACTAGACCTATGGAAGTCTGCGAGACTTTGTGGGGGCAGAACAGAGCGAGGAATAACGTAGGTGGTTGTGCTCTGTGTGTGGGTCGGCCTGGATAGATCGCATGTGATCGCATCCAATTCTTGTAACTACTCTTCTCTCTACCTTAATGAATGAATACACGATGCTCACACGTGTTCTTTAAAAAAAGTATGGAGAAGGGGCTTATATAGGAGAAGCCGGGTGGCATTGTATTAAACTAGGAGGTATTGATGTTATACTGGTGGAAAATTAAGGTACCACTAATGATTAGAATCTTCATGTGGTTTCTAAATAGAAAAGAGATCCTAACTAAGGATAACCTGGCTAAAAGAAACTGGAATGGCTGCAAAAAATGTGCGTCCTGTGATGAGGAAGAGACCATAGAACACATTTTTCTCAAATGCAAATTCGCCACCCTGATATGGAGAGTTGTTCATTTCACCTTCAATATGCCACTCCCTAGCAATATAAAGAATATGTTTGGAAACTGGCTGAATGGGATCGACAAATCAGCCAAGGCACGTATTAGAATTGGTGTCTGTGCCTTGGTTTGGGCAATCTGGAATTGCCGGAATGATATTATATTTAACAATGCAAATTGCTCTCCCTTTCTGCAGGTTATCAACAAGACTACACATTGGATCACCACTTGGGCGCTCCTTCTTCCAGAAGACCAGCGGGGGTATATGGATTCTGGATGCACACGACTGATGGCGGTCGTTCAGGCTATCTTCAGCCAGGGTGGTTGGCGGCATTCTAATAGGATCAAGAATGTTTAGCAAAGCTTTGTACTCCATTTTTAGATGGCTTGTAGCAGAGTCGTTGTTGGCTGATGACTAGCTGTTACCTACCTCTTGTTGCTTGATGCATGAAACTTGTAAAACCTTCTAAACGTTTTTAATAAAACGACTGTGTGCATCGATTGATGTAGAGGCCGGGAACACCCCATTTCTAAAAAAATTGATGTTATACTGGTCTGACATGTTTCTTAAATCGATACTCAATAGTCTAGAGGAAACATTTTTCCTAGCGTTCTAACGAAATATGTGCAATGGTTTATACCATCATAGATTCACAACCTTACTAACATGGAACCAAAAAAATGACATTAGTAAGTCATTTGCATATACAGAAATTTCTAACATTTCCCTTCGAATTCAGAGGCGTCTATAGAAATCTACCACATATACACCCCTAAACTCAAAGCAACCAATGTTGTACAAGACCGCTAGGGATACAAAAGGGATTGCAGCCGGTAAGGCTACAAATAGTAGTAGACCGTGCACGAACATGTTTTTATTATTGGAAAAAACTTAGAAACCGGAACACTTCTAATAGTTGAAAGTTATGGATTGTCAAGTATATAAACTTGTCAATAACAAAGTCTTTTTTGCCCTCCATATAATCTTGGGACGACAATAGATCATATTATACAATAAGTTATATTTCAAATCAATACTTGTGTATTACTATGATTATATGATGATTACACTCAAGTTACAAAACATACATCATTCTTTACTTAAGAGAAGGACCTATCTCTCTAAGTTAGCAATTATTATAGGTAACTTCACTGCAAGAAAGATGACATCACAACATTAAAAATGTAGTAGCGAATTTTGTAAAGGATAGCATAAAATGATTGGCTCATTTCGACGGAGTGGATTAAACCGGTAATGGAACTGATACTTTTGTTGCGTCCCTAGAGTTTGAGTATTGCATTATTATCGGTTCTAAGGCTATCACCTTTTTTTGGTGATGATTTTCACAACTCCAACTTAGGATTTAGACAATTAAGGAGAATTAGTATATGCATACATATGATTGTGTGTTAAATGTGTTTCCTGAAAAGGAAAGAGACACGTTCCCCAACATCCAGCAATCCACACAAAGACTCAAAAGTATGTATTTATTGTTCAAGGGATTTTAAATTAATTCTCAGCAAATAAAATTGGCAGAATTGTATTAAGAACCGTGCAAGCCATTATTGGAAAAAATGTGGTCCATTCACAAGCAAGAGGGCGCAACATCTTTCCCGCATAGTAGAGCAGACATTAATGAATATTGAATATAGTGAAATATTTAGAGGTTCATCAAACTTCAAAATATGATTGTATAGCCATTGCTAGAAAAGAATATGGTCAATTCACATAGACAAGCTAGGGTGCCACATCTTCCCATATGAGAGGCCCACACTGGAGAGGCTAAACCAGATATTTTCATAGATGGCTTCTTCAACGAGATCCTAGGCGATGCGCCAACCTGCAACTCCACTCTGGACTATAACACCTCAAATCTGAGTTCTCAGAGGAGAAGGTGTGGAGTGTAGTAATGCCACATGTACTTAATGAAGTGCATGGTCCGAAAGAGTTTAGGTTCGCTTTTATATCATGGTGTGGACCATAATAAAGCACAACGTCATCACATTGTTTACACCTTCAAGCGCATGGACTTTTGAGGTTTTGGCTCGGTGAATAAGGCAGAAACCCGAAGCCCTAGAGTACGAGACTTTAGATCGGTGATTCTCATACACAGTGTGTCAAATCTGGTTGTCCAAGTTCACGACCAACCTGGCACTTGACATCCCAAAACTAGTTGGAATTAAGCAGAGCACGTTTATCAAAGGTCGATGCCTCTGTGAAAAATTCATGATGGTCTAATGGGCAATGAGGAGGCTCATAACTTGAAGTGTGAAGCAATACCGTTATAACTTGCCAAAACGAATGCTTTATACATGGTGTGAATTTGTATTTCCTCATCAAGATGCGAAGGTGGGGATTTTTCTGTAGGTCGATCACATGGATCTGTGTGTGCCCCATAATGGTATTGTCTGAGATGTAATCTTCAACCAGACGCAAGGAATTAGACAAAAGGGGTCCTCTCTCCCTGATGCCTATCATCCTAGTGATGGATGATTTATACTTCAAGCTCCAGAAAGTGACTTAGGTGGGTGTGTTGTATAGATTGGCAATGTCGGGCTTCATACATAGTATGTCCATTGTTGAAGAAGTAGTCACCTTCATATTGTTCAATATCAATGGCTTAACGGGGTTGATGATAAATTTTTGTGAAGTACTTGGTGCACCTTATTAGGTGATATTTGGAGCAGGAGGAGATGATGTGCCAGGATCTTCAATGCCCATACAAACCTCTTCCCTTGTGGCTATGCCCATCCATGCGATGATGGCCCATCTTCTAGTAACACAATAATGTGTCTGGCCAAGAGGTTAAGGGAGGCCATTGCCCTATGACTGAGATCATGGGTATAGGCAAACCAAATCTTTGTCATTTGAACTTGACACTTATAGCTTCATGGTTGTAGTCTTGGAGAATGAACGGCTTCAAGTCACAAATTATGTTCAAAATACAACTAGCGCAAACAGTAGCCATCTTTGAAGCAAACACTTTGGCCATAGTGGGGAATGGAAATTTATGCATTTTTGGAAGGGAGGGCCCGCCAGATCTGAGTGCGAGGCTCGGTGACTCCGTCCCGTACCTTGTTGCACAAGTCAATTAGAAAAGACTACAAAACAAGAAGATCAACGAGTCGGTGGATGAGCTTTGCCTCACGGTCATGGAGTAAGAGTTAGATGGCCCATCTCTCCATGATCTCTTTAAGAGAATCCCCAGCCACGTCCCCCCAAACAGCGCCCCAAAGGGATATAAATTGGGCATCACACAAAAAACTGCGCCCAGATGCGTGCCCAAAATGGATTTTATTTGGAGCTCTTTTCCTTCCGCCGCTTCTCCTGCCCTCCATTGCCATACCACCCCCATGTCGTTGTCATCGGCTTCCTCGCCACCATGTTGCCGAAAGCGATGAATGATGATTTCGTGAAGCAGCCGAGGAAGCCGGTTTCGAAGACAAAGTTGGATAGGATGATGGAAGCGGAGTAGGAAGCCACCCTTGTTCGCCAGAACTATTCAACACTGGAGCACCACGGGTGGCACATTAAGGTAGTCATAAAAAGGCAGCCTTAGTGGCCACGACATCGGACGCTATGGTTGCTCCGACTGACACCTTGGCAGGCGGGAGCAAATGAGCATGGCATAGGTGAACCGGCTGAGGAGCACGTCCTTGTCATCCCCAGATTTTTTTGTAGGATCCCGCTAGTGCGACGACACTATCAAGGTTATACCCCAAGTACGCCAATAGTTGTGCCCTTGGCAGACTAAACCTAGACAACATCTTTGGCTTCTCCCCGGTCTTCATGGAGGATCACTGCCCCATCGTCGACCTCAGCCATACCTACGTCCTTGGCTCTATCTCGCAAGGGCTGGCCCGCTCCAATGGGAGCCGCTCCAATATGGAGATGTAGTCGACAAAGCGACGCAAGGTGGCTTTGGATACAACGAGGTATGGAAAACTTCATTGCATTCCAATTCGCATGATCATCGCTGTTTTAAGCACAAACGGTGTTGTGTTTGATATAGATGGATGGGGGCGTCTCCAAGAATGACATGATAAAAAATGGCACCGAGGACACCGGCGCCTCCCAATTCAAAGAAGAAGGGGTAGATGAAGGGAAGAGGAAGAAGAGGAAGAGGGGGACGAGGAAGAGGATGCTAATATCAAGAACAATGGCAGCCATGACCCCAAGTGGAAGCCTTGGAAGATTGATGTTTCTGTGGTGCTTGGAAGGATGTAAGCATTGATCCAATCACCAACGCCAACCAAACAAATGTTGCACATTGGAAGAGGATCAAGGTTGAATTTTATGAGCGCAAGATCATCGACCCCCAGTACGCTAAGATGTACATGAACCAAACCTAGAAGGATATGTCGAGCCGGTGGGCAATCATACAACATTGCGTCAACCAATTCCATGGGATTTTTTAGAACATCTATGAGCACCCTGAGAGTGGATCCAACACCGAGGGTCAATTTAACGATGCACTAAGAATGTAACATTTTATCAACAATGGAGAATAGTTCAATTTGATGCATTGCTTCATCGATCTCAAGAAGTTCGAGAAATGGTGGAAGACACGGAAGTAAATTAAGATGGTCGGCAGCAACATCATCAATCTAGATGCACTCTTGGCCACCTTGGCCCTATTGGCAACAAGAAGGCCATGGAAGCAGTCACCATGGCGGCGACATAGAGAGGGTGCAGATGTCCATTGACAAGTGTAAGTCCAAGGTCACAATGCACTCGATCATTCGAGCTCGGAAAAAAGGTGGGCGTCCATGATGGAGAAGCAAGACAATAAGATCGAGCTCGAGGCATCAAGAGTGGCGGTGAAGAAGAGAAAATAAGATTTCATGATCTTGACCGTCGACACATTAAACATGGATGAGGAGGGGAAGGCGGCGCACAAGTTCTTCCATGAGGCGATCTTGACAGAAATGGGGTTACATTGGCTGCAATGTTAAGCATTGCGACCACTGCTGAGCAGACGATGGAGGATCTGGGCGCCACAAAGCCGCCGCCAACGGTGGATCCGTCAATTTTATTTCATTACCGAGAGTGATATGTTCTTGTATAATATTTTTGCTCGGCCCGGCGCATTCTTGCGATGGGAACTTTGAGGGCATGGCGATTCTTGTGCACATTTGCTACTTTCTTAGTACTTTTTTTGGCTGAAATTCTATTTAGGGGCGCAGTTTAAGGGCCTCGAATGGGCAGAGCTAGCCTCCAAAAGCAGCAACACCACCCCCTCCCCCAAATGGCATGTCTATCACGTTTGCCGGACGCAGTTTGGGTGGGGGAGCTGGAGATGGTCTAAGGTTGTGGCTATCGTAAGAGAGATTCCATCTTATACTTCAACATGTGTACGAATCACCGAGACATATGTACTATAATCATTCTAGTCTTCTAATGCACTTTGAAGCATTACAATGATGTGGTCTTAGTCTCGCACACATAGTAGTGACCTTGATGCAGGTGATCCTGGACCGGATTCTCAATGACGAGGAGTAATGGAGACGAGTTGGGATATTCCATAGTGACAAGTTTACAGTTTGGCCATACAACCAACATAATTGTCGAGTTGCGGGTACTTATATGTGTGTTGTTTAATAGGAACACATATGTGTGTACCCAAGGTGAGGTTGGCCTCACTTTTCCCTCAATGAAACTGATATGCCTTTTGGAGGCCATATTTCTACCAAAAAACCCAAAGAGTACAGAACGCGTTAATGGATATAAGCCTTAGAGGACTTCTACAGCAATCCTGGTACTCCCCGAGGGCTGCTAGGAGCACCAACCAAATCTAGCCGTCAATTTACAAGGGCAATTCATACTTTTTGTTTAGCTAATTAATACATAGGCTAATTTTTACTTTACCCTCCCGTGCGGATCGAGCTCTCGAGTAACTAGGGATCAGGTTGATCTAAAAAACGATGTGGCTAGGCCCTACTGCGTATCCTATCCCCGCCCATTTCTTCTTCCGTTAGGCATCTTCAATCGCAGTATGGTATCGCGTTTATTTTATGTTACTGCTATGCAAGATAGATGAAGTGCAACCCCTTTATATATAGATGGAGCTCCTTTTGCTTCGATGAGATCACGTTAATAATGACTAGCTTAAGCTCATGTTCATCAGAAAAGGACATGAGCTCCATGGAAAATTAGCAACGCATGCGGTGAACTCGGCTAGGTGTTTCCAGCCGGCAGCCGATCGAGAACAAGCAGCCGTCCTACAGAGTCCATCAATGATCAATGGCTCGCCGGAAGATGCTGTCATCGATGGCTACGATGTCTGCACTGG
This sequence comes from Dactylis glomerata, assembly GCA_007115705.1. Lineage (NCBI taxonomy): Eukaryota > Viridiplantae > Streptophyta > Magnoliopsida > Poales > Poaceae > Dactylis > Dactylis glomerata. The sequence continues at coordinate 152,174 of QXEO01001749.1, forward strand.
CTCGCCGGAAGAGCGTGGTTTGTGGTCTTGGCGCGGCGGACGATCTGCCGACTTTGCCGGAAGCTAGCGCACGGACTTGACGGCGCCGCGTCGTTCGTGGACTGCAGATGATAGTCCATGATCTTGAGCCCGCAAAATTTTCTTTTGACGACCACCAGGTCCTCGAAGAACTTGTCTAGGTTGGACGCCAGAGTGCCGGCCGGACTCCATATGTCGTCCAGCGCAACCAGCTGCTGCGTCAGGTCCACATATTTCTTGAACAAGGTCGACTAGAAAAAAGTCTACCGTGACTCCGCAAAGACCAATGGGGCTGCCGGCTTATGCGTTCTTAATTCCTCCAAAGCTAAATTAATTGCAAGAATAATTATAGGATTAATAACAAATTACTAAGTTGTCCTTGGGTCTAGATCTGGGCCAAATCATATTAGCCGTTAGATCTTGTACAACTTGTGAAATCTCCCAAAAAATGACGGGATTGTTCTGATCACCGTGTTTTGCCCCTTAGATTGAATTACACTATAATGAGTATGAGGTAACAATTCCATGTTGATCCGAATCAATCCATATTCTCCCATCTTTAATAAGATTCCCGCTAAAAGCATACGAGTCAGTACGTACTCCGTGAAACTAGTGGTGGAGTACCAAATCATATTGGCCATCGGATTGAGAAAATGGATGGTCTGTAAGAGTGCTCATATTTTAGTAGCAATTTGTCTTTTTGGAGTATATTTTGGTAGTGGGTAAATAGGCGTCTAGACCGTTACTGGTTTCGGTGTTTTTTTTTCTATTTCAGTCAAACTTGACAGCCATAACTGCAAGGCAATTAATATGGGCCAATTTATGCTTGTCCGTATTGGATTTACTACTAAGGGGGTTCCAAAGTTAGTGCTAGCCTAGATTGAGAGAGCGGACCTGGGCAGGGCAGGTCTGTGGTTTTTGCTAGGCAGCGAGCCCCCTATGAATGGTTTTCGCTTAATAATATTAATTTGCATTGCCTGGCAAATCTCATGACTAAGAAAAACAGAACAAGCCAAAAAGGCAGCCATGGGCGCAAAGCCTTATATACCTAGATTTATTTATTTTTGTTGAAAAGGATCGAGCCAAAGTTCCCTGGCCTATGCGCATCAATGTATGTCTAGAGATGATGTTCCGTGCTTTAGCATTGCTGAAGTCGATATGTATTATAAGAGGCATAGTTAAAATGCATGAAACATGCCATATATGATGTCTAGTCTTACAAATGATCCTTCCTTTACTAAAAAATGAAGTAGCTCACTCAAAAAGTGAAGTTAAGCTTGACTCTTTCACAAACCCATATACTAGGACATGTCTAGAGATGAAGATCCTATTATATATGCAAATACAGTTTTCAAGCTTAACTTATAAATTACATACTTCTATAGATTTTTTGTTTCACGTTGTCCACTAGAACGAGTTAGGCCATTTTTGTTTCCCTTTGAAATAGATCCACTTCTTTTCGAAAAGGGGATAGATCCTATTATATATGCAGATACAGTATTCAAGCTTAACTTATAAATTACATACTTGTGTATTTTTTTTGTTTCAAGTTGACCACTAGAAAGAGTAAGGCCATTTTTGTTTCCCATTGAAATAAGATCCACTTCTTTTCGAAAAGGGGATTACCCCCCCCCCCCTCCTCGCCTCTGCATCAAAATGAGATCCACTAAAGGCCACACAGATTCTTTGGCACCAGATCCGTACCTTGTTTGCGTAGATCTTGAGAAGACAATGACAAGAGGGTGATGGCACATGTGAAATGCTCATAAAACAAAAACTCGTGCTTTCATCGTATAGATCTAAACTCGTGCTTTCATCGTATAGATCTAAACTCGTGCTTTCATCGTATAGATCTATACGGGGGGGGGGGGGGGATGATGAAATCAACCTTCTTGCTAACTATGTATCTGCTATGGATTCCACAGCACCTAAGGAATTCAAGGTAGATCCAGGAAACCCAAGATAACTCAGCAACACAAAAACAAACGTGTCCATTGAATAACCCACATAGACAACAAATATGCAGACTATACAATTGCTAGAAGAACTGGAGAGATTAAAGAAGTAAATAAGCAAGATGAAATCACTTGTTGACACGAATGGACAAAAGATATATATACTCACATGTCTCATCTTCTTGACCGGTGCCATCTCCTGAAGATCCTCTTCCTGATTCGCATGGGTATTTGCACGGGTGACCAATCTGTAGCATGCATCGTCACCTGAGGAAGAAAATCCCCTTTTGGTCGGCCTATTTTCATGTATGTCAGCCATTGCACGGGAGCTTTGACAAGGGAACATAGGCTCGGGGTAAATCGTTGTGGGGTCCTTGGCAGTGGAAAGAAGGCGACCGGGGATTTTATAGGAGGAATGATGAGAAACCCCAAAAAAAAAGGAGGAATGATGAGGAAATAAATAGCACTTAGGCCAGCAAGGGGAGGAACGTCCTAGAGTTTTTTTTTTTTTTTGACATGGTCTTTCCCTGGGTTAAGTTGTAGGCAAAGTCTCGTGCCTTACGCTGCAACTGAGGAGCCCGTGCTATATGTATGTAACTCGTGGGTTTTAGAAGAAAAAATGGCGATAAGTTGGAGGCTATTGAATAAGCACATTAATAGCTTTCAAAACATAATTGCTGCTGCTTTTTGAAGAGGCGTCCGAGTGGTAGGGAGACGTGGTCAGTACTCCCTTCGATCGGAAATAAGTGTCGGCGTTTTTATACTAACTTAGTACAAAGTTTATACTAAGTCCCCGACACTTATTTCCGATCGGACGGAGTACCAATGTCTAATGAAAAAAATGTGGCGCGCGCTGCACCGTGCTGCTGTGGACAAGGTTTCATTGCATTGCACCGCGCTGCACCTATATTATTTGGACTGCGTTTTGAGGGGTCTCGATCCGGAATTTGAGGACGTAAAGCTGCCTGTGCGTCGTTCATATGCCCCATGCTGGCCTCCCTCGGGCCGTTTCTCTATTCCGTCTCCGGCAACGATAGAGAGTTAGAGACCGTGCCATCCCTGCGACCCTGAGAATGGACGGTAATGAGTAAAGTCTGAAAAAAACCCTGTACTCGTAGGTGGTGTCGGAATCAAACCCCGAACTCCAAATCCCAGAAATCAGCACCCTAGACTTGTTGTTCCCTGTCTATAGTGACATCTTGGTCGTATCCAAACAGGGGGATTGCTGATGTGGCCAGGTTCTTCTCAAATCCCTTAGACAGACATCTGGGCAGCGTCAGCTCTGTCCTCCAGCCCGCGCGCAGTTGATGCGGCGCCCCCGTCCCTCACAGCCTCGGCTTCACCTCCCATCCCGAGCGGCGACGCGCTCCCATCCTGGGCAGTAGCGGAAGCGTCGGCTCCTTCCTCTATCACGTGCAGCGACAGCTCGGGGGCTGCTCCTGAGTCCTGTCTCGCACAGTCTCGGTTTCGTTTCCCGTCGCGACCGCGACACTCACTGGAGCAACAAGTAAAATTCAAATGAAATCAAGCTGGATTGGGGCTACAGGGTGTGAAACAAGTAAACATGTGGATCCAATTTATGAAGATCGGCAACCAGATTGATGAACTTCTTAGTATTTGAAATAATCACAGATGGTCAATTGGTCATATGCGCAAGTAATTTGGGTTCCTCGGGCGTGCTGTACTTGAGCAAGGAAGATGTGGCCTCGAGCGCCAGGTCCAGCAGGCCCAGCTCCATCCTCATCACCTTCTCACACACACACGAAGGTCCAACGCTGCCATCGCCGCAAGGGATGTCGCCCTTTTGTTGTGGCGCTGGTAAAGGCCACCTACTCTTCCCGTCTTCCATCGCCATAGACGCGCGGACGCGAAGCTCATCAGCCGGGGGGTGGTGTGGTTCCACAGTTGCTACTTCGCCCGTCTCGGAAGGAGGTGGAGTAGCGACCGCTGCTGACTGTAGACGGTTGGCTCTCCCGACGACGGCAAGCCCATGTTTCCTCCTTCGATATGCTGAGTCGAGTAAGAGAAGTCAACAATCCCAGCATTATCCATGGCCACGTCAGCGAACCTTGCCTAAAACGAGGGTCACGAGAGAAACGACCGGAATTTATGAATCGAGGGTGCTGACTTCCAGGATTAGAAGTTCAAGGTTTGATTCAGACACCACCTACGAGTATAAGGTTTTTTTCAGACTTTACTCGACGGTAATTAAGGAAGCAATGCGCACACAATCAACCCTGCGACCCTGAGATCGAATGGAAGTTTCGATTGGTGTTTCTTTTCGTGTTCTGCGGCTTACTGGCATATTAGAATCGAACAAAAAATTCGACCTCAACCATCAGCCCCGCGCAGTGATCTTACACAACTTGATGATGCGGTATGAGTGCCTCAGCGACGAACCCGGCAGCCGCGACGACGCTGTATTCCAAGACCAGCTGGATGTTTCGGCGTGTGGCGAGCAACGACGACATCAGGGTCTCGAGTCCAACATCTCGGAACATCGGGACATCGTCTTAGAGCAACTCTAGCAGACCTCTCCCATCTGCAAACCTATAAAACGGAGTGTGGACCGACCTCTAAACGCGATATGCATGTCGAAAATGCATCGCACACATGCTCCGGCCGGCCCGCTCCCCTCGCCGCCGGTAGGCTCGCCCCCGCCGCCTGCCTGCCCCACCGCCGAATGCTCGCCTCGGCCGTCGGCTGCTCGCCCCCATCGCCGGATGCCCGCCTGCCCACCCCCCGCCCAGGCGCGACTCCGCTGCCGCCCGCCCCCGCCCAGGCGCCTGCCCGCTCGAGCTCGAGCTCGACCCTACCACCGGCCTACCGACTAAGCCCGACCGCTCCTGTCCGCTTCCACTATCGGTCGACTGTGCTCTAAGGTGTTAAAATTAATCTCAATCATCCCCTTTCAACCAAAATTCGATTGGGATTGGACCGGAACAAGCATATCCAGCAAATAGCGGTTGAAATTTTGGTGAGATTTCGACGAACTCCGGCGAAACTCCGGTCAGCGTCGGAGAGCGTTGACCGGGTTGCAGGTGCCCCCAAATTTTCTCCGGAAATGAACTAATAGGGGTCACGAGCGTGGATGCAGGCCGGCCTGCAAAACATTTGCAGGTTTGACTACTTTTGCGGAGTTTATTCTAGCCTTTTTTCCACCCGAAACTGCAAAACTCCGAAAATTTACAGGTTTGACCGGATTTGGGGTCTGCTAGAGATTCTCTTATATCCCACATGCTTCCGCGCGTCTGCCGCCGAGCTGGCCGCATGCAAGGTGTGCATCCGCGAGACACTCCGGCCCTTTGTTGTTCGCGTTCGCCGGAGCTAGTCCTCGACGACTACATCTAGGGCGTGATTGGTTGCTCGCAGCCTTTTTTGGCTCCCAGGAAGCAGGTCCTGGGGGCTAGGATCGCATCATGCATGCAGAAACCACTTTTGGCATTTAGTTTGGTTGCCCACGAGACACTATTTCGCACAAGAGAGGTCTCTAGTGTTTGGTTGCTTGGAGTGAACTATTTTATGCAACGGTCACGCTATTTGGTTGCAACATAGGCCATTGATCTGGTAACCTCTTCCTTCAAGAGGTGAGCATACCCAACACATAGCACACCAATAAAGCTGAATGAGCTTGGAGTTAAACTAACAGTTTATCATGGTTACGGATGCATCACGAGCTACTCCAAAAACCTATACCTCATGATGCATCACAAGTTCATCAGCGGAGTGGTATGTGTACCACCTCCCAAAATATTACAGGTCTTGCATGAAGGTTTCATCAGTTCCTAGCTAGTGGAATGAATATTAGGCGAGCGAAGCAAACATAGCAGCAGCATACGACAGTTCAGCTAAGGTGAACTAAGAATGGTGCTTGCGCAGCCATGTCCTAAGCCAGATCCTCTCGTCTGCCGGTCTCATGTGAGCATAGGTAGTACTGTCGGCCTTGTTGTCTGCAAGGTGTTCGATCGCTGCCATCAGGTTGGAGGGACAGTAGACCTTCTTCCAGTTCACCTCAACTGGTCAATCGAAGATGAGCTTCATCTGGCGGTGGTTGATGATGGGCTTGTTCATCAACTCGTCGTCCTTCGGGAATTTCTAAGAATGAGAAGACATTTTGGTAGTTCAGTCAACCATAATAGTTTGAACATGTTCAACAAAGAAGTGATATGCAAAAGCTCACCATGAGGTGATGCTTGAACTCCTCCTTGTCCATCACGATCGCACAGCTAGCGCTATCAAATGTCACTCCTGGAAGATTCTTAAGCTTGCACGCCATTATCCACTTCGCTTTCCACTTCCTCATGTGGTTGTACACCTGACAAGGGGTGACAGTAACGCATGTGAAGTCATGTACATCATTGTAGACACTTTTCAGATAGCACTCTTTGAAGCCGCGGCTCAAGTTAAGCCCCCAGTCGACTAGCTCGCAAATCCTATTTAGGACAAACTCTTACAAACTTGGATTCCACACCATGTTTGGTCTAGCTTAAACCACAAATGGCAAGTTGAAAGGCACCATCTATGCCATTGATGGAATGTTCATTAGATCGGGAGAAGGCGGGATGACCTATAGCACAACAATGAACAATGCCAAGCATGACAATCGAGTAAATAGGGTTCATCGAGAGGGTTAATCCATGGAAACAATGGTAATCAGGACAAAGAAATGCTCGCAGTCAGGGGAGCCGGATTAAGCGCTGATGTTGGGGAGCTCGACGGAGTGGAGGGCAGCACCACCATGCAAGTGCTAGACAGGGTGGAAGGCAGCACCACCGTGGAATTGCTCAACGGAGTGGAAGGCAGCACCACCGTGGCAGTGCTCGACGGAATGGAAGGCAGCACCACCGTGCCAGTACTCGACGGAGTGGAAGGCATGACCTACAGAACAGGTTTCAGCCCTTAAATCCACTACTAAATCAACTATGATGCATAAATCGACTATGATACTATCTAAGCCAAATATGTGCGAACTAGATATAAGACATCTACAGATAGATCTACAAAATTTCACCTTGATGACACATCTACCACAGCCAGGGTTTGAGAGTTATTACAACCACCAGAAGAGGATCCACCGGAACAGAGGTCGGCAAAGAAGGAGAAGGGACACTGGCGAAACCCGCCTCTGAGCTCCTCGTCACTACCGTTGCACAAGCTCCAGCCATGGCTTTGGATCTACGAAGAGGAAGAGCTCAATTGGAAGGGGAAATGGCGGATTTGGATTTTGGCGGTGAGCGCTGGGCTAAATACGGGGGCGCAGGCAGTGACCGAAATTCTCCCACCGCTTTTTCACCGCACAGCCTGAGCTCGCATCATCTCCGGCTCCTGCATCCGCTCGTACACCGCATCCTCAAAAAAGTTCGAGGCAAGGGTAGCTCTGGGGAAATGCTCGATTCAGGCGTTCCCCAGAGCCTGCCCCGAAGGTGCTTTGAGCTACGTGTGGGCCACAATGTGACCTTCGATCGGGTATCTAATTGGGCCAAAAACTGCTTCCAGGTACCGTAAAAGGACTAAAAACAAAATCTAGATAGTTTCTATTTTGTATATACTAGGATTTGATCCTCTTCCAACATAATTTTGTCTCTTCCCTAGAAAACATAATTTTGTCTCCATTTACTCCCACACATGTAGAAGGAATAGATTACAAATTTATGGCAAGGAACATTTCCAGATTACCACAAGTTTATCTTTTAATACCGATTATGACAGCTTTTACCATTTTCTCGGTGACCACGCCGGTACAGTAAACTATGAGAGAAGGAATTACAAAACATGCATATAGCGTGGCTAGGGTGCAAGAATTGTCATTTAGAAAAATAGTAATGCATAAGATATACTCTGACACATCGAGTGAATGTGAGGCCTCATGGTACTGAACTCTCTCTCTCCATCTCTCTGTCTTATTCTCTCTTGTAGGTTCTCTACAGATGTATCGGTATTCTTCGTTTATGGTCACCTCTACAACGGATGGAGAATCGTGACCTATTTATGGAGGTCTGTACACGGTTGGAGGCTACGGTGAGGGATACTTTTTCCCCACATGGGTGGCCACATAATCTACGGACTGGACCTCCACCTACTCCTTAGCGATCTATACTTACTCATTCTGATATGTATTTCGTCTATTTTCATTTTGTTTGATACTTGAGACTTTCAGAACGGTTGTGTGCATCTTAGTTATGCAGAGGCTGGGTGTAATGGAGTAATAAAAGCGCCCTTTTTTTGAGAAAAAAAGTAAGATCCTAAGGTGGAGAGACATATTTCCTTCTCATCGAAGACGATGGGTCTTGGCGGCATGACACATCGGGGTCTCTGTGATTGATGCATGTTAATGGACGCGTGCATGGTTGTGGCGTTGTCTGGCATTGTGGTGGCGTCGACGACAGACCCAAAAAAGTAAATGTGTTGATCCCTGTCCTGCGATGACTTCTAGAGTGTGCACATGTGGTGCGTGTTGAGGGTCTGCTGGACCAGTTTGTGTTCCTGGCTCGCTGTTGGGTGGCTTGGTAAGGCCTCCAGTTTGAATGATGTGTGTAGGTGTGAGGTCAGAGCAGGGCAGATGACCCTGATCATGGCCACCCCATCATCAAGCTTGTAGGTGTAGCGACACTATGTCGCCAAGAAGGTGACTTTGGGTTGATCAATGTGTTATTTTGTAAGCCTTTTGTTTAATAATATAATAAAAAGGTTTATGTGCATCCTTTTGATGCATAGGCTGGGGGTATAACCTCCATTCCGAAAAATGACACATATATTGGCTTAATGTGGTTCAACCTCGTCAACTCATTTATTGGCTGAATTCATGTTATATTCTAAGCTGTGAGTTCTTACAATAGTGAGCCGGAGCTTATATATGTACCTAAATTTAAAACTACAAGATGCTTGTTAGGCTCATGTTACTTTTATTTGCAAATCATCATACTAGCATGCCTAACATTTATTCAAATATAAAATCAAAGTGGTGTAAGTTTTTCATACTACTTGAAGTCTGGCATTCTATTTATCTATAATCTACCAACCTTAAATACTTGTATATTTGTTTAGCTTTTCAAATCATTTCCTTGTAGAAGAGATAGAAAGGAAAGGTGGTAACTGTTATGGAATTTGGAAATATAACATTGATCAAATACCTAATGCAATACTATATCTAGAAAATCTTGGATGTACCCTGTATTTGTAAGTGACTAGAGTCAGAGTCAGGTACATGGTTCTCTTAAATGTGTTTTGTTTATAGAACTTTCGGATGGTGGTGGGGGGACTTGAGGATAATGTTTAAAATACTGAACTACGTATTGTTTTGTCTTATCATGGGCCATAATTAAACATGCTTCTACAAAATTGAGAATAGTGAATTTTCCTCCTTTATCTTCTTGAGATAATAGGATATATCATATTGAATATTTATAATAAAAGTATTTTCCATTGGCAACATAAAATTGAGGACTAACTTATATGGCTATATGATATGCAATGCATATTATTAGATAAATCTAATTAAAATGTAAACATGTTTCTCATTGGTTCATAATAGTATTGTAAGGAGTAAGCGCAAACATGTGAGAAACAACCTATGGCTACCGATAGGAATGTTTGCTTTTGGATCTATGTGTACTAGTCATCCATATTTGTTGATTGTTCTATCTTTCAGCTACCATATTCTTTACATCAAGTGTTTAGTTTAATTAGGAGATCCTCTAAACTTAGAGTTTGTTTACTATATGTGCCACTATCATGATGCATATGGGCATAGAACACTAGAAGAGGGCATGCCCAAAATTTATTCAAATATGATAAAGTGCGATAAAACATATGATACCTGAAGTGTACCCCCTTTTTTATCATTGAACTACATATATTTAAACTTTTATATGGGTATACCTTTTCAAAACCATTGCACTAGATAAGCGATAGGTATGAAACTTACTAATGTGTTCTTGAAGATGCAAAGGTAGCAATGACCAAATACTTGAAAGAATACTAAGCTTGGTTGTACCTGGATTTGTAGTTTCGTGGGTTGAGTCATATATATGCAAGGTCATTCATAGGTTTTCTTCAGAAAGAAAAATAAACTTGTTCATAAAATTTTGGATTTTTTTGTCCTGAACTACATTTTTTTTACTTATCATGAGGCATAAGTAGACATGCTCCTACATAACTGAGACAAATGAATATATATATAGCAAAATAGCCTGCTACCACCGGTGGTAGCTATGCACCCACCATCCACCATTAGATCCTCTATAGGGAGCATGTGATTTTCTACCGGGAGTACAAGAATTAACAGACGGAAGCAACGGCGTTTGCATGCATATTCCATCTCTCACCACCTCAACACACCACCCCAACACACCACACCATGCAACCTATTGGATTATCCACCCCAACTAACCACACACACACACCTACTACATCATCCACTCAACATATCCATCCAAAGCCACCACACCAAGGAACCATGCAAATAAACCATCTCATCTCACCACTCCCATTGTGTACTCATAGCCACCGTATCCTTTTCTATTTAGCATTTCTAGGTGGTTACTTGTTAGGAGAGTGTGCAAGGCAACTAGGTGTGGCATTCCCAAAATCACCACCTTGATCGGTTAGGAAAACATACAAGGCAACTCTGCAGGTTACTTGGTTAGGAGAGTGTGCATGGTAACTAGGCATGGCATGTCTTAAATCACCACCTGCTCTAGCCATCCACAGTTGCCATCCTAGGTAGACATTCAAGAGTGTGCATGGCAACTAGGCATGGCAACTAGGCATGGCATATCTCAAATCACCACCTGCTCTAGCCATCCACAGTTGCCATTCTAGGTAGCCATTCAAGAGTACCATGTGCATGCAAGAAACGGAAGCATTTCATCCGTTATCACCGTCATCTCCTGCTCTCTACATCGCATGCGGTAGGAATATCATGCTCATGCAATCCAAGGACTATGCATGCATGCATAGCTACCACCGGTGGTAGCAAATCCGCGTTGATATATATATATATAATCCATTAGGAAAACAAAGTAGTTTTATCATATTGATTACTAACATTAAAACAATTTATATTTTCACCATAATAATTAATAGAAACTTGTATGGTTATATGATATGAAATACATATTATTATATGTATGTAACAGAAGAGTGAAGAAGTTTCTCATTGGTTAATAATAATATTGTACGGACTGAGAACAAGAACATCTTAGAGATGGTATGTGGGTACAAATAAGAATATTTTCTTTGTATCTATGTAAATATGTTCTATATATTTATTAATTTTTCTATCATTCATGTACGTACTATATAATTTTATCTATTAGTTCTTTCAATTAGGCGGTCCTCTAAATCTCGTGTTCCGTTATCATAGGTGCCACTGCCACGAGGCATATGCACATTAAATGCCAATAATGGGCAAACATATGATCCGGTAACCATGTAAGAGCAAAGGTCATGATGTTATTCACATGGTCATTAATTTGTTTGGCGTCTCATCTTCCAACCAATCATTTTAACTTGCTCCCGCTGCTTGTGTATTTAATTTGAAATGTTTGATATCTTCGATACAACAAAATGGTCTCATAACTGAACCATATATGCTACAATGAAGTTTATGTGTTTTTGGCATGCTACTTCTTCCATCACATGCCATAGTTCCAAGTCGGCAACCTTGAAAATGACGGACCAGGATATCAATGGTGAGGACAATAGTTTGAGGATCACATGTGTTCATTGATTGTTAATTCATTGCGCCGGTAGTCTCATAAAAGGACCACCTTAATTAGCTTCATTTTATGGTATAATGGCAATGGCATGCAACGATAGAACATTATACATTGTACCCTTATAGAACAATCGAGCAATTTATGGAACAAAGTGCTACATTACTTAAGGAAAGCAAAGCAGTAAAATCCATGCAACACCCAACTATCCATATTGTGCTCCTTTCTCAATAGTGTCCGCTCTCTATTACTTCGAGCTTCCCATTCAATGCAAGGAAAATACAACTTAATTTATTTTTTTGCAATTATTAGTACTTTCAAATTATTACTCCATCTGTTACTATGAATTTATACATGCTTTTAATAAGCACATGTGTGGTTGAGAGTGATGTCTTAACTACTAATGTCTTATCATTATTCTTTGGTTCACATCTATTCAATATAAATTAGAGTTAAATACTACGCAACAAACCCTACTGTGCTCTCCCACACTTATGGGTAACAGGTCTCCATGGTTGGATAACTAGCCACCCGCAAAAAAAGGATAACTAGCCCATGCGTAGAACTGCTTCTATACCTTCAATGGTAAAACAAAGATCCTCATAGTACTATCGGTGGTTTGCTTCCCTTATTTATGGTCCACGTATGTGACATGCATTCGTGCACTTTGTCTTTCTATGCCCTGTATTCGCATCCATAACATGCAATTTATGACCTCCTACAATCTGTGGTGATATGACTTGTGAATACAGTATGTAGTTGTGACACCTAAATATCATTAGGTGTTGAAATTAATGCCCCTCGGAGGTATAAGTGTGACAGCCTACCTCTGCTAGAATGAACAAATTGGTGATGGTTGTTGAATCTAGATCTATCTTTGTTCCTTCCTTGCTTTTTTATTCCTCACGTCTTGCACTTTCAGTTGTTCGAACAAGTCTAAGTTGCATCTTTTGAAATGGGTGCAACCCCTCACAAACCATTAGCTTTGGCTGTCGTCGTGGTGAAACAACATATGCGATAGGATGGCTTAAATGGGGGCCGAACTAGGTGCTGGAGGATTCGGGAGAGGGGAACGAGCTAAAAAGCACGACAGAAAGAGGCACTGATCTACCCAGGTTCGGGGCTCTCGTAAGGAGATAACACCCCTACTCCTGCTCTACTGATTGTATATTTGGGTCGATGTAGTACACAACAATGGTGCTTCCAAGCTCTCTGCTAGAGAAGGAAGATGAACTGCTAAGTGTAGGAACACAGAGTGACCAACCCTTTACCAGGGCTCCCTATGCCACCTTATATAGTGGTGGCCAGGGTTACAACGGTCATACAAGACCACAAGACACGGGCTACACTCCAAACAGGAGCTGGTGACGATGGCAGAGACCCTTGACTTCGCCCCTGATTGCTCTCGATGGGACGCCATATCCCTGTACCTTGTACCTCTTGAACTGTGGCCTTACCTCTGTGCGGTGAGCTCGTACTTGTGCACAGTGAGGGTAGGTAACCTCCACTGTGCACCCTGCCATCTTACTCTGCTACCATGCTTGGATGTTTTCTTCCTTGATTGTAGGGATGTGACACCTTGGTTGACTTAAGTATCCCGGATATGACCGTTGGCCATACCCAGGACTTATATGCCGGACCAACGACCTACGAGGGTCGGGTAATCTGGCCTCCCCTGCTCCTGCACAACACACCAAATGGTTAGGCCGGCATATCTAAGTATATGCCGGCACACATATACCAGTATTCCGGCTATACCGGCATATCCAAGTATTAGCCGGGATACACACATATGCCGGCCTGGCCGATGCTCTCATATTCCGGCCAGGCCCTTTCTTGATAACTCGGCACAAGTCAACCATAGACTTTGTGTCTTTCTAGTCTCTTGACCCTACCGGGGGTTATCCCCCCGACATTGGCACTCACTCTTCATCTCATAATAGGACAAATGATGAGAATCTTGTGTTTTCTTAGTACCCCCAAATTACATATTTTTTAAGTTCCTTGACACTCTTGGGAAAATGAGCCCACATAATTACCTCTTAATAGCTGGACTGACAGCAAGGTTTACGTCTAAGATGTTGCAGGTCATGTCAGTAGGTGAGTGGATTAATGCACCTTATTTTCATTGTTGCATGTTATAGTCTTGAGCTTTCCCAAAATAGCTTGATGTTTGCTAGTACACAAGGTTGTTGTACTATTTTGAAATAAATAGTATAGAACTATGAAGAGTTGAGGTAATGTTTTTTTCCTCTTGCAAAGGTTTATCAAAGAATGCCTGCAAGTTATTCTAAACTAGAGAATACCCCGCGTGTTGCAACGGAAATCTATTTAGGAACTCTCTTGTGTGAATTAAATGGTATAAGACATATGCAACATAGAGTTGCACGACAATATAGAAGATTCCATTGGTCACAATAGTTGAGACTAAAATTTTACCAGTCCTGGACAGTTATGTATTGAACAGTTAAAAGTCAATGAGGTTTACGAATGTACCTGATTGATATTGCATGCAATTTAGTTAAGCCATAGATAAAATAATAAATGTGCAGAAAAACTTATTATTTGGATAGCTTGCTTGATGCCATGCATTGTTCCTGTATATTTTTTTAGAAATGTCTTAAAGGTTTTATATAGAAGACCATTTATTATGGAAGTGTAGTTGCACAATTTTTATCATTGTTGACAATTGATAGTCCTATATCCGTAATTAATTTTACCCAACCATATGCATGTTCGGTAGTTAGACCTGGTGTTGGCTTTTGATTAGGTGAAGGATTTGGATTAAATAATGAGAAGAGGAAGTGGAGAAGAACGGGCATGCATAATGAGTGAAACAGATTCCTAGGAGCTTAAGACGCTAGGAGTAAAAAATGTGTTGCATGCATTAATAAATAATGGACGGACAGATGACAAAGATCGAACGGCTGCAAATGCATGATGATGCGGATAGCTTGCATGTTGAGATAGACAACTTAAATAATCTCTTAGTGGAGTTTTGTTTTATAAAAAGTATGATAGATAGATTCCAAACAATTAGTCATGGTCATGATTGTCGTGAAGCTGTTTCTAGATCAATACGAAAGTTTTTATTGCAAAAGAGAATAATAGAAAATTAACACTTTTGTTGATGCAACTATTAGTCAACTGACCAATAAAGTTGTCACTATTATGACTGATGTGCAGGTTTTCCAAGAAATAACACGAAGCATGGAGGCATAAATTGCTAAGATAGTTGAAAGTCAAACCCTCATTCTTGCAAAGTTCGCAAGAAAACTGGAACCCAATGCAGTAGAAGATCTCAAGATGGTGAGGGGTAATGATGAAGATATGCTTGAAGAACTAGTTATAGTAATGGTCCTAGTCATGAGTATGCCATGGAATATTATGTTAAGATGATGAACTTAAAGAACCCTAGCACACGAGGACACAATGATGACGTATAAGGAATTTATCAGTCAAGTTACATGTAAGGTACATGACCTAGAACTAGAGTACAAGAAATTATATAATAAACTTCTAGATAAGGAAGAGGATATCTTTGAGCCTATTATCAATGTTTCTATTATATTGGTGCTAAGGTGATCACTTCCTTTTGTGAATTAGGCACCAGTTTCTATACTGTACATACAAATTATATATGATAGGTAATATATGATATGACGCTAGTGTCATGCACTTCATGATCTTGTTATTGTTGATATGTTGGAACATGACATTGCCCCTATAATATTAATTAGACCCTTATATCTTATGACTATGAAATAAGATTTCAATTACCCTCATGAGATCCTTTTGTAGTTCATTTTTCCCTTGAAAATAATTCCAAGGTCTACACAACGGAGGCATTCTTTCAAGTTTTAATCCCATAGGATGACTTGCCTCCTGAGACCATCTAGGCAAGGCGCAATGCGGTCCACTCAATTTTTCACTTGAGATCATAAAATTCACCATTTGGGTAAGTTACTGAGTTGTTCATTACTCCAAACTACGCCTCTCCCTTGGCTGTCAATGGGTCCTACACCGGCGACCATGTATGCCCTCTCGATAGGGGAAAGAAAGCATGCAACCATGTCCTCCACCATTCCACCCCCAAATCCAAGTCTAGTTACATTTCTACTCTCTCTCTCTCTCTCTCTCTCTCTCTCTCTCTCTCTCTCTCCTTTTCTCTTCTCTTCTCTTCTCTTTCAGAAATGCACTTTGGCTCACGGGTGTAGATGCACCTATTGATTTTTTTAAATGTCTAAAATTTTTGAGAGAAAATTCTTGGTGTACATCTAGACTTTATGTTCACTCACCAAGTTTCGCAAGAAAAAGATGTATTTTGTGGCCTGTGTAAAAAGACAATTTTTGATGCTACAAAATTGCTATTTGTGTGACCTTTTTCTGTCATTTTTACATAGTCCACAAGAAATATATTTTCTCCACGAGACTTTGGTGCATGAACATAGAATGTTCAGATGTACACTCGGAATTATTTATACAAATATTTTGAAATTTCAAATTACATTTAAAATGCATTTTTCATAATAGATGCATTTGCAGCATTGTACGGGTTTTCGGCCGGTTCCCCTGCAAATGAACCGGTCAATTCTCTTCTACTTTTTTAATAAAATGAGGCAAAATTGCCCGTTTTGTTCAAAAAAAAAAATAGATGCATTTGCAAAACACCATGTCTCTTCTCTTCCTCTTTCTCCAAGCTCTAGGGTTTCCTGTCGCCGGCCTGTGAATGTCCTGGACGGAGAGTACTTCCCGGGTGGGAGATGAAAAGTTGAAAACTTGACAGTGGTTGTCGGCGGCGAACCATTGGTCTAGGTCTCGTGGATGTCCTAAACGAGTTGGCAGGCCTGCGGTTGTCAGAAACGAAGTTGGCAGCAACATTGTTGGGGCCTCGGGGGGCCGCACCAAGACTAAAATTGGGGGTGACCTGTGTGGTGGGTGATCTCTTGGTAGCCTCCGATCTGGACCATGAGTCGTTTATCTTTTACTGATTTTTTCAATCTGTTATCTGCATGTTGTTCGATAAAATGACTACAAGCAGTAAACCAGTGTGCCTCTAATTTATACAATGGAGAAATTGAATCTTGGTTTTAGTTTACACATGTCCTTGCCTACCAAGTACCATCTAAATCAAATCACCTGAACTGTCACAAAAAGATCACATGTTGTTTACGAGTTCAAGGTTTAGAATGGGCTTATTCCTCTGGAAAACCCACTTTCAGGGTATTACTTTAAGCATAATGGTGGGAGTACACCGCATTCTTGTAGAGGCTACTAAAACTGTACGACGATTTGACAAAATGATAGCTTATGTTTTCTAGTAACATCTAAAGCCCCCTAGCCAGTCTCTTCACTATACTGCAGCTCTATGGGCAGACATCAGTTTCCAGCCTTGAACTTTGAATAAAAGGTGGACTTTCTCGAAACAACTAAGACCACTGCATGTAGAAAGATGGGAGGTCTTAACTATTTGCATCGTAATAATAGTAAGCATTCTATGTGAAAGCATATAGAACTTGAAGGAAGTAAGGAATAGACCAAGTATTGCTTGATCCACTCAGATGAGCCCTCTCCTACGCATTTAAGCAGAATACAAGGGGATTGTATCAGACTCAAAGTTAAACATAACAATATCGCTTGAAACAAATGCAGTTTTGGTATGTTGTGGATAAATAATCACAAGAAATATGTTTCACAAACTTGATGGTGTAGCTGTGATGTCCTTCCTAGTAGTATCATTTTGTCCATCCTCCCCATCAAGACATCCCTTTTAGAATATATTTGAAATTTCCATTTTTGGGCATAGGTGTGTCCACACCTGTCACACCTGCTACCAGCATGGTGGCCAACGAGTTGCCAGGTCAACCGATGCGGGACCAGGAGATAGGGATGCAGGCGGACGTCCGCCTAGACGTCCTGACCTGTCCTCTAATCAAACTCACTTTCTAATCATCTGATAAGATAACTTTTTGCCATATACTCAGTCTAGCGGATGCCCGCCTCGTCCGCCGGACTGGCGGCCTGCATCCCTACCAGGAGAGATACGATGACCCTATATGTCAGGCTGATATCGAGTTGTGCCGTGAGTATCTCGTGAGCTGTAACTATGGGCCCCAGTGGCCATAATAGCCTAAAAGGGCAGGATTGTTGTAAGGAACTGGTATTCTATCAAAACTGAAATGAAATGCTGCTCCTCACCTGAATCTCATCCATGTTGCTTCTTCTCATCCCAATTCACTCTAATTCCCCTTTGTATCGATCGGATCCTTGTAATCATCCCTCCACCACCACCGGGACATCACAACACCATCCTATTGTATCAAAGTGACGACTCAGCTAACCATAAAGATAATAGAAAAATAAAATATATTAAGCTTCTATATCCTAAAGATGGCATGCCAGATAACATACAATTGTACATTGAATATATAACTATATACACTGACACCGATGAATTATTCAGAGTTTTAGGCTCTTTGGGTACAATTATGTGTTGCATGTCACCACATTTGCCTATGAATTTTCCACGGATGTAAAACCTTCCTATCATGTATGGATATTTGTAGTAATCAAAGCTATGTACACTGGATGAGGAAGTAATTTCTTCGCTTCTTTACATAGGACATCTGAGAGGTAAAGATGAACTAGCACACCTTATTTGCTGACAATTCACGATTAATGTTGCACGTTATATTGGTGGTCAAACTGTATTTAAGTTGTTTCCTCACATCAGTGGTGACTACATTGAGAGTTGCCCTATTTCCATAGTCAAGGTTTAGAAGTTCTAGGGTCAAGGTTTAAAGCTGTGTAATTGGTAAACGGTTTATAAAGTGGGTGTTTCTCTCCTATGTTTTATTTTTATTCACGTGAAACCGCCATGTACCCTGAATAATTGTAATAGAGGATACTTGTGAAGTGAGATAGCTAGAAAGATCTAATATGAACTTGCATGTCCTTTAGCATCTTTGGGGAGATCATTGATAGACATAAGTGGCTCATTTTGTTGTGCTAAAATATATTGAATGGAATTATTTTGAACGGATACATCTTATAGCCAGAGGGATAAGTACAATTGTTTTCTAAAATGATAGACCTTAATTGTGTAAGATTGTTGGCACACAAAAATTGTTGGAACATACCTGACGAGGGTTAACTCGACAAATATCCAATATGAAGGACTTAGGATCGGGGGAGTAGGGCGTCGGATGAACTCGAAGGTAAATCAGTCAAACAAGGTGTGTATCGAAAGTAAACGTAAGAGTAAACTTGGCTTGCTTTCAATCTGTCCCTTACCGTCCTCTCATGGCTCCTATATATAGGTGGCCAGGTCTCAAGGATCGGGAGGGGTCCGACATAGATTACAACATCGACATACGACATGAACTCGTATTTTGACTAGTATTACAATTGGGCCTAGCTTAACGGGCCTCAGGGGTACTTTAACTGACCGACTCTATTATCTACACCCTTATCAATACCCTAGATTTTTTCCTACCTATGTTATCTAGATGTAGCCGTAATTGTGAGTGTCTCTTAGGCTAATTTATAATTTTCTCAGCATTTTTATATTTTAGCAAAG
This sequence comes from Dactylis glomerata, assembly GCA_007115705.1. Lineage (NCBI taxonomy): Eukaryota > Viridiplantae > Streptophyta > Magnoliopsida > Poales > Poaceae > Dactylis > Dactylis glomerata. Next base: position 171,442 of record QXEO01001749.1, read on the forward strand.
CATAGGTAATCTTCTCTGTTGATAAAACACTCTTTTGTCTGCACGCAAAGGAATGCCCATATCAGCCGTTTCCACCGGGGCACGCTTCTTAAATTATCCTTTTGCATGCTCGCAGAAGAATGCCCATTTTTCTTTCTTAGAATGCACGCTTCTTAAAACACCTTTTTGCCTGCATGTGGACGTATGCCTTGTAAATGGGAAAAGCTTTGCCGCGCTCATGCAAGGGCGAAGATGGGGTAAGCTTACGCATTGATCATAGAATATATGAAAGATCCAAATGCTTGAATGTTTCCATTTCATTTATTTATATATATTGATACTATTTCCAGCTTTACATGTATATGAGATGTTTGCGTCTACAAAATTATGCGACCATGGTATCACATTTGGCTGCATCACTATAAAAGTGTTCGACACCATGGTTGATAAGGGTGTAGATAATAGAGCCCGTCAGTTGAAGTACCCCTGAGGCCCGTTAAACTAGGTCCAATTGTAATACTAGTCGATATACGAGTTCATGTCGATATTGTAATCTGTATCGGACCCCTCCCGATCCTTGAGACCTGGCCACCTATATATAGGGGCCAGGAGAGGACGGTGGGGGGCAGATTGAAAGCAAGCCAAGTTTACTCTTACGTTTACTTTCGATACACACCTTGTTTGACTGATTTTACCTTCGAGTTTATCCGACGCCCTACTCCCCCGATCCTAAGTCCTTCATATTGGACATTTGTCGAGTTAACCCTCGTAAATTGGCGCCGACCGTGGGGACTTTGGGCGTTGGAATCATGAATTCGATGACTTTTTCACTTTTAGCCAACAGCAATCCGGAAGTCGACGAAATCCATATACCCTTCGGAACCATCGATTTTCAACCTCACCAGTCAAGTTTCACGCAAGTATTCAAGAGCATGGATTTGGATATGGATTTGACGATCGGAAGTCTAAACTTTCGCGTCGGATCTTTAGTTTCGTTTCGCCTTTCAGATCCGGCGAAACTGGGTCCGTCGGCAAGCAAGTCCAAGACAGAAACAATGTCAGAATCATCAGAAGGCTCCTCCAGTGAAGTAAACTCACCGGTCAGCTTTGCAGAAATAGAAACAGAAGAGAGAAAATTTGCAGAAGGCGACGAAACCATGGAAAATTTTGACTTAGAAGTACAGCTCAAAGACCTGATGATCTGCCATGACGACACTTCAGACAAATCAACAGACACCTGGAAGACAGGATTAGAGCTTCATAAAGATGACAGTTCAATCTTCTCGAGCTTCAATAATAAGTTTGACAATCGGTACCAAGTACTCGCTATTGTAGGGGATAACTCAGAAGAGCTCGACGAAAACAACAATCCAGTGCTCAACTTAGCAAACATAAACAGAGGAGCAAACTACCTGGCAGAAGGAGAAACTGCAGACTCCCTGGTAAATAGGGAAAAAGTTTGACTATCAGTCGATGAATGGAGGACAATCAAAACAGCCGTGGAGCACTGCACGCCAATACCAAATAACGCCAGCAAAAATATGCTTTTGGGGTACCACTACGCCCTAAGATAGCAGTCAAAGCAGCTAGCGAAAGAGATGATTAAAATACAGAAGAGAAGAGCCTCAGCCATCGCGGCAATCGATGCTTATCATAGAGAACGTAGCGACGCGTCGTACACGAACAGCAAAAGGCATCGTCGACATGGATCAAGGTACGAAAACCTCGAGTTCTCAGAAAGGCAAAGTCTCTCCAAAAACCTCGACTCGTCTTTCTTATCAGTCGACGAGCAAGGGAACATTATACCAAAGACACCTGAAGCAGCGCTGGTGGCAGCTCAAGCATACCTGCACATAACACGACCAAATCCAGGAGACCCAAGGGAACATATGCACCGGGCAGCACTACAAGGATTAAATATGGTAGGCAACAAGCTATCAGCAAAAGAGGAGGAGGCATACCGCAACAAAGGAACTCACAAACCAAGGTCACCACGCCATCACAACAGTCATCGGCACAGAAGCGGCAGTCGACGATCTAGAACGCCATCACCAGGGCGACATAAAAGTCCAAAGCATAGAGGAACCCAAAGATCCAGGACTCCCATCAAAGCATATGACTACGAAGACGACGAAAAGGAGATGGGGGCGTCATGCTTTACTCATAGGGTTCGCACCACGCCAGTACCCAAAGGTTTCAAACTACCCCATGATCAGCAAAAATATGATGGATCTCAGGAGCCACAGTCATGGCTCTCGGATTATCTACAAGCAGTAAAAATACTGGGAAGAACTAGGGAAACAGCAATGCAAAGTTTGCAATTACACCTCACCGGTGCAGCAAGGTCATGGTTGAGCAAATTAGAAAAAGAAACAATTGGAAGCTAGGAGGAGCTCACAAAGCAATTTACGAGCAACTTCAAATCGACATATAAGTGGCCAGCATCCATAGAAGAAGTCAAAGCCTGCGTACAGCAACGCAATGAGACATTAAGAGCATATATCCAAAGATGGAGCATTATCAAAAATTCAGCAGTCGAAGTCTCAGACGAAAGAGCAATAGATGCATTCACACTTGGGTTGCAGTGAGGAGACCTAGTCGAAGAGATGGGCGGGCTTAAGCCAAAAACAGTATCAGATTTAATGGATATAGCAAACAGGTTCACAGATGGAGAAGATGCGTGCAACAACAAAAGGACACGATCACCAGAAGATGATAGAGGAAACAGATATGGAGGCCAAAGGAGGAGATCTCGCAATTATGACAACTACGGCTTCCACAGCCAAGTAGCCGCAGGGTACAAAGACAATAGCTACCAAGGGAACGACCGTAGAAGCTCAGGGTACCGTAGCTATGGAAAAGAAGACTACAGAAGCAGCAGAAAATTTCAGACAAGAGAACCCCGAGAGTACAACTCATCACCAGAAGATATGCTAAATGGACCATGTCACATACACTCCGCGTTTGTCGATGGGAAATGAGTATCCAGACACATGATGAAAGATTGCACGACGTTCTTGAAACTCCAGAAGGCAGCACTAAACAAGCAAGCCAAAGCAAAATGGCAAGGATACAAAGGGAACACAAACAACATGCCTGCAAGTCAACAAGGAAACAATGGAGTCCCTCAAGGTCAAGACCAGCCGAACCAGGGACACGACAACAATAAGAAAGGAGTCGCATTCTTCAAGATGCACGATTTTGGCCACCAGACCCGACACCTTATCCTCAAGTGTGGATATCTGTTTCATAAAGCCGCAAGATTTGCTGGCCTTGTCCAAAGCAATCTGTGCCTGACGCTTCATCAAGGATAAACAACCTTCAAGGTCCAAAATCCTCAACAAATATTCAGTACATCGACAAGAAGAGCGAGGAGGCGAAGACACTCCGGAGTCAAACATATCGGCAGGAGGTGATGCCTGGCCATGACCTGGCGACCCACCAGCATGCGTAGGCTGGAAGCCAACAGAAAGAAAAAGAAAACATCTCAGCAACTCAAGCAAGCATGACATTTACTAAAAGGAAAAGTATTTACAAAGAGTATAGGACCTCTGACTGGTTCTCGAGAAAAATATGAATAAAGTTCACTACACCAAAAGAAATGCAGACTACAAGAGAAGACTAAGTCTACGCCACCTCAGCAATAGGGTCCGTGGCAGAAGTAGGCGCGGAAGAGGTAGCACCAGCGTTGGGCGGAGGCATCGATCCACTTGTCGCCAAAGTCAAAGAAACTGGTGTAGTGGAGGTCGAAGAAGCCGCCGAAGGAGTAATAATCGACACAATGCATGGCGCGTACTTCTTCGCCTTCTTGAAGAAACCCCGCAGCTCCGAAAGAGGTCAACCGCGGGAAGAGCTCACCTTCTCCCAGTTAACCTCCTCGCCATGCGCATAAGTAAGCGCAATGGCCCCCTCAGCACCTCGCTTCACCAAGCGGCTCTTCATTAGAAGGATAGGATCTTCAGGGGTGTTAAAAGCCGTTGCAAGTTTCTTCAGATTAGCAGCTGGCACATCCGCTTTTTGCTTGGGCCACAACCTGACAAAAATACGCGTTAGCACGCGACTAGCCAGCTCGAAGATCTCCTGGATAGATATCCAATTCGACTCCAGCAAACTCACCGTGGCCATTAAAGGATCACCGTCCGGCTGCAAAGGTGCCAAAGATACCCCAGTATGTTCTAAAGAAATGAGGGGACAAAGACAGAAAATAAGAAAGCATACATCAGTAAGTATAAGAATGGGCAAATCAACGAAGGAGGGAAAAGCATGGTATTTACCTCCAGCAAGAGCCGAAATTTGATTAAGGCGTTTAGTTACGGCCTGCTCCCTCTAAATACGCTCCTGATTAGCGTCAGAAAGTGCCTTCTCCGCTTTCTTCGCCCTAGCCAATGCTGACTTAGTGGACTTCTCAGCAGTGGTTTTGGCAGCGGTGGCAACATCCCAAGCTTTTCTGGAAGCTTCGAGTTCAGCTCCAGAGACGATATGCGAGCATTAGCCGCCGACAAAGCATCTGTAGCACAACAAGGGGAAAGAAAGCTTGATAAAAGAGCCACATAGGTGCAAAGTTAGACAAATAAAAGATACCGGATGGCAAAAAGCTTACCATGAGAAGCCCTCGCCGCTTTCAAAAACTCGACACATTCAGTACCCAAAGAGACAAACTTTTTCATCAAAGTCTGTCCAAAGCAGGGCATGAGAAGAGCAGTTCAAAGCTAGTAAATAACAAAAATATATAGCACTTACATCATCAGTGGAGGTAATTGGCCGAGGGGCGTCGAGAGAAGTACTCGTCGCTGACGCTTTCTTCAGGCGTTTGGAAGCACGAGAACCAGCCTTTTTGGCAGCAGCTTCTGGTGACTTAGGCACCACAGCTGCCTCTTGTGAGGATGGTTCATCGATAACAGGAGCATCAACAATGGGAGCAGTGGCAGCATATTTCTTCGGGTCCTCGTTATCACTGAAAAAGAAACAAAAGAGTAAAACACTCTGTGCAAGTCGACAGAAAGAAAAGTATATGAACAAGTTAGCAAAAAACTCATGAGTCCAAGGCGTCGAAAAGCTCTTCTTCATCCTCTAGAGCAGAGGCCTCCCCGGCCACATTCTTGTGAGCGGAGGTACTCAAAGAAAGGAGCTCCTTGACACGTTTCCTCTTCTTATCGAGACCAAGATCTTCGAAAAGTGCAGGAGGAGGCGACGTAGTCGAGCTGGTTCTTTCCAGTGAATCCTCGGCTTCATCTTCGTCTTGGCTGTCCTCAGCCTTGGGGACTTCAGACGCAGCAGAGACAGGAACATCCTGAATGGGTCCCCCCTCTGGAAGAGGAGGGCGAGAAACAAGGGGCTGGTGATCCTGTAAGAAAAATAAGTCGAAGGTTATAAGAAACGAGATAAGATAAAAGAAGATGAATAAATGAAGACAGTGCATATACCGCAGGCAAGGGATGCTCGAAGTCAAAGAAACCAGCGGCCAAAGCTGGAATTTCATGATCTTTCGTGAGAGTAGTCAGAGCTCTCACTCGCTTGTTGAGTGATGACCCACAAGTATAGGGGGTGTATTGTAGTACTTTCAATAAATAAGAGTGTCGAACCCAACGAGGAGCAGAAGGTGTTGACAAGTGGTTTTGATCAAGGATTCACTGTAAATACTAGCAAACAGGTTTTCAGGGGTATTTGGTAATACAAATAAATAAAGTACGAGTAAATAAAAGACAATTGTAGTAATTGCTGCAAGTGGCCCAATCCTTTCTAGAGCAAAGGACAAGCCGGTTGTGTAAATTATGATGAAAAAACGTTCTCGAGGACACACGGGAGTTTCTATCAAGTGCTTTCGCTTCATACCGCTAAATAATCTTTATTGGTTTGATAAGTGTTATGGGGGTGAACCTGTGCTAGCGAACTATCCTTACTAGGATAAATACACACTTGTGATTATACCCCTTGCAAGCATCCGCAAATACAAGAAAGTAATTAAGATAAATCTAACCACAGCCTTAAACTCTAAGATCCTACGCTCCCTGGTGTAATGGTTTCCCAACGGAGATTTAGGTTTCTGTCACTCCAGCAACCCCACAATTGGTAACCAAATACACAATGCATTTCACTAGGCCCATAAATGGTTAAGTATCATGTAGTCGACGTTCACATGACACCACTAGTGAAATAACACCACAACAAATAAATATCAAACCATTAAATATTACTCAACATAATTCCACTACTAACGACTTGACTTCTCCCATGTCCTCAAGAACTAAACGAACTACTCACAAGACATCATATGGATCATGATCAGAGGTGAAATAATAATAAATTACAATCGGAACATAAACCTTAATTCAACGGTTCCACTCAATAGCATCAACCACAAGAGTAATCAACACCGGGAAAGTTTCCCCTAAGAATTTGACAAGATTCCACTCAAGATGTTACAGCGGGATGGCATGCTAATGGTGGAGATGAAGGTGCTGGTGATGGAGATGATGATGATGATCCTGATGAAGTCCGGTGCGATGGTGATGACGATGGCGACGATCTCCCCTCTCCGGGAAGGAATTTCCCCGGCAGATTTCTGCCTACCGGAGAGTTTTTCTCTCTCTGGTGTTCTCCGCCCCGCAGAGGCGGCGGTGTCTATCTCTGAGTCCCTCCCCCCCCTTGACTCCAGCAGCAAATCCTCCAATGATCATCAAACATGTAAAAACAGAGGAAATAACATAAGTATCATCTCTAAATGTGAAATATATCAATGAATAACAGCAAATTATGATACAAAATAGTGATGCAAAATGGACGTATCAACCCCCCCAAGCTTAGACCTCGCTTGTCCCCAAGCGAAAACTAAACTCGGTAAACATGACCACAGGTTTATGGAGTGAAGTGTCGATAATCAAAATGCGGACAAAAAGCATCACATTCACCAAGGCACAAATTATAATAGACAGCAACTTCCCTTTATATGATATAGACTTGCAATAAGTAAAAGAGAATCACAAATAAGGATGCACAAGGTGAACTATAATTAGTGGTGGCAAACCTTAGTTCTTGGTCAGAGAATAATGAACAAACTATACTTATTTTTGAACGGAGCCTTTTTAAAACAGAGCTAATTATAGCAAAAATTATATGCTCAACAAAACAAACTCTTTGTAATCATGGAAAGCTTTCAAAGATATATTCCTCCAGACAAAAGCATTGTACTAACAAAACAAGTTAGTAAACATGATTAAACGGATCAACATATGGATGAGTGAAACATAACAACTCAAATGCTTGCTTGAGATAGAAGGGAATAGGTTGACTCAACATAAAAGTAAAAGACAGGCCCTTCGCAGAGGGAAGCAGGGATTAAACATGTGCTAGAGCTTTTCATTTGTAAAACAGAGGTAAAAGTTGTTTTGAGAGGTGGTTGCTTTTGTCAACGACTAGCAACGGAGTTCTTGATATCTTCCATACTAAACAAGTGAGAGCGGTTCCGAGATGTTGATTAATTGGCACATTGGTGCACTTTTATAGCTTGGCACTCCTCCCCACCTTTTCCTTTCTCAAACCATGGCTAACCGATTCCATCGGGTGCCAACCAACTTTCACATACCATGGAGGAGTGCTCTTTTTCTTTTCTTTTTGAGATTATAATGGTCTGACCAGCTCCCTTGTAAAATTCATGACGAGCAGATGAAGCTGCCTAGTCGAGGGGTACTTAATTTAGTATGGAAGATAACAAACCCATCCACTACGTCCTCATGAGCTAAAAACAGTGGCACAAAATGAGAAGTATTTGAAGGTTTTTGAAAGGTAGCACATGAAAATTTACTTGGAATGGCTTGAAATACCATGCATAGGAATTTATAGTGGACTCTTTGGAAGTAACTTTGTTTTTGGGAGTTGGATGCACGAGAAGTATTCCCTCTCAGTACAGGTTTTTGGCTAGCAAGGCTGGGTAGCAAGCATAAGAGTTGCATGAAGCAAAGAAACATACATATAATAAGAACAATCATGCAAACTTCCTTGAAGGTACAATGATTTTAACTTTGAGAATAAAAATGCTTATAAGCCAAATATGAAGGAAAACTAAAGTGATGTAACTACAAACACTTCTTTCTTCTTTTCTACTCAAACCTCAAGGTAATGTTGCTACTGACCAAGCTAAGTTTGCCAAAACCAACTAAATTTACTCATGCTCCCAAAGTGATACCAATACTAATCAACAAGACTAGTCATATAAGAAACATTGCAAACTAAAATAAAATGTGCGGAAAGTAAACGATAAAACTTCTCATTAAAATTTCATTACTGCAACTCACACCAAGGGATACATAGATAACCAACTAAGGAGGATACTTCCACACTGCAAACTATTCTATAAGATAACTTCTCTATTCATGATATGACTCTACTTGAAAAGTAAATGAGTAAAAGGTGATGATGTGATACCACGGCACTCCCCCAAGCTTGGAACAAGCCAAGGGGATGCCTATACCGATGACGAATTACTCCTTCGGCGATGGTGGGATCACCCTTGGATTGATGAAATATTCCAGCATCCTGCGAAGCCTGAGATTCTCCCCTTGAAGTATTTGTATCTCCCTCTCCAGAACTCGGTATTGGGCACAAAGCTCGTCAGTGACCAGCATACCCTCTTTTATTATAGGCATGAAATTTAGATCCAAGACTGGAAACATTGGTCCCCGCACATCATGAGAAAAGGCACGTCCGACGTTCATTGATCCTACAAAAGTAGAGTTTCTCGCCCTTGATCCTCCAGCCTCCTATTCCTCCTTCAGCTTGGGGTCTTGGTGGTCCTCTTCCCTAGGCCTTTTGCCCTTGTCGTCGCTTGAAGGAGCCATGATCCGCCCAAAACTGAGAACAATCTCCTGACAGAAACAGCTCAAAACAAAAACACAACGAGAAAACGATATACAGACCTCGGGTACTCCGGGGGGTTATATAGGTGAAAATTATACATCAAGATGAAATCACAGGAGGAAACCGGGACGAAAACGAGCTCCGGTGTGCTCTCACCACAGGGCGGCACTGCCTGGAGTGGGCCCGCGCCCCCTGGTGGTGAGGAGCCATCGGACTCCGTCTCCTGCCCCTTTTTGTCTCGTGATTTTTCATATTTAATAAAAACATCAAAAGTATTAATGGAAAAGTTTTACGCGAATCTTTTCTGACTAGAACTGTTACCTACTCAAAAACGAACTTTGCAGGTTCCTACATATTGTCCTGGATGAATTCTTCCAGAGAAACCATTTGAATAACATCAACATCTTCATTATAAGAATCTCCGGGAATATAATGTTTGAGTCTTTGCCCATTCACCACTTGTGTAGTGTCATCTTTTAATGAGGCAATCTTTATCGCACCTGAACGATACACTTCCACAATAACATATGGTCCTTCCCATTTAGAGAGTAATTTTCCTGCAAAAAATCTGAGACGAGACCTATACAATAGAACTTTCTCACCAACATGAAATTCTCTTTTAAGAATTCTCTTATCATGCCATTGCTTGACTTTCTCTTTGAAAAGTTTGGCATTCTCATAAGCTTCATTTCTCCACTTGTCGTGGGGATGACTTAGGGGGCGCACCACGGGCCGGGCAATATGCCGGCTGGCATCCCAGGAGCCCCCACGGCTTCAACACGAGAAGATCGGCTCCGCCCGAAGGGCCGGCTGCGCCAGCGGCCGGCTAGCGACTCCACCGAGGAGAACTGGAGCCGGGCGATGAAGACAAAGCTTCCCAACGGTTGTCTGGCAAAAAGCGGAACGGCCCCGACAAGATCGGCAGGGGCGCAGGACAGGAGTGACGAGCGCCACGACCACGTCCAACCAATGAGAGATCGAAGACCCTTCCCCACGACGGGATCCGAGGCAGAGGAGAGGGGATATGCCCTCCAGATGCCGGCCCAGGGGAAAGACACTTTATAAAGTGCCTTTGCCAGAGCAAGGTCAGAGGATGACACCAAGGACGCCGCCGCCGAGGAGCTGGCAGCCGGCCGGATCGCTACCAAAACCTGTAACCAGGCCCCCGTCTATATAAGGGGGCCTGGACCCTTAGCGTAGGGGGATCCGATCTTCTTCTTCCTCCTCTAGCCGAACAGCTCGAGGAGCACTGTAATCGTTACTATCCAATCAATACGAAGCAGGCAGGAAGTAGGGGTTTACCTCCAACCGGGAGGGCCCTGAACCTGGGTAAACCGAGGTGTCTCTGTTGGCACAATCCCGAGCCGGACCCATCGTCACCAACGTCGAGCCCCTCCGATAAGCCTCCCCATGGCTACTGTCTCTAAATTCCCATGACAGTTGGCGCCCACCGTGGGGCAAAGCGCGGTGGCGAGCGGAGTCAAGTTCCGGCCGGGACCCTCCGGCGAGAAGGTTGCCTCCGGCCTCGTCTGGAGGTTCGGCACCTTTGACTGCGTCAGCGACAACTTGGCCCACTTCGAGAACGGCTTTGGCAATAGCGGCTCCTTCCTCGACGTCGGCAGCCACCGCTTCTACGTCGACAAGCCCTTCCCGGAAGAGGTAACCGATGTGCCTGACCCACTCTGTGACGCAGACTCCGACGACGGCGAAAGCAGCGACTTTTGCAACATGGTCGAGGTGCGGGCCCTGGAGGAGGATGGTGGCGGCGGCCTACCGCGCTCCGCGCGCCCGCCGCTCGAACGCCCACCTCCACCGGAACAAGACCTTCCACCTCCAGAGCGGGACGTGCTGGACGCAGCCATCACGGACCTGCGCGCTCCGTTCGACATCTCTGCGGATCCGGTCAAGGCCTCCGAGGATCTGGAGCGGACGCGCCTCAACCTCCTCAAGGAAGCGGTCGACGTCGACGACACCCATCGGCGCGTCCTCTCCACGATCAACGAATACAATGTCGCCCATGGCTTCACCCCAGCTGGAGATGGCCCAAGCCGGGCGGGACAAGTTTGTCAGCGAGGCCGCGAGCTAGGTGCGGAGCTGAACCAGGCGGCGCCCTCGGCGAAGCTACCTCCGATCATCAACAAACCCACCTACAGCACGCCTACGAAGAATCTCCGCGCCGCGCGCTACATCACCTCCGAGCTGGATGGACTGCAAGGCAAGGACCTACGGGAGAAGCAAGCCCGGATCCAGGAACTCTTGGACGCTGCCGATCTACAGCAGCAGGCGATGGAGCCACGCGGAGAGGCGAGTGGCACTCGAGGCGAGAACCGTATCGTCGTGGCCGGTCAGAATAAGTCGCATGGAGAAGCCTCGTCGCCAAACCATGGCCCGGCGGAGCACAGCCGGAGCAACCGAGCTCCAGGCAAAAGCGGTGGAAATCACCGCACCCAGCACTCTGGCCACCACAACCGGCAGCCTCGAGATCCCGCCGCGGTTACAAGCAAGCCGCGCCACCCTCCTCGGGCGGACGTGGTGGAACCGGCGCGCGGCAGGTCTGTGGCGCCAGCCCAGCCGGCTCAGGGAGCTGGCCAGGGCGCTCAAGGCCATCACCCAGCTCGCTCGCACGTGAGCCAGAGGATCGGGGAACGCGTCGACCCGCCGAAGGACGACGCACGCCATCAGCTCAACCTGCTGGTGGACTCCAAGTTCGACGAGGAGGAATCCTCGGCAGGGCCGGTCTGCTTCGGCCCTCGCATCCGCAACGAGCCTTTCCCGGCCAAGTTTGCGCTCCCACGAGACATGCCCAAATACACTGGGGCAGTAAAGCCAGAAGACTGGCTGTCAGACTACGTCACAGCCGTCGACATCGCGGGCGGCAACAAGAGGACAGCGGTGCGCTACGCACCACTCATGCTGACGGGATCTGCCCGGACGTGGCTCAACAGCCTGCTGGCTCTGCAGATCAATTCCTGGCATGATTTCCAAGAGGCATTCATCAAGAACTTCACGGGAACCTACAAGCGACCGCCCCGCCCACGACAGCTGGCCCTCTGCAAGCAAGGCCCTGATGAGCCAGATCGTGACTACCTCATGAGATGGTCCGAGCTCCGCAACTCATGCGAAGGAGTGGGCGAGGAGCAAGCCATCGGCTACTTCACGGACGGATGCAGGGAAGGAACCCTACTGAAGCACAAGCTCCACAGAGCCGAGCCGAAGTCAATGGCGGACTTCATGGCGATAGCGGACAAGTACGCTTCTGCCGACTCTGCTGCAAGGGTGCAGTGCGTCGAGCCAGCGCCAGCCGGGGGCCAATCACAGCCGGCAGCCGGCCAAGGAGGACATCACAACCGTGATCGATACGGCAAGAGGAAAGATGAGCGCCGTGACAACAAATATGGCTCTCAGCAAGTGGCTGCCGTTCAAGGAAGCCCGGGGGCTACGGGTGGAAGCAAAAAACGCAAAGGGGACAAATTCAGCAAGGACAAGTACACCATCGAGGTGATGCTGGACCAACCCTGCAAGTTCCATAGCGTTTCAGGCAAGCCGGCAGCGCACACCACTCGCCAGTGCAGCTTCACCAGAGATCTAGAGCAGGGAAACCACCAACTGCCTGGACCGCCACCGGGCCAGCCGGCTGAAGCGCATGGAAACAAGAATCGACAACCGGCCAAGGCAGCAGGGGACTACCCCGAGGAAGCGAATGTGGAGCAATACCATGTGTTCACTTCCCAGGAGGAGGAGCCAAAGGATGAACCGTGGTTCGGTGTCGAGGTGAATGCAATCGTGCAAGTTGGACCTCAGTACATGCATTGGTCTAACGCGTCGATTACCTGGGGACGCGAAGATCACCCGCCGCTCATGCCGAGGCTCGGGGGCTACGCGCTGGTCTTGAACCCAATCATGTTCTCTGAGACGCATACTTGTCGGTTCTCACGTGTACTCATTGATGGAGGCAGCAGCATCAACCTTCTCTACCGCACTTCGATGGAGAAGCTCAGGATTCCAGAGATCCAACTGAAGCCAACCAAGCTCACCTTCCATGGGATTGTGCCCGGGCACTCATGTACGCCGATGGGAAGGATTGAGCTAGAGGTGCTGTTTGGCGAGAAGGACAATCATCGTCGCGAGCCGATCTGGTTCGAGGTGGTAGACCTCAACAGCCCCTATCATGCGCTGCTTGGTCGACCAGCCTTGGCCAAGTTCATGGCGGTCCCGCACTACGCTTACTTGAAGATGAAGCTCCCAGGCCCTCGCGGGGTGATTACTGTCACTCGATGCTACAAGAAGTCAATAGAGTGCGCAAGAGCCAGCTCCAAGCTGGCGGAGGCTTTGGTCATTGCTGAAGAGAAGCGACAACTGCTGCAGAGGGTGGCGGCAGTCCAGCCGGTCCGCTTGGCGTCGGGACTGCCGGCTCCACACCTCAAGCCGGTGAGCCTGTCCAAGGAAGTCCCGCCCGAAGCGGGCAAGGAGTCAGAAGCTCTTGTCTCGGGGGCTGGCTCCTCCTCGAGGTAGGGGGAAGCGTTCCGCAGCTTCGCCTGAGACAAGTCCAAGATCGCTTAAGACCTTCGGCTAAGCCAAGGCAAAAACCTTGTATCTCGAACAAGTGTCGTTGAATAAAAGAAAGTCGGGCGGCATACGGCAGATCCCTAGAAAAAGTGCTCTGAAGTATCTTTTACCTTTCTAAGCGTTATTCACGGGGGCTGGAAACCGGCTCCAAATGGGAGCTGGCAGCCCCAACCCGACAAAACAATTCTTCTGTCAGCCGAACGAGTACTGTGTGCGGACCGGACCCCGAGCCCAACCTCCACCCTGCGCCGCGTGGGATGGAGCCGGCAGGTCGCCCACCTAGGAAAGTCGCTAAGAGGAAACGCCCGCGACCCGATGAATCGAATCCCTTGCAAGACGAACGAGTACCGTGTGCGAATCGGACCCCGAGCCCAACCTCCAGCCTAAGTCGAGGGCGGCGGAGCCGGCAGGTCGCCCACACGGGAACGCGAAGTCGTTAACCAACGTTCACCCTAAAACCATGCGCATTGGTTAATAGTTGTGAGTGGACTGGACCAAGCCAGATCCCTCGTGCGTCGAAGTACTACTCTCTATCCCGTGGCACGCTCCCACCCTAGACCGGCATTCGACTGTCGGTCCAAGGGAGACCAGCCGGCACCAGGCTGCCGGCTGGGGGTAGAAGGGCCGAAGGATGGGGAGATAAAGGAAAAAGCCAAAAGGGATCAGGTCAAATCCGGTTTACAAACAACTAGAAACCAATACGTAGGAAATACAGGGTGAAACGTCATCGATTCACACGAACGAAATGTTGTTGGGCACGACATGAGTTCAACGTACATAAGGACGAATAAGGAAATCCTGACGCGCTCAGGAGGCGCTTGGCGAGCCAGCCGGCTCCAGTGGAGTAGTGTCGCCAGCTCGAGACGCCAAGACGAAGTCATCGCCGCTGGGGGATGGTGGAATGGAGTGACCAGCGAGATCCTCGGGGGCTTTTTGAGGTTCTTCCGCAGAGTCGGGCTCTTCGAAGTCCATGCCATCCAAAGATTCGTCACTATCCCAGCATCGAAAAGCGCGTCGGTCTCGGCACACTCAGCAATGGCACAGGCGCGCTGGCGGAGCTTGGTTTTGTCGTGGCCTGCTAATCCGCCTTCACGGAGATTCTCCAGCTGGTCCAGGTTGACGCCTGGATACCAGGAGAGCACGAACTCCAGAGCCTATTGAGCACCGGCCCGAGCCGCGGACTCCTTCCAGATGTCGAGCCGGTTGGGCGCGAGAAGGATCCACTGGAGGAGCGCCTGGATCTCGCCAGGCACCGCCCTTCCCGGCCACAAGGTTTCAAAGACGGAAACAAGGGCTTCGTGGAGATCCTTGCCCAGCTTGGCAATCGGATGGAGTCGGCCTTTGGCCAACGCTACCAACTCCCCTGAGGAAAGCTCGGCCTTGGGATCACCGCTGGAGACGATCTTCTGTTCTGCCCTGTATTCCTTCAGCGCCGCCGCGGCAGACTTGTCGGAGTCAGGGAAGGCTCCTGCAAGGGCAATCAGAGAGTGAGGGGGCGGCATGAAAGAGCAAGAGCCGAGAAACAGGAAAAGAAGTATACCGCGAAGAGCTTCCTCCAGCCCCAGCAGGCCGGATTGAACCTTGCGGTCGCGGGCGCGCCAAATGCCGATCTCCTTGTCATAACGCTCGCTGTCGAGCCCCCGGAGAGTCTGCAGCTCATCAATTTGGGCGCCGCGGCTCTCGACTTCGCTCCCCAAGGTCGCGCGAAGCTCATTCACCTTGCCGTCGTACTCCGCAGAGAGGAGTTTCCTCTCTTCAGCCAGCCGGCGATCAAACTCCAGCCGCAGCGACGACTCTGCCTCTCGAGCCTTCACCAGCTCAGTCTCCAACTCTTGAGTCCGGATGGCCTGGGCTCGCAGGCCCTGAAGCTCCTCTGCGTGCTTTCGCTTGAGCGATTCAATAGCGTCGGCCGACACCGAGTCGGCCAACTGGGACTCAAGCGAAGCTATGAGCGAGGCAGAGTCTGAAAGCGGAGGTATAAGAGCAGAAAGGACGACAGCAAAGTTTGCGAAGCAAGGGGTCTCAAGCTTACCTGACAGCTTCTCCAGTTTTCTCTTCAAGTCCTGGTACTGAATCTTGCCGGCGCGGTACTTCGTCAGCAGCTTCTGAAAGACGTTGGCTCGAAGCGCGTTCAGTTCCTGCGGAAAGCGGAAAGGCAACGACGCTCAGCGAAATTCATTTTCGAGCTCGCTGTCTCTACAGCCACCTTGAAACTCGGGGGCTAGGGTGTATGGCAAAATGGACCATGAAATCGCAGATTATGTCTCCCAATTAGCAGAAAGAACCAGGGGCTAAAGGCGCAGCACTCACATTGGTTGTCTGTATAGCGTCAAGGAGTTGGAAGCCGGCGTTTTGAAGCGACCCCTTGGCAGCAGTAAACTGTTTGTCCAACTCCGCCAGAGTTGGCTTGCTGCCCTGCACCTTGAGCTTCTCTCCGACATCAGCACTCGAGGCGGTGTCTACCCATTCCTGCTGAAGCCGGCTGGCGGAGCTCAAACTTCCAATGTTGGACTCAGCCGCGGCGACAAGAGCCTTCCCACTGGAGGCGCCCTTGGTCACTACCTCAGGGGCTGGCGAGTCATCACCACGTTCGCTCCTCGCCACTCGAGTGGCGAGGAGCCCTTGCGAAGCTTCGCCAGAGCTGGAGACCAGCCTAAGGAGCAGGGAATCAGCAATCGCGCCAGTCCTCGACCCGGCCGCAGGCACCGTAGCTTGCACGCTTGGCACGAGCTCAAGATTGGAAAGAGCCTCGACAGCCGGCACCGGGGCCTTTTCCGTTTCCCCCGCCGCGGTCTCGTGCGCGCTTTCTTGACTGGGCGAGTCGGGGGAGGCGCAGATGGCGGCGTCGTTCCCCGCCGTGGCATCGTCGGTAGCAGGAGGTGGGGACAGGTCAGCCCCGACTGGCACAGTCTCCTCGGCGGGCATGGAGCCAGTCTCAGGTGCGGCGACTGGGTGGGGAACAGCGTCCGCGGGCACCTTCGGATGCGCAGGATCCTCTGCCCTAGTGTCGCCCGCCACAAGCTTCAACCGTGGGGAGCAGCGAACGTCTTCAACGCGAGCCGAGTCGCCACCCATTTCTACCCCGCGCGCCCTCTTACGGCAGGAGGGCTCGAGAGCCGGGGCCACGATTCCCCCGGAAGCGACGGTGGGAGGAAGTTGAGCAACCGAATCGACAGAAAGAGGCGACCTGCGAAGAGTACGACCCACGACCGAGTCAATTGGGGCTGCAACGCTAAAGAAAGGATGAGAAGCAAGGAAGCGGGAAGCTCACCCGGCTACGGCGATAGCCCGCCGCTTGGCCACCTTCTTCGTCTTAGGACGGCGCAGGTCCCTCGCCGCCGGCTCCGGTTTCTTGCGCTTCTCAGCCGGCTCGGAGGCGGCCGGCTGAGCCCTTCTCTTGGTGCCGGCTGAGTCGTCTCCGGCCTCTTCGCGTCCTGCCGGCCCTGAGGCGACAGGGTGCGGCCCTGGAGACTCCGGCAAATCCACGATTGGGGGAGCTTGAGCCCCAGCCGCGGCTGCGGCGGCCACGTGAAGGGCGACGCCCCCGAGGGTGGTAGCTGGTCCTGTTTCACCATCATCATCCTCGAACCGATCTCCTAAGAGGGAGGGGCCTGGAAACTTACTGGAATGATCGAGGGGCTCACCTGCATCCTCGAACTCCTCACTTCCTTCGTCACCGGGGATGGCGCTTGAGCTTTCAAGGGCAGCCTGAGAGCTAGCATCCTCTACCTCCTCGGCTTTGTCCCAAACGACTTTGTCATCCGATTCGGCTCTGTCAGCGGCAAAGCCAGCTTGACGCTGAGTCAAATTCTCCGCTGCCTGCAGAGCAAACAAGTTCTGCCCGGACCAAGTAAACAAGGGATAGTGGATCAGAGTCGTGAAGGAGGAGAAGGACAGGGGCCAGGATCGACGAGCTCACCTCAGCAATTGGATTGTCCCGGTCGTGAGGTTCCAGTCCCCACGTCCACAAGGCCTGAAGCTTGACGTCGGCGATGCGGTTCGCTTTCCGAGCCACCTCCAGTGCGGACAGCGCCTTGGAAGAATGACGAGTAGGATCCCTGGCGGATCCCAGGAAGCACATCTTGTGCGAGCGGCGCTGGAGCGGAGACACGCGAGCGACCAGGAAGGCGAGGAGGAGGTCGGTCGACTCCATGCCACCCTCCGTCTGCAGGGTGGTGACCCGCAGAAGAATCTCTTCCATGTCCGGCGACGGGCGAGGAAGAGCGGCGCTCCAGTTGTCCCGCTCGGGCCCGCCCGCCTCGAAGGGCGGCAGATTGATATGGTCTTCGCCCTCCTTCAGGTTCTTCGCGTAGAAGAAGGAGCGCTGCCATTTCTTGCAAGACTCCTTCCCTTTTATGCCGGGGAAGTCCACGGTCTTGCGCGCGTAGAAGGAGGCGGTGCCGCATATCACCGGAACGGTCTCCGCCGTCTGGGTCTTGAAGTAGATCAGCCGGCGGAACAACTCAACATTGGGCCAGATGCCCAAATACGCCTCGCAGAGGGTCGCGAACGCGGACAATATCATCATCGCGTTCGCCCCAATGTGGTGTGGCTGCAGTCGAAAGTGGTCCAGGAACCGGCGCATGAAGCTGCTGGCGGGCAGCGCGAAGCCTCGGGGGAAATGGTCATAGAAGACCACCGCCTCTCCGGGTCCGGGGGCGGGGACCCGCTCGCTGCCAGCGGGACGGCAGCCCACGAGGTCCACGGGCGGAAGCACTCGACCCCGGCGCAGCAGCTCGATCTGCTTCTCCTTCACCCACGAGCCTTCCCAGGACCCTTTCGGCAAAGCGGGCGGAGCGGCGTCTTTGTCCGCGACCGCCCCCTTCCCTTTGGACCGGGACGCTTTGGGAGCCATCCGGGTGCGGATCTGGATGAGCGGAATGGTGGCAGAGCAAGCGAAGAACCCTAATCCCTTGGGGGCGGAGCTCGGGAGCAGGGGATTCTAAGTGAAGCAAATGCGGAAGGAAGAAGAGACGCGGGCGACCGATGCTCTGTTTCCGGGCGGTCCTTGGTTTAAAAGTGAAGGGGTGAGTCAGTTGCCTATCTCACCCACGATGGGTCGGCAACAAACCCCTTTCGTCATGAGCCACGATCGCGTAAAGATCGGGCAACCGCCGCGGTTGCCGCAAAGGATCGTGGGCCGGGGCCAAATGGACGTGACGCGACGGCGTGCGAACAAGTGTGCCTCGGTTCAGCCCCTGAGGGAGCAAGTTCCGAGGAGCTGGACAACGGCAGACGGCCGCGTGGCGGTCGCCAGCCGGTTCGGTCTTGGAGCCGGTTCGTCCCTAGGCGGCCGGCAATACGCCGCAGGACCTGACCTCGAGGCCAGGTACTTTCGAAGCAAATAAGGAGTCCTGGGACTTCGACGAGGACGTGGAAGACTTCGGCGAGAAGAGGAACCCGCCAAAGCCCCATGCTAGCCCATGAGACTTCGCCAGTTTCGGGGGCTAGTGTCATGGGGATGACTTAGGGGGCGCACCACGGGCCGGGCAATATGTCGGCTGGCATCCCAGGAGCCCCCACGGCTTCAACACGAGAAGACCGGCTCCGCCCGAAGGGCCGGCTGCGCAAGCGGCCGGCTAGCGACTCCACCGAGGAGAACTGGAGCCGGGCGATGAAGACAAAGCTTCCCAATGGTTGTCTGGCCAAAAGCGGAACGGCCCCGACAAGATCGGCAGGGGCGCAGGACAGGAGTGATGAGCGCCACGACCACGTCCAACCAATGAGAGATCGAAGACCCTTCCCCACGACGGGATCCGAGGCAGAGGAGAGGGGATATGCCCTCCAGATGCCGGCCCAGGGGAAAGACACTTTATAAAGTGCCTTTGCCAGAGCAAGGTCAGAGGATGACGCCAAGGACGCCGCCGCCGAGGAGCCGGCAGCCGGCCGGATCGCTACCAAAACCTGTAACCAGGCCCCCGTCTATATAAGGGGGCCTGGACCCTTAGCGTAGGGGGATCCGATCTTCTTCTTCCTCCTCTAGCCGAACAGCTCGAGGAGCACTGTAATCGTTACTATCCAATCAATACGAAGCAGGCAGGAAGTAGGGGTTTACCTCCAACCGGGAGGGCCGTGAACCTGGGTAAACCGAGGTGTCTCTGTTGGCACAATCCCGAGCCGGACCCATCGTCACCAACGTCGAGCCCCTCCGATAAGCCTCCCCATGGCTACTGTCTCTAAATTCCCACGACACCACTCATCTAGAGAACTCAAATCTAACAACCTTTTCTTACCGGCAAGTTTAAAATCCCTATTAAGCTCTTTCACTGCCCAAAAAGCTTTGTGTTCTAATTCTAAGGGCAAGTGACACGCTTTTCTGTAAACCATTTTGTAAGGAGACATTCCTATGGGGTTCTTATAAGCAGTTTTATAAGCCCATAAAGCATCGTTTAACTTGCTAACCCAGTTGTTCCTAGATCTATTGACAGTCTTCTGCAGGATAGATTTGATCTCTCTATTTGAAAGCTCTATCTATCCACTAGTTTGGGGATGATAAGCAGAAGCAATTCTATGATTAACGTCATATCTAGCAAGAGTTTTTCTGAAACCGCCATGAATAAAATGAGAACCTCCGTCAGTCATAAGATATCTAGGCACACCAAACCTAGGAAAAATAACATCCTTAAGCATTTTTAACGAGGTCTCACCATCGGCACTCTTCATAGGTATGGCTTCTACCCACTTGGTAACGTAATCAACAGCAACAAGTATATGAGTATAACCTTTTGAAGGAGGAAAAGGACCCATAAAGTCAAATCCCCAACAATCAAATGATTCTATAACAAGAGTGTAACTCATAGGCATTTCATTACGTCTAGAAATATTACCTACTCTTTGATATTCATCACAAGATAAAACATACCTTCTAGCATCTTTAAAGAGGGTTGGCCAATAAAAACCTGATTGTAGAACCTTTTGTGCGGTTCTATCTCCAGCATGATGTCCTCCATAAGCGCTTCCATGGCTTTTTCTCAATATTTCTTATTGCTCATACTCTGGTACACATCTTCGCATAGTACCATCAACTCCTTCTTTATATAAGTGTGGGTCATCCCAAAAGTAATGCCTCAAATCATAAAAGAATTTTCTTCTTTGTTGAGCTGTAAAAGTTGGAGGCAAATACTTGGAAACAATAAAGTTAGCATAATCAGCATACCAAGGAAGGTCTCGCGAAGTTACATTTATTGAAGCCAACTGTTCATTTGGAAAACTATCATTAACAGGAATAGGATCAAAAGAAATGTTTTCCAATCTAGATAAGTTGTCAGCCACAGGATTTTCAGTACCTTTCCTATCCACAATATGCAAATCAAACTCTTGTAAAAGCAACACCCATCTAATAAGCCTAGGCTTAGCGTCCTTCTTAGACATAAGATATCTAATAGCAGCGTGATCAGTATGAATAGTAACTTTAGAATCAACAATGTAAGGTCTAAACTTATCACATGCAAAAACAACAGCAAGAAACTCTTTCTCAGTAGTAGCATAATTCTTCTGAGCAGCATCAAGAGTCTTACTAGCATAATGAATAACATTCAACTTATTATCTACGCGATGTCCAAGAACAGCACCAACAGCAAAATTACTAGCATCACACATAATTTCAAAGGGTAAATTCAAATCAGGTGGTTGAACAATAGGAGCAGTAGTTAAAGCCTTCTTAAGAGTTTCAAAAGCTTCCTTACAATCATCATCAAAGACAAATGGTACATCTTTTTGAAGAAGATTAGTAGGAGGCTTTGAAATCTTAGAGAAATCTTTAATAAATCTCCTATAGAAATCAGCATGACCAAGAATAATACGAATACCTTTAACATCTCTGGGACAGGGCATTTTCTCAATTGCCTCAACTTTTGCTCTGTCAACTTCAATACCTCTTTCAGAAATTTTATGTCCAAGGACAATTCCTTCATTTACCATAAAGTGGCATTTTTCCCAATTAAGAACAAGATTAGTTTCTTCACACCTCTGCAAAACTTTATCCAGGTTGTGCAAACAATTATCAAAAGAAGTTCCATAGATAGAGAAATCGTCCATGAAAACCTCCACAATTTCTTCACAAAAACCATGAAAAATAGCAGACATGCATCTTTGAAAAGTAGCAGGAGCATTGCATAAACCAAACGGCATACGTCTATAAGCATAAGTTCCATAAGGACAAGTAAAAGTGGTTTTCTCTTGATCTTCCGGTTTAACAGCAATCTGAGAGAAACCGGAATAACCATCTAGAAAACAAAAAATGAGTCTTCTTAGATAACCTCTCTAGCATTTGATCTATAAATGGTAAAGGATAATGGTCTTTCTTGGTAACTTTGTTCACCTTCCTAAAATCAATGCACATTCTATAACCAACTACTACCCTTTGAGGAATAAGCTCGTTATTCTCATTAGGCACAACAGTCATACCGCCTTTCTTAGGAACACAATGAATAGGACTAACCCATCTACTATCAGCAATAGGATAAATAATACCAGCATCAAGGAGCTTCAATACCTCATTTCTTACCACTTCCTTCATCTTGGGAATTAAGCGGTGTTGATGTTCAACAACTGGCTTTGCGTCTTCCTCCATATTAATAGCATGCTGACATAAAGTGGGAGAAATCCCTTTTAAATCATCGAGAGTATATCCCATAGCTCCTCGATGTTTCCTCAATATCTCCAATAACCTTTCTTCTTCCTTTCCTGAAATCTTAGAACTGGTAATAACAGGATATATCTTCTTATCATCTATATAAGCATATTTAAGATCATCAGGTAAAGGTTTTAATTCAAAAACAGGATCTTCCTTAGGTGGTAAAGTGGTACCAAGATCCTCCACAGGTAAATTGTGCTTGATCAATAGTGGTTGATGAAAGAAAATATCGTCAATCTCTTCTCTTTCCTTCTTGTAGACATCACTTTCATGGTCCTCCATGAATTGCTGCAAAGCATTATTATGAGCAAGAGCAATAGAAGCAAGCTGTTCAACTCGAAAATTTTCATTACGCATGTCATTTTCATAAGAAGTCTTAGCAAATTTGGAAAAATTTAACTCATAAGATTCTCCATTAAACTTAGTGAAAAATTTCTCCTTCTTATAGTCTATCACAGCACCACAAGTATTCAAAAAGGGTCTACGAAAAATAATAGGACAAGTTTTACTAGCTTCCTTACCAAGTACTAGGAAATTAGTGGGATATTTGGTCTTACCGCAAAGAACTTCCACATCTCGAACAATACCCATAGGCCAAACAGTCTCTCTGTTAGCAAGCTGAACAACCACATCAATATCCTCAAGTTCACAAGGGCCAATCTCATGCATGATTTCTCTGTAAAGCTCTAAAGGAATGACACTTGAACTAGCACCAATATCGCATAAACCATAATAGCAATGATCGCTAATCTGACCGAAATAACAGGAACACTTGTTTTCCTATGCCTATTAGGATGTGAAATAATGTTAGTAGCATCTTCACAAAAGATAATATATTCATCCCCTACATCTTTAGTAACAAGGTCCTTCAATATAGCCACAGGAGATTTAATAGTAATTTGCTCATCAGGTTCTACAGCTTTCTTAGTACTTTTATTAGACACACTTACCAAAGTAGAATGCTCTTTTACCTTAGCAGGGAAAGGTGTCTTCTCAAAATAAGGTTCAGGTAAAATGCTATCAATAGTACAAACTTCAGTAGCTGCAGCAGGAATATGACTAATAGAATCTTTATAAGGCGCATGATATTTGTTTCAATCTTTCTTTGGAACATCAAGATAAGAGGCAAATGCCTTAAAACAGTTAGCAAGTATTTGAGAATCAAGACCATAAGCAGTGCTAACATTATGAAAGTCATCGGTTCCCATAAAAGTTTTAATGCATTCATAATCATAATTTATACCTGACCTCCTACCTTTGTCGTTTTCCCATCCTTCAGCACTTTCTTGAATATGGTCAAGGAGATTCCACTTAGCATCTTCTTTCATATGAGTAAATGATCCAAAATAGGAGGCATCCAAATAATCCTTATCATGAAGAGCAAGCCTCGCATAAAAATTATCAATAACAATATTACTGGGAAGCTCATGAATGGGACATTTGAGTATTAGTAACTTCAATCTCCCCCACGCTTGGGCAATACTCTCTCCATCATGAGGCCAAAAGTTATATATGCGATTACGATCTTTATGAATTTCACTTGGAGGATAAAACTTGGAATAAAAGAGGGGCACAATTTCCTCCCATGCAATAGATGGACCATCTTTAAGCAGCCGATACCACTCCTCAGCTCTGCCTTTTAGTGATAAAGAGAATAGCTTCCTCTTGACCTGGCTCGGTGAAATACCTGCACACTTGAACAACTCGCATAATTCATGTATAAAGAGTAGGTGATCACCCGGATGGACAGTTCCATCTCCTGAATAGCAGTTATCCATAACACGTTCAACAATTTTCATAGGTATTTTAAAAGGATCTAATTGAGCAGGTGGTGGTGGTGGTGGTGGTTCATCCACACGTGCAGCAGTGGTAGTAGTGTTTCCAAACAGGAAAACAAATGGAGAACTCTCCATAGCAAAATAAAATAAAAATAAAAGATAGAAATAAAAACAATACTCACAGCGACGGTTACCTTTACCAAATCCACTCTTCAATAGCGCTTCACTCCCTGGCAACGGCACCAGAAAATAGTCTTGATGACCCACAAGTATAGGGGGTGTATCGTAGTACTTTCGATAAATAAGAGTGTCGAACCCAACGAGGAGCAGAAGGTGTTGACAAGTGGTTTTGATCAAGGATTCACTGTAAATACTAGCAAACGGGTTTTCAGGGGTATTTGGTAATGCAAATAAATAAAGTACGAATAAATAAAAGACAATAGTATTAATTACTGCAAGTGGCCCAAACCTTTCTAGAGCAAAGGACAAGCCAGTTGTGTAAATTATGATGAACAAACCTTCTCGAGGACACACGGGAGTTTCTGTCAAGTGCTTTCGCTTCATACCGCTAAATAATCTTTATTGGTTTGATAAGTGTTATGGGGGTGAACCTGTGCTAGCGCACTACCCTTACTAGGATAAATACACACTTGTGATTATACCCCTTGCAAGCATCCGCAAATACAAGAAAGTAATTAAAATAAATCTAACCACAGCCTTAAACTCTAAGATCCTACGCTCCCTGGTGTAATGGTTTCCCAACGGAGGTTTAGGTTTCTGTTACTCCAGCAACCCCACAATTGGTAACCAAATACACAATGCATTTCACTAGGCCCATAAATGGTGAAGTATCATGTAGTCGACATTCACATGACACCACTAGTGAAATAACACCACAACAAATAAATATCAAACCATTAAATATTACTCAACATAATTCCACTACTAACGACTTGACTTCTCCCATGTCCTCAAGAACTAAACGAACTACTCACAAGACATCATATGGATCATGATTAGAGGTGAAATAATGATAAATAACAATCTGAACATAAACCTTAATTCAACGGTTCCACTCAATAGCATCAACCACAAGAGTAATCAACACCGAGAAAGTTTTCCCTAAGAATTTCACAAGATTCAACTCAAGATGTTACAGCGGGATGGCGTGGTGATGGTGGAGATGAAGGTGCTGGTGATGGAGATGATGATGATGATGATGATCCTGATAAAGTCCGGTGCGATGGTGATGATGATGGCAACGATCTTCCCTCTCCGGGAAGGAATTTCCCCGGCAGATTTCTGCCTGCCGGAGAGCTTTTCTCTCTCTGGTGTTTTCCACCCCGCAGAGGCGGCGGTGTCTATCTCTGAGCCCCCCCCCTTGACTTAGGTTTTCAGGGACGATGAAATACGCGAAGGGGCGATGGCAGAAGTGGGCCAGGGTGCCCTCACCATAGGGCGGCGCGACCAGGGGCTGGGCTGCGCCCCCTGGTGGTGAGGCTGCCCTGTGGCCCCTCTCGCTTCCTCCTTCTGGCTTCTTCAGTCTTCTGGAAAATATAATTTTCTAGTATTTTTCTGGAATTTCTTGATCTTCCGAAATATGGTGTCTTGACGGTCCTTTTTCCAGCAGAATCCTGACTCCGGCAGCAAATCCTCTAATGATCATCAAACATGTAAAAATAGAGGAAACAACATAAGTATCATCTCAAAATGTGAAATATATCAATGAATAACAGTAAATTATGATACAAAATAGTGATGCAAAATGGACGTATCATTGAGATCCTTCTTCTTCATAAGATCGTCAGATACTCGAGAAGAATCTCCCAAGCCAGAGAACAACCAAAGTTTAGAAATACGATGCTGAAGAGGCTGAACTTGCCGTTGCAGAAAAAACGCCATAAGTTGAGTCCCTGACAGCGCAACTCTGCTACCACTCTTCAGAGCCTGGATGCGAGCTAGCAGTGGCTTGATATCCTGTGACACCCACGAATTTATCACAAATTCGAAGTGCCCATTATGTATTCCACCACAATCCCAGAATCATTATTGTGATACACATAACGTAGTTGGTAACCAGTTCCATAGACATTACAGTACGAGGGTTCAAATACAATGGTCATAGTGACCTAGTTCATATTACAACACAATATAGCAGCGGAAATAACGTCTTCGGGTCCATGCCTTCACCCTACAGGCAATGGCGACTCAGGAGACGATCTTAGTTCTGGTACTCTTCTTCATAACCTTCCTCCGGATACTCTTCCCCATAGTCTGGCCAAGTTGATAGCCAGGGACACAGCCATGAGTACATTGGATGCACTCGCAAACCATCTTTATAATTGGAAATGATGAAGCAGATATGCAAGGTTGATATGGTGGACTAAGCACTAAGTTTAGTTGCAAAAGCTAGTTTTGTTTCCCAAGAATGTTCATTGGTAGAAAAGAAGTTTAGTTCTCTAAGTTCAACCTAAAAGGAACTTCCAGTGTGTCAATGTCAAGGTCAAGTCAAGTCAAGTCATGTCATTCACCAAGTTCACCATAAGTTATTATCATTCTTGACAAAAGTCAAGTACAGTTTGCCAACTGTCCATAACCGAGGACGCCGCTATTCGAATAGTTTGAAAACCTCTGCAGAGGGGTACACTTTACCCACAAGATTCGATACATCTGCCGGGAGAAATCCACGGATCGTCATACACAAAGTATGCGGGGTTCAGATAATCAAACAAACTCTTTCACTTGTCTACTCTAGTATCGGATCCTTCCCTACGAGTCCATTCTGGCACTCATAGTTTTGCCCGCTGCAGAGTGCTGCATGAATGGAATTTCCACTCGGTTCGAAAGTACCCGCGCACGGTGTACTTCTATAAAGGATGATACAAGGCCTCCCATACTAGGGTAAACAAGCTACGGACTAAGCCCCTTCCCATTTAGGGGTAATGTGGTCGTACGGTATGGTTGGCTCACATAGTACATCACTTAGTATCATTTGGCAAATACATTCCATAGTCCTTAGTCAAGATTATTTTCCTTCATAAAACCATCATGTATGAGAGGTCTCCAATTCAAGTTTTCAAGTTCAAGTCACCAAGTTCAATTGGGGTTCCTCTTAGAGATAGCACCAAATTTTATTAGCGACTAAGCAACTACATGGAGTGATGATACCACTAAAATAGGGTTGGATAAACTCAGCTTGATGCTCTTGCTAAGCAAGATCTTACTACCCATCTCTCATTCTACTCTAGCAATTCAATCATGCAATTTACTTAAAACAAGTAGAATGCAATAGTAAAAATAGGCATTTGGAGTATGATTCAAAAGATGGCTTGCCTTGGTTGGCAAAGTGTCCGGGGTATTCTTCTTCTTCTTGATAATATTCCCCCTCAATATCCTCCTCAGCAACACTAGCGTCTAATAATGAATAAACACAAAGCACATCATCACTACACAATGCTAACAACACACCAAGCACACCTACTTGTTTTCAAACAAGCCTTCAGGTTGGATTTTATTTGGATTGGTTTGCAAGTTTTCTTCCAAGTTTGCCTTGAGTGTGCACGTTAAATTTTCTACCATATGCCATGTGTGGTTTACTTTTTAAGTATGGGTATTAAGCTAAGGGTATTAGTACTAGTTCCAATGAGGATTGACTCATTAAGTGAATTGGTATTGAGGGCAAATTAATTCTAAGGGTATGATAGAGATCTATCATTTTATGTTACTAACTAGAATTGGATTGAGGTCTAATTGGTACCACTAACAAGGTTTGAGTGATTAAGGTTGAACTAAACCGTAGGGGAGTTAATTAGTGAGTTCACAAACCAAATTTCATAATTTTAGGAGGCTTAACCCATTTTCTAGAATTTTTCTATGATTAATGAAGCTATGGTCAAAGTATTCTTAAATATTTAAATTCCTAACTCAAATGGAATTCTAACCAGTTTCAGAGGGTAGAGCATTTCCTAAGCTTTCCAACGCATATTCATTTGCTAAAAATGGATTTCTAAATCTCTTGGAATTAAAGTTTGAAAATCATATCTGAAACTTATTTGAAATAATTCAAACGGCGGGAAAATAATTAAAATCGAAACAGACCGAATTCTAAACGAACTGGGCCGATTTTCCTACAGAACCCGAACGGGCCGGCCCATACCGCTTCGCCCCGGGCGGGAAATGAATAAAACTGAACCTGACAGGTGGGGTCCGCTCGTCAGGTCACTTAATTTTACCGAATCGGTACGCGACCGACGGATCAAGATCTAACGGTGCTGGTGCGTCGTGTTCGTCGGCGACGGTGGAGCTCACCTACGTGCAGTGAAGAAGACGACGGCGACGGCAGCGTGCGTAGAGGAAGCAGAGCTCAACGGCGACGGGCGGAAAAGGCTCCGGCAGCACTCCTCCTCCAGCTCCCGGCGTCCGTTCGTCCAGCGGCGGCCCAACGCGGCGGCGCGGCTTGCGTCCAGTACCTTGCCGGCGGTGCAGGCGTCGTCGAACGAGAGCGAGCGGGGAGAAGAGAAGATGTCTGGGAGCGAGCTGGGAGTGGGGTGCATTCATTCGTTTGATCGGCGGGGGCTTTTATAGGCCAGAGAGACGAGGGCGGGGGCGTCCAGTGGGCGGCCAGCGCAGGGCGTGCTGGCGACGTGCACGGGCGACACCGGGCTCGACGGCCTTGCTCGCGTGCTCGAGGGGTTTGGTCTCGGTGGCGGGGCGCTGTGGGTCGGCTCTGGCGAGGTCACGATGGTCGGCGACGTGCAGCGAGCTGGGAAAGAAGAGAGGGGGTCCTGGGCGCTGTCTTCCTCTTCTCCTCCCTTTCTCACGGCTCGGGTCGGGGCAGAGGGGGCTGGGCTCGACCGCGGGGTCTCCACGAGCATGGCTACAGGCACGAGACGAACGGGAGCAGTGATCTTCACAGTAAACTTGATTTCCTCGATTTTTGCCTGCCAGATGTTCGACACAATGCCCGCAAGAAACTCAAATTCGAATTTTTGAAAATTTTCACTTTGGGTGGTCAACATATTAGCCAAGGTTTCCAGTGATATTTTTGTTCTGAAGAAATAATAGGTTTTGCAAAAATTTATATTTGAAAATAGGGTTTGGTTGCTGACTCAGATTCAAAGTTTGGCAGAGGTTTGAGTCATGTTCTGATTTGAATTTTGGTTGGAAACTTCTTGGTTAAGTTAGTATGTGATCTGGTCAAGCTCAACTAACTGGCCACACACTGAGTTGAGTTCCAGATTTCTTAATATAGGTGTCCAAAGTAGGGTAGTCAATAACAATTTCTAGATCACACTTTTCTTCTCTTTTTCTTTCTCTCTTTTGTTTCTTGTTTCTTTAGCTCTGGTAATCTGTCTCTAATGCTTTTGTTGGTTAAGTTAGAATTAACTAACTATGGCACAACCAAAAATAGCACACATGAAATCATAAAAGACAAATAATGGAAAATACATGCATACATGCAATAATAGATAATAGTTTTATCTTGGTCCAAAATTTGGCACTTTGATCAATAGGAAGTGGATTACAAATTTCTGAGTTGTTACAATCTTCCTCCCTTAAAAAGAATCTCGTCCCCGAGATTCACTAATTAAGAACTGAAAAGATTGGGAAACTCTTTCTGAAGGTAATCTTCTCGTTCCCAGGTGGCTTCATCTTCGGTGTGATTACTCCACTGAACTTTCAGAAACTTGATGCTTCGGGTTCGGGTGGTTCGATATGCTTCTTCGAGGATACGGATAGGCACTTCACGATAGGTCAAATCTTTATTGAGATCCACAGAACGGTGATCAATATTCTTGAAGACTTCTGGCTTCTCCGGAACTTCAAGACATTTCCGAAGTAAGGACACGTGAAAGACATCGTGCACTTCAGACAATTCAGGGGGCATTTCCAACTGATATGACACTTCTCCTCTGCGGCTTAGTACCTTGAAGGGTCCAATATACCTTGGTGCAAGCTTTCCTTTTACTTGGAATCTTTGCATTCCCTTGAGAGGTGATACTCTGAGATAAACAAAATCTCCAATCTGAAAGGTCAGTTCTCTATGTCTCTTGTCAGCATAACTCTTCTGTCTGGACTGGGGTGCCTTGAGGTACTCACGAATCATGCGAACCTTCTCTTCAGCCTCTTGCAGGATGTCCGGTCCAAATATCTGACTGTCTCCGGTTTCTGACCAATTCAAAGGGGTACGACACTTTCGTCCATATAAAGCTTCAAATGGGGCCATTTGCAAACTGGCTTGATAACTGTTGTTGTAGGAAAACTCCGCGAAAGGCAGACAATCTTCCCACTTAGATTCATAGGCTAGAACACAGGCTCTCAACATATCTTCAAGTATCTGATTTACTCTTTCGGTCTGTCCATCAGTCTGAGGGTGGTAAGCGGTGCTAAAGACTAATTTGGTTCCCAAGGCTTGATGCAAACTTTTCCAAAATCTCGAGGTGAATTGAGTTCCTCGATCGGAAACTATGGTTTTAGGGACTCCATGCAAACTAACGATTCTGGATAGATAAAGATCTGCCAGCTGTCCTGAGGTATAAGTGGTCTTGACAGGAATAAAGTGGGCAACTTTGGTTAGTCTATCCACAATGACTCAGATAGAGTCATTTCCACGGCTAGACCTTTGAAATCCAGTGATGAAATCCATTCCAATAGATTCCCACTTCCATTCCGGAACTTGCAAAGGTTGCAGCAATCCTGCAGGACGTTGATGTTCAGCCTTGACTCTTTGACAAATATCACACTTAGATATGAACGATGCAATCTCACGCTTCATTCCATGCCACCAAAATTGTTCCTTTAAATCTTGGTACATCTTAGTTCCACCGGGATGAATGGAGTAAGGTGTCTCATGGGCCTCCTTCATGATGACTTCCTTCAATTCTGAATCAGCAGGCACACAAATACGTCCTTTATACCAAAGAACTCCTTGATCATCTTCTTCAAATCCTGGCACCTTGCCGAAACTAATTCTGCGCTTAATTCCGTCAATACTCTCATTTCCCTTCTGGGCTTCTTTGATTTGGCTCATCAAAGTGGGTTGAAACTCAAGGTTGGCTAAGAATCCTTGACTGACGAGTTCCAATCCAAATTTTTCAAACTCTTGATACAACATGGGTTGCTCCTCTTTGATCATCATATTCAAGGTGCATGGCTTTCTACTTAATGCATCGGCAACTACATTGGCCTTACCGGGGTGATAATGAATTTCCAGATCATAATCCTTGATCAACTCTATCCAACTTCTTTGCCTCATGTTCAACTCCTTCTGAGTGAAAATATACTTCAAACTCTTGTGATCGGTGTAGATCTCGCAACGGTTACCCATAAGATAGTGCCTCCAGGTCTTCAAAGCTAGAACGACGGCTGCTAACTCCAGATCATGGGTTGGGTAATTTTCTTCATGAGGTCGAAGCTGCCGAGAGAGGTAAGCTATGACCTTGCCTTCTTGCATTAACACACAACCAAGTCCAAGTTTGGAGGCGTCGCAATAGACATCAAAGTTCTGGGTGATATCGGGCATGGTTAGGACGGGTGCGGTTACTAATCGCTTCTTGAGCTCTTGAAAACTTTCTTCACACTTAGGGGTCCATTCAAACTTCTTGTCCTTCTTCAACAATTGGGTCATGGGTCTGGCAATGCTGGAAAACCCTTCAACAAATTTGCGGTAATATCCGGCTAATCCGAGAAAACCTCTAACTTCAGTTTGAGTGGTAGGGGCTTCCCATTCCATGACTGATTTGATCTTCTTGGGGTCTACCGATATTCCTCCAGCTGATAATACATGGCCTAAGAATCCAACTTCCTTCAACCAGAACTCACATTTACTGAACTTGGCATATAGCTGATGCTCTCTAAGAGTCTCTAAGATTAATCTCAGATGGGTTGCATGCTCTTTTTCAGACTTGGAGTAGATAAGAATGTCATCAATGAAGACAACAACAAACTTATCCAAAAACTCCATGAAGACCTTATTCATGAGGTTCATGAAATAAGCAGGGGCATTGGTTAATCCAAAGGACATTACGGTGTACTCATACAATCCGTATCGGGTAGTGAAGGCTGTTTTGGGTATATCAGTTGCACGGATCTTCAGTTGATGGTATCCAGTTCTAAGTTCTATCTTTGAGAAGACTCGAGCTCCGGTCAATTGGTCAAACAGATCATCAATCTTGGGGAGAGGATACTTATTCTTGATGGTCACATCATTTAGCTTGCGGTAATCGGTGCACAGTCGGCTGGAACCGTCACTCTTATCCACAAACAAGACGGGTGATCTCCAAGCAGAAGAACTTGGCTGGATCAAGCCTTTACTCAAAAGGTCATCCAATTGCTTCTTTAACTCCACTAGTTCAGCTGGGTTCATACGATAGGGTCGTTGGGCTATAGATCCTGTTCCGGGAATAAGCTCAATGATAAACTCAATATCCCGATCCAGTGGCATTCCGGGTAGCTCATCGGGAAAAACATCTGGGTATTCACAGACGATGGGAACTTCCTCTATCGATGGTCCGGAGATACTCTTATGACATCTGGTGACTTGGGGTGGTTTTACGGACACATGTTTTACTACAATTCCATGGCTACTCCTCATGGTGATGGTCTTTTTGGCACAATCTATCACTCCTTGATGGGAAGACATCCAATTCATACCCAAGACTACTTCCAAACCTTTAGTTCCCAACACTATCAAATTGGCTAAGAAAGCTATTCCATGAATTTATATGGGAACTGCCAAACAGTTCCACTCAGCCCTTGTTGTTGACCCAGGTATTTGTACTAACATGGCATGTTTCATGGGTGTTGGTTGAAGTCCACTTTTATCAACAAATAACTTAGTAACAAACGAGTGTGAAGCTCCAGAATCAAACAGAACTCTTGCAGGAACTGAATTAACAGGGAACATACCAAGCACAACGTCGGTTGCCTCCTGAGCTTCTTCAACATTCATGTGGTTCAGACGGCCTCGAGGGTGAGGCTGGTTCCTTGGTGGATAGTTCTTGCCATTTCCCACACGGCGCTGTTGCTGAGCAGGAGCAGTGGTCTTGGATGCATCATTCAGCTTCTTCGGGCATTCATTGGAGTAGTGCCCTTTGAGTCCGCACTCATAACAGGTAACACCAGATTTGTCACCAGGCTTGGGCAGCACAGGGGCGCCATTTGGCCTAGGGGTATTTGTGTTGAAGTTGTTGCCACTAGGTCTTGGAGGTGCACGGTTGAAGTTGTTGCCGGGCGGACGGTTGGGATAGTTGGGACATGGAGCAGGTGCAGACGGCCTCATAGGTCTAGGGGCAAAACCCATAGGTGGATTTCCCCTTGGTTTCTGGGAGTTGATTGAGTTGCCTTGATACATCATACGGCGCTTGCGGTTCTCCGCAGCTTGCTTGAGTTTGCCTTCCATCTGAATGGCAGAGTCAACCAATGACTCCAGGTCGGCAAAGGGAATGCTGACCAAGACACGTTGCATCTCATCATGAAGTCCATTCAGAAACCTTTCTTGCTTCTTCTCATTGGTGTTGGTATCATCTGGGGCATACCTAGACAAGGTAAGGAACTTGTCACGGTAGTCAACCACAGACAGGGAACCTTGCTTCAGATTTCTGAACTCATCTCTCATCCTCTTGACTAAACCCAAAGGAACATGGGCTTTGCTAAACTTGCTCTTGAACTCCTCCTAGGGCATCACATATCCTTGGGCTTGCATCGCACAAGTGCTATCCCACCAAGCTCTTGCGGCTCCAGCAAGATAGTGGGTGGTATACAAGACTTTCTCATTTTCGCCGACTCCGGCGACTGCCAAATTGTTCTCCATGGTGCGAAGCCAATCATCCGCATCTAATGGTTCTTCAGACTTAGTGAACATAGGTGGGTTGGTGTTTTGGAAACTCGTCAACTTGGATCGGTGATCATCGTTGCCATTGTTCTCTCCTTCACCATGGCCATTCCCATTGCCATTGTTGTGGTTCATTGCCATCTGGGTTAGCTGCTGAAGAGTGGCCAAGTTAGCTTGGTGCTCAGCTCGGGCTGCTTCCCGGTCTTCCATGATCAACCTTAGCAGTTCGGCCATTTCCGGATTCGGAGGTGGGGGTGCTCGCGGCATCTGAAGATAATGTGTGTAAGACAAGAGGGAAAAACTAATTTTGCTAAGTTTTAATGTAACATGGATGATGCAATTTTTGTCTTACTAAGGCCTTAAGGGCCAAATTCATATTTCATTCAACAAGCATCAATCATACCATACATACGAGTTCACACATTACAAATGGTTTACATTAAACCATGGCGACTCGTCTACTAGAGAGGGGGATACAACTCACACCTACACGAAGTGGCTTACAGTAGACTCATACTAGATAACACGGGAATCTCCAACTCTAAACACCGGGCTCCTCGGGGTCTTCCTCCTCATCATCCACAATGAATCCCGCATTCTCATCATGCTCCGAATCATCGAGGTCCTCCATGAAGTCATCCTCGTCACTAATGAGGGCATTATCCTCCTTGCGGAGATCAATGCCTTCCTCCTCACCATGGTGGCTCTCGAGACTCTCAATGTACTCAGTCAGCTCAGCCACATTGGCCTTCAACTCCTCAATGATCTGATCCCTCTCATCGCGCTGGCGGCGAAGGCCCTTGCGATCCCTAGCAAGGATCCTGATGGTGCTCCTTGCCTCCACCAGTGCGATACCAACTTGTGACACCCACGAATTTATCACAAATTCGAAGTGCCCGTTATGTATTCCACCACAATCCCAGAATCATTGTTGTGATACACATAACGTAGTTGGTAACCAGTTCCATAGACATTATAGTACGAGGGTTCAAATACAATGGTCATAGTGACCTAGTTCATATTACAACACAATATAGCAGCGGAAATAACGTCTTCGGGTCCATGCCTTCACCCTACAGGCAATGGCGACTTAGGAGACGATCTTAGTTCTGGTACTCTTCTTCATAACCTTCCTCCGGATACTCTTCCCCATAGTCTGGCCAAGTTGATAGCCAGGGACACAGCCATGAGTACATTGGATGCACTCGCAAACCATCTTTATAATTGGAAATGATGAAGCAGATATGAAAGGTTGATATGGTGGACTAAGCACTAAGTTTAGTTGCAAAAGCTAGTTTTGTTTCCCAAGAATGTTCATTGGTAGAAAAGAAGTTTAGTTCTCTAAGTTCAACCTAAAAGGAACTTCCAGTGTGTCAATGTCAAGGTCAAGTCAAGTCAAGTCATGTCATTCACCAAGTTCACCATAAGTTATTATCATTCTTGACAAAAGTCAAGTACAGTTTGCCAACTGTCCATAACCGAGGACGCCGCTATTCGAATAGTTTGAAAACCTCTACAGAGGGGTACACTTTACCCACAAGATTCGATACATCTGCCGGGAGAAATCCACGGATCGTCATACACAAAGTATGCGGGGTTCAGATAATCAAACAAACTCTTTCACTTGTCTACTCTAGTATCGGATCCTTCCCTACGAGTCCATTCTGGCACTCATAGTTTTGCCCGCTGCAGAGTGCTGCATGAATGGAATTTCCACTCGGTTCGAAAGTACCCGCGCACGGTGTACTTCTATAAAGGATGATACAAGGCCTCCCATACTAGGGTAAACAAGCTACGGACTAAGCCCCTTCCCATTTAGGGGTAATGTGGTCGTACGGTATGGTTGGCTCACATAGTACATCACTTAGTATCATTTGGCAAATACATTCCATAGTCCTTAGTCAAGATTATTTTCCTTCATAAAACCATCATGTATGAGAGGTCTCCAATTCAAGTTTTCAAGTTCAAGTCACCAAGTTCAATTGGGGTTCCTCTTAGAGATAGCACCAAATTTTATTAGCGACTAAGCAACTACATGGAGTGATGATACCACTAAAATAGGGTTGGATAAACTCAGCTTGATGCTCTTGCTAAGCAAGATCTTACTACCCATCTCTCATTCTACTCTAGCAATTCAATCATGCAATTTACTTAAAACAAGTAGAATGCAATAGTAAAAATAGGCATTTGGAGTATGATTCAAAAGATGGCTTGCCTTGGTTGGCAAAGTGTCCGGGGTATTCTTCTTCTTCTTGATAATATTCCCCCTCAATATCCTCCTCAGCAACACTAGCGTCTAATAATGAATAAACACAAAGCACATCATCACTACACAATGCTAACAACACACCAAGCACACCTACTTGTTTTCAAACAAGCCTTCAGGTTGGATTTTATTTGGATTGGTTTGCAAGTTTTCTTCCAAGTTTGCCTTGAGTGTGCACGTTAAATTTTCTACCATATGCCATGTGTGGTTTACTTTTTAAGTATGGGTATTAAGCTAAGGGTATTAGTACTAGTTCCAATGAGGATTGACTCATTAAGTGAATTGGTATTGAGGGCAAATTAATTCTAAGGGTATGATAGAGATCTATCATTTTATGTTACTAACTAGAATTGGATTGAGGTCTAATTGGTACCACTAACAACGTTTGAGTGATTAAGGTTGAACTAAACCGTAGGGGAGTTAATTAGTGAGTTCACAAACCAAATTTCATAATTTTAGGAGGCTTAACCCATTTTCTAGAATTTTTCTATGATTAATGAAGCTATGGTCAAAGTATTCTTAAATATTTAAATTCCTAACTCAAATGGAATTCTAACCAGTTTCAGAGGGTAGAGCATTTCCTAAGCTTTCCAACGCATATTCATTTGCTAAAAATGGATTTCTAAATCTCTTGGAATTAAAGTTTGAAAATCATATCTGAAACTTATTTGAAATAATTCAAACGGCGGGAAAATAATTAAAATCGAAACTGACCGAATTCTAAACGAACTGGGCCGATTTTCCTACAGAACCCGAACGGGCCGGCCCATACCGCTTCGCCACGGGCGGGAAATGAATAAAACTGAACCTGACAGGTGGGGTCCGCTCGTCAGGTCACTTAATTTTACCGAATCGGTACGCGACCGACGGATCAAGATCTAACGGTGCTGGTGCGTCGTGTTCGTCGGCGACGGTGGAGGTCACCTGTGCGCAGTGAAGAAGACGACGGCAACGGCGGCGTGCGTAGAGGAAGCAGAGCTCGACGGCGACGGGCGGAAAAGGCTCCGGCAGCACTCCTCCTCCAGCTCCCGGCGTCCGTTCGTCCAGCGGCGGCCCAACGCGGCGGCGCGGCTTGCGTCCAGTACCTCGCCGGCGGTGCAGGCGTCGTCGAACGAGAGCGAGCGGGGAGAAGAGAAGATGTCTGGGAGCGAGCTGGGAGTGGGGTGCGTTCATTCGTTTGATCGGCGGGGGCTTTTATAGGCCAGAGAGACGAGGGCGGGGGCGTCCAGTGGGCGGCCGGCGCAGGGCGTGCTGGCGACGTGCACGGGTGACACCGGGCTCGACGGCCTTGCTCGCGTGCTGGAGGGGTTTGGTCTCGGTGGCGGGGCGCTGTGGGTCGGCTCTGGCGAGGTCACGATGGTTGGCGATGTGCAGCGAGCTGGGGAAGAAGAGAGGGGGTCCTAGGCGCTGTCTTCCTCTTCTCCTCCCTTTCTCACGGCTCGGGTCGGGGCAGAGGGGGCTGGGCTCGACCGCGGGGGTCTCCACGAGCATGGCTACAGGCACGAGACGAACGGGAGCAGTGATCTTCACAGTAAACTTGATTTCCTCAATTTTTGCCTGCCAGATGTTCGACACAATGCCCGCAAGAAACTCAAATTCGAATTTTTGAAAATTTCACTTTGGGTGGTCAACATATTAGCCAAGGTTTCCAGTGATATTTTTGTTCTGAAGAAATAACAGGTTTTGCAAAAATTTATATTTGAAAACAGGGTTTGGTTGCTGACTCAGATTCAAAGTTTGGCAGAGGTTTGAGTCAAGTTCTGATTTGAATTTTGGTTGGAAACTTCTTGGTTAAGTTAGTATGTGATCTGGTCAAGCTCAACTAACTGGCCACACACTGAGTTGAGTTCCAGATTTCTTAATATAGGTGTCCAAAGTAGGGTAGTCAATAACAATTTCTAGATCACACTTTTCTTCTCTTTTTCTTTCTTTCTTTTGTTTCTTGTTTCTTTAGCTCTGGTAATCTGTCTCTAATGCTTTTGTTGGTTAAGTTAGAATTAACTAACTATGGCACAACCAAAAATAGCACACATGAAATCATAAAAGACAAATAATGGAAAATACATGCATACATGCAATAATAGATAAAAGTTTTATCTTGGTCCAAAATTTGGCACTTTGATCAATAGGAAGTGGATTACAAATTTCTGAGTTGTTACATATCCTCCATCTCAGCTTCTGTGGGAGGCCAATCCCATGAGGCCAATTTCTTCAGATCTTTAGCGGCATCAAAAGGGGCAATGTCGTATTGGTCAGAGGAAGAGATTTTCTGGTCTTTGATGTAAAACCACTTCTTCCTCCAACCTTGTACTGAGGCAGCCATGGAAAATTCCAAGTACTGAGACTCTGCACGGATAGAAATAACAGCCCCGCCTAGCTCAGGCTTTTTTGATAA
The DNA here is from genome assembly GCA_007115705.1 of Dactylis glomerata. NCBI lineage: Eukaryota > Viridiplantae > Streptophyta > Magnoliopsida > Poales > Poaceae > Dactylis > Dactylis glomerata. The sequence goes on from QXEO01001749.1 coordinate 209,746, forward strand.
AGCAACACTGGGGCGGAGCCGAAAGAGAAATTTCCAGAGAAGAAATGGGGTTCGATCCCCAGAAAGGACTCGCAAAGGCTGACGAAGCAAGCAATATGAAGAATTGAGTTTGGTGTGAGCTGGTGAAGCTGCACACCGTACATAAAGAGAAGCCCACGAAGGAACTCATGGGCAGGGAAAGAGAGACCGCGTAAAAGAAAGGCAAGAAACATCACCCGGAAGCCGCTCGAGGGCCTGGGGATGCGCTCGGTGCTAGGGAAGATGACCTGGTCGCCGTCGGCGATGAGACCATCAGCCTGGGCCTTGGTGAGATCCGTTTGCTTGAACTCAGAAGGCACCCAGCTGGTTGATGCATTGGTAGTATTGCTCTTCCCCATCTTGTTCTTTTGCGCGAGGGTCTTGACGCGCATCTATGAGTTGCGCACGGGGGCTATGCAGGAGCTCAGAAGCGCACGAGGATTGCAGCAATGGTGGCGGCGAAAGAAGCAAGGAACTGGTAAACAGTAAAATCCCCACTCTCCCCCTTATATAGCTTCCTAATGAAGGAACGTGGGCTGAGATGTGGCGCTAGGAGCGGAAACGGCAGCCCACTAACGGGCAGGAAAATTGCAAAATTACCGCGCTACCCACAAGTAACGGTCAGCGCCCAGTCAAATTACATACAGAGTAATTATATTAATGATGTCACGAGAATTCAAGTAACGGGAAAATCAGAATATGACAGTGGTGGACACTAATGGGGAAAATTCAGCAAAAGTTTGGTATGACATGTCTGCGTATTGATGATGACCAGGGAAGTCGACGAAAAACTGTTATGAAAGATACAGATGAATCAAGGAAGAAAAACTCATTTTTTGAGTCTATACCTGACAAGGGTGTAGATAATAGAGCCCGTCAGTTAAAGTACCCCTGAGGCCCGTTAAGCTAGGCCCAATTGTAATACTAGTCGATGTACGAGTTCATGTCATATATCGATACTGTAATCTGTATCGGACCCCTCCTGATCCTTGAGACCTAGCCACCTATATATAGGGGCCAGGAGAGGACGGTAAGGGACAGACTGAGAGCAGGCCAAGTTTATTCTTATGTTTACTTTCAATACACACCTTGTTTGACTGAGTTTACCTTCGAGTTCATCCGACGCCCTACTCCCCCGATCCTAAGTCCTTCATCTAGGACATTTGTCGAGTTAACCCTCGTTAATTGGCGTTGACCGTGGGGACTCTGGGCGTTGGAGTCATGAATTCGATGGCTTTTTCGCTTTTAGCCAACAGCAGTCCGGAAGTCGACGAAAATCAAGAGATGGAGTTGATAATTGGAAGTCTGAGCTTCTATGTTGGACCTTCGGGTTCAACTTGTCTTTTGGATCTGGCGAAATCGGGTCCGTCGACAAACAAAACCGAGACAATCGCCAAGTCTGGATTATCTGTGGGCTCTTCTAGCGAGGCAAAATTGCCGGTCAGTCCGACAACAATAGAAAATCTGAAAAAGAAACTCGAGGAATTCGACGAAACTCGGGGAGAGCCTGACATGGAACTAACAATGGACAAGCCACACGACAGTTCAAGGGATTTCGCCAGCAGAAGCAGCGGCGTCTCCAGAAGCATACACCAGTTATGTGTCATTATCACTGAAGCAGCAGAACAAAATAATCACGCAGACAACGAAGAGGTTGACATGCAAGTCGACAAATTAAGGAGCAACGGCAAGAAGGAGAAGGAGAAGGAGAAAGTCCACGTCTCCGCCGGAGAGTGGAGAATGATCATGTCAGCCATTAACCACGGAACAGATGTACCCACAGATTCGAGAAGAGAAGTTCTAATGGGATATCAATATGCACTGCACCAACGCAGAAGGAAGTTGAGGGAGGAAAAAGACATGTTTATGAGAAGCCAAGAAAATAACAGTGCATCAAGTGGAGAATATTGGGATGAATATAGCGATGCATCAGAGTCCAGCATAGAAAGACGCAGAAACCTGAAGCACAGCAGGAGGACAACAGCACGGACAAGAGAGGAAATCCATACAAAAAGTGAAAGTGCACACCCATCAGATGAGGAAGAGGACTTTGTGCAAGAAACACCAGAGGCAGCGCTGGTAGCAGCACAGACCTATCTACTAACTACACAGCCAAAGCCCGGAGATCCACGGGAGCACATGCATCCAGCCGCAATACGAAGCCTCGGGTTGGTAGAAGACAGGCTAAGGAAACATCTCCCAGAGGAAAAGGCGACATATCATAAGGAGAAGCAAAAAGAAGGACCCAGGCGTCAACCTTTGCAAAACGAAACAAGCGAGTCGTCAGGCGATGAAAAGCATCAAAAACAGAGGGAAGACGCAAGGAGTATAATAGCACAAGCAAGAGTAAATAAAGTACGACACCCATGGAAGGAAGAAAATTATGAAGACGCCAAAAAAGAGATGGATGCGCTATGCTTTACCCGCAGGGTTCGCAAAACGCGAGTACCCAAAGGATTTAAGTTACCGCACGATTAGGAAAAATATGATGGCTCGCAAGAACCCACGCTATGGTTGTCAGATTATCTGCAAGCAATACAAATACTCAGAGAAACAAGAGCAACGGCGATGCAAAGTTTGCAGTTACACCTCACCGGCGCAGCATGGTCCTGGTTGAATACTCTACCCAACGATTCCATCGGAAGTTGGGGAGAACTAGAGAACCAATTCGCAAGAAATTTTCGCTCAACATACAAACGACCAGCATCATTGGAAGAAGTTAAGTCATGCGTGCAAAGGAAAGACAAAACTCTGCGCTCTTACATACAACGCTAGAGTGTCATCAAAAATTCTGTAGAAGACGTCTCCGACGAAAGAGCAATAGACGCCTTTTCAGCCGGACTTCGTCGTTCAGACCTCGTGGAAGAGGTAGGGAGAACAAAGCCAAGGACAGTGTCAGAATTAATGGAAGCAGCCAACAGATTTACTGATGGAGAAGATGCATATAACAACAAAAGGGGACGTTCACCAGAAGTCGACAAAACAAGCAGGCAAAGGCGATGATACCGCAATGGAGACAACCACGGAAAGCGAAATCGGATAGCCGCGGGATATGACAGAAGGAACGAGGAAGGCTATGAAAACAAGGAGTTTCAGACAAGAGATAGTCAGGGAACAGAAAAACCAAAGTACTCCGGCCCTTCGGTAGAAGACATGCTATATGGACCTTGTCGCATCCATTATGCGTACCTATATGGGAAGAGAGTTTCCAACCACCAGATGAAGGATTGCAGAACCTTCCTAAGATTGCAAAATGCCATGGATTCAAGCCAAGGAGCACGACAGGGAGGAAAAAGCATGAGTCAGGGGTACCAAATGCAATGACTCGCAAAATAGCTGGAGTCAAAAGTATATATATCAGCAATGATCCAACCAGTACCAAAGTCGAAGAAAGAATGGAAGAGCATATCCAGACAGGTCAACTTGGCAATATCATCACCACCAGCTACTACAGAATACCTGCAATGGTCCGATCAACCAGTCAGATTTAGCAGAGCAGACCACCTGAGGAAAGTGCCCAGGCCAGGGCACGCACCGATGGTACTAAAGGCGCAAATAGGGGGATATGATATCGGGTGAGTATTCATGGACGCAGGAAGTGGCATAAACTTAATATACGCAAGAACTCTGAAGGAAATGTGTATCTCACTCGAAAGTCTAAAGCCAACAGATTGTTCCTTCCACGGAATAGTACCAGGAGGCACAAACTACCCTCTCGAAAAAATAGAACTCGATGTTTGCTTCGGCAACAGCAGCAATTATCGCAGAGAAAAGCTGGAGTTTGAAGTCATGGACTGGCCTTCACAGTATCATGCAATCCTGGGGCGCCCAGCATTTGCAAAATTCATGGTAGTACCCCACTATGCATACCTCATGCTCAAAATCCCAGGACCCAAAGGAGCAATCATAGTTCAAGGCAGTTTTGAAGTATCCAACACTTGTGACAAAGAATTCAACAGGTTCGCACAAACTTTCGGCATGACAGCAGAATACGCAAGGTTGAAAGGTGAAACCCACCATAACGTGTTACCCGACGTTGGACGGTCCCTGCCAGATCAAGCCTTTGATGCAAATCAGGACTCGAAGAAGATCCAAGTCCACCCGACGGACCCGAACAAGACCACCTCCATAGCAGTGAACTTGGATCCTGCATAGGAAAGTGCGCTCATCGAGTTCCTCCGTGAGCGCTGGGAAATATTCGCCTGGTGTCCTTCGGACATGCCAGGGGTTCCCAGGGAACTCATCGAGCATGCACTAAACGTGGATCCCAAAGCAAATCCAGTCAAGCAGACCCTGAGAAGATTTGATGAACCCAAAAGGAAAGCAATAGCGTCCGAGCTACATAGGCTAGAAAACGTAGGGTTCATCCGAGAAATCAAAATGTCGACTTGGGTATCTAATCCAGTTATAGTCCCCAAAAAAAATACATACGTACAAAGAGTATGTGTCGACTACACGTCTCTTAACAAGCACTACCCGAAGGATCCCTTTCCCCTACCTCACATTGATCAAATAATAGACTCAACAGCGGGGTGTGCAAGGCTTTCCTTCCTTGACGCATATTCTGGCTACAACCAGATCAAATTGAAGAAAGAAGATGAGGAAAAAACAGCTTTTATCACACCATACGGCGTGTTCTGCTACCAAATCATGCCTTTCGGTCTAAAAAATGCATGAGCAACCTACCAAAGGATGATGCAAAACTGCCTTGGAAGTCAAATAGGACGCAACATTCAAGTCTACATCGACGACGTGGTCATCACCACAAGAAAAGAAGAGTCACTAATCAGTGATTTAGCAGAAACCTTCGACAACTTAAACAGGTACAAGCTCAAGCTTAACCCGACAAAATGCTCTTTTGGGGTATCTGCAGGGCAAATCCTGGGATTCCTGGTATCAGCAAGGGGAATAGAGGCAAACCCAGAGAAGATCCAAGCAATACTAATGATGGGGAAACCAACAAAGCTGTACGATGTACAGAAGCTCGCAGGACGCGTTTCGGCACTGAGTCGATTCGTGGCACGGTTAGGAGAAAAAGCACTTCCTTTCTATGCGTTGATGAAAAAATCAGACGACAAATTCGAATGGACAGAAGAAGCGGACACAGCCTTCGCACAACTAAAAAAAGTGCTTTCCACACCGCCGGTTTTGGTCGCACCAAAGGAAAAGGAGCCGTTACTACTATATATTGCAGCAACATATCAAGTGGTGAGCACAGTATTAGTAGTCGAAAGAAGTGAAGAAGGAAAAGCTCATTGAGTCCAGCGGCCAGTATATTTCATTAGAGAGGTACTATCTCCAACAAAACAAAGGTACCCGCATTACCAGAAACTTGCATACAGTGTATTCACAACAGCACGAAAGCTACGACAATATTTCGTGGTTCATCCAATTATAGTGGTCAATGAAGCACCGCTATCCAACATATTGAACAACCCTTCAGCGATAGGACGTGTCTCCTTATGGGGAATCGAATTATCACCCTTGGACATCACGTATGAAAAACGAAAGGCGATCAAATCACAAGTCCTGCCAGATTTTACAGCAGAGTGGCTAGAACTACAAAACACAGGACCACCGGATCTATCAAGCGTATGGACAATGTATTTCGACGGATCAAAAAGGGTCCAAGGTGCAAGAGCAGGAGTAGTCTTGATATCACCACAAGGCGACAAATTGAAGTACGTCTTAAGGATGAGCTTTCCTCAAGCTTCCAACAATGAAGCCGAATACGAGGCTCTGCTCCATGGAATGAAAATGGCCAAAGCGTGTGGAGCAACTCGACTAAAAATATTCGGGGATTCAAATCTCGTCATTCAACAAGTGATGAACAAGTGTGACGCCATCAGTGACAACATGACAGCATACAGAAACTTATACTATTATCTAGAGGGAACATTTATTGGATGCGAAGTCTCGCACGTCAGCAGAGCCAGCAACGAGGAAGCAGACAATCTAGCAAATATCGGCTCCCAATGCTTGCCCGTACCACAAGGAATCTTTTGGGAAGAAATCATAGAGAGATCAATAAAGAACAACAAAGTTTCGACTATAGAAGAACAAGTCCAGCACCAAGCAACAGGCTCGGGGGCTGGCAATAGAGGGACAGCAGAACCCGAAGAAGTTATGATAATCGAGGAAACCTGGATGCAACCATACTTGGCGTACATGGTAAACAAAACACTACCCAAAGATACAGTACAACCAAAAAGGATAATACGACGATCCAAGGCTTTCGTCGTCTTACAAGAAAAGCTGTACAAGAAAAGTATAACGGGCGTCCTGCAACGATGCGTCACTCCTCAAGAAGGACAAGAAATATTAAAAGATATCCACGCAGGAGTATGCGGACATCACGCTAGCAGCAGGGCCATTGCAGCAAAAGCTTTTCGCGCAGGATTCTACTGGTTAATAGTAATTGAAGACGCGAAGGATATAGTAAGGAAATGTGAGGCTTGTCAACGTTTCGCATCTCGACCACACGCACCAGCAGCAGAATTGCAACCAATACCACTGTCCTGGCCCTTTGCACAATGGGGTCTCGACATGGTAGGAAAATTACACAAATCTTGGCCAGGAGGACATGTTTACATGTTGGTAGCAGTTGACAAATTTACCAAGTGGGTAGAGGCAGCCCCTGTAACAACCCAAGATTCCACAGCAGCAATCAACTTCATCAAGTCTATTGTTTTTCGCTTCGGAGTACCACATAGCATCATCACGGACAATGGAACAAACTTCACATCAAAAGAGTTCAAGAGCTACTGTGAAAGTATGGGAATCAAATTAAAGTTCGCATCTGTAGCGCATCCAAAGACAAATGGACAAGTCAAAAAAGCCAATGGCTTAATATGCAACGGGATAAAAAAGAGGTTGTTAGCACCTCTCGAAAAAGCCAAGCACGCTTGGGTAGACGAGCTACCCTTCATGCTATGGAGTCTCAGAACTACACCCAACGTGGATACCCAAGAAACACCTTTCTTTCTGGTCCACGGTGCAGAAGTTGTGCTTCCAGTCGAAATCACCCATGAAGCCCCAAGAATCGCGACTTACGACGAGACAACTTCTACTGAACTGCTTCAAGATGATGTCGATGCACTTGACGAAGCAAGAGACGTAGCACTTGCCAGAGCAACGCAGTACCAGCAAAATCTACGAAACTACCATAGCAGTCGAGTTCGCCCACGATCTTTCGTGGTGGGAGATCTAGTCTTGCGATTAAAGCAGGATGGACATGGCAAGTTAGAGTCCCCATGGGTGGGACCGTACATCGTGACAGAGGTAATACCAGGAGGAGCTTATCGACTACAAGATAAGAAAACGAGGAAAGACGAGAGCAACCCGTGGAATGCAGAGCAACTACGGCGGTTCTATGCATAGGAGAATTATGGCGACAAGAAACTTTCGAGATATGACCCTCTGAACCCAGAACATGAGGCCACAGGTTAGGTTCCTTGGGTCAACTCGACAATATGTATGCATATTTTTTCTTTCCACTCGGGGGCTCAAACCCTCGAGTCGTATGAAATAAAATAAATAAAGTTTTTGAGATTTGGCATCCATGATTATTCAAGATATATTGCTAGGTTGTTCGCAACCCGATATTCGACAAAAAAGCATGGTTCAAGGTAACCTTGATAATGTATCAAAAGCACACCTCGGAATGGTGATTCGTTCCCATGGTCTATTAACAAAAGATGGCACAAAATAAAAGTTCATTGCGACTACTTATTACAGAAGATAACCAGAACACGAGGTTACATAAGGAGATAACTAATGAAAATGGACTTCAGCTTCGTACTCCTTCTGGCATTGAGTACCATCGTAGATCTTCACATTAAACTTCGACGTACTGACATGGTAGTCGAAGATCATGAAGAAACCCTGGTGAAGATCATGATCTTCTGCAAACTGCGGCCAGCCGCCCTTGAAGTACATCTCGCCGTCCCCATCATACCAGACCTCTACCTCGTAGGGAGTTCCTCCCCCAGAGTGTTCACGAAGAACTGCTTCTCACAGTTCTCACCCATCCATGAACTTTGTGAACTTTAGCGGCACCCGCTGAATTTCGCGGCATTGAGCACCGGCGATACAGAAGAAGGAGTACACTTTGGGCGGAGGAGGAGAAGAAACATTATGAGGAGGGGCGCTCAGACCTGGCGCAGCAGATGAAACCTTGGGTTTATTCTTACTCCCCGCAGGGCGGCCAGGGCGCCGCTTTGGAGGAGCAGATGACGAGGCTCCCACAGCGAGGCCTGTGGACTTGTTTTTGCTACCGCGCGGACGGCCACGACTGAAAGGACACAGATGTCGCCTAGAGGGGGGGTGAATAGGCGATATCAAATTTTACGAATGGCTTGAACAAAAGCGGAATTAAACTAGCGTTTATTTTGTCAAGCACAAAAAACCTAAATAAACTAGGCTCACCTATGTGCACCAACAACTTATGCTAAGCAATACAAGTAACAAGGTGACAGCAAGATATATGACTTCAAGCACGAAGGCTATCACAATGTAAAGTGCATAAGTAAAGAGCTCGGGTATAGAAATAACCGAGGCACGCGGAGACGATGATGTATTCCCGAGTTCCTCCCTTGAAAGGGAGTACGTCTCGTTGGAGGGGTGTGGTATCGCCACAAAGGCCTAACCAACGCCACAAAGGCCTCACCCTATTCTCCGGTGTGAGCTTGCGCCACAAAGGCCTAGCTCACTCTTCCACTAAGGGGTTCCTCAAGGCGGAACCGGGCCTTTACACAAAGCTTGGGGCACACTTCCACAACTTAATTGGAGACTCCCAAGAATAGCCACAAAGGCACCACAAAGCCACAAAGCCGTCTAGGGTTCCAAGAACCCAAGAGTAATAAGCTCACAAACTTTCACTTACTCGAATCTCCGGGGAGAACTCAAACCGATGCAACTTATGCAATGGCAAGAGCACACAAGGTGCTCAAATCCTTCTCACCCAAATTTCACCAAAGCAACTAATGCTATGGAGAGATATGAGAGGAAGAACAAAGGAAATCCACAAAGAACTCCAAGATCTAGATTGACTATGTTCCCCTCACTTAGAGGAGAGATGGATTGGTAGAAATATAGATCTAGATCTCCTCTCCCTTTTCCCTCAAAAATATCCAAGAATCATGGGAGGAATGGAGGAGGAAGGGCAAGCTTGCAAAGTCAACAATGGAGGAGAGAGAATCCCAATTCGTGCACAGCCCAAGGAGGAAGAAGGGGTATTTATACCCCCCACGAAATATGGCCGTTGCAGGACTTGGAGGGGCGGATTATCCGGCCAAAATATGGCCGGAATATCCGGCTGGCCGGATTATCCGGCCCCCAGGCCGGATTATCCGCCCCCCTATACTGGGTGACGCCGAGCAAAGTCCTTAGCAGAAATTCCGAAACGAAATTTTCGCTCCCAGGCCGGATAATCCGCCCCCCTGGCCGGAATATCCGCCCCCCTTACTGGGTGACGCCGAGCAGAAACTGCAATACGAAAACGGTGATAACTTTTTCATCCGGACTCCGTTTTTGATGATCTTGGGCTCGTTGGAATCACCACAACGAGCTCTACAACTTCATCCATAGAAACATCATAGTCCAACAAGGGAGTATAAAACCAAATGATGAAAGGTTTGCCCTCTCTTTGAAGGCAAACCAGTAAAACCTCCAAACATCAAAAACGCAATAAGAGTTTCATGCGAAATCCGTTTTTGATGAGCTAGAGCTTGTCATGGAAATAACCACAAGCTCTAAAACCTCACATGGATAAAACCCAAATAAGAACCAAGAAAGATGATGCCAAGTATGCAAAGGTTTGAGCTCTCTCCGAACGATACAATTAAGTTACTCACTCGAGAGCCCCTCTTGATAGTACGGCTACCGATCCTATAACCCGGTCTCACAACAAACACCATGAGACCGGTAAGAAGGAAACCCTAACACTATCATACCTTTGCCTTGAGTATTCCACTTGAGGTGGATAAAGACGATCTTGATCTTCTCAAGTTGGACCACCTTTCTTGATTGAACTTGCTTGGTGAAGTCTTGCGGATTGCTCCCCCATACTCCACTATGGAAGAGACTCTCTTTAAGCATATCTTCACATATCCATGATCACAATAGAGATGGCAAGCTTCAAGCATATGTTCTCTTCTAGTTGCTCATCTTGAACTTGCGCTTTGACTTGATCAATCCTCGAATCAATTCTTCTTTCTCCATAATGATGGTGTCTTGAGGATACACATGAGAGCTCACTCAATCTTATTCTTCAAGACACACTTGACATAAGCTCAACTCCCCTAAGACCAATCTTTGGATCACTCCTTGAATAGCACCTTGGTCAACACATAATCTTCTTCTTACAACCTTGACTCCAACAAATGGTTCAAGCATTGTCTATGGACAAGTCCTACACATATAACTCAATGCAACCATTAGTCCATAGGGATTGTCATTAATTACCAAAACCACACATGGGGCTCGATATGATCTTTCAACGACCTCGCTTTTCCACTGAAGCGCCGAGGTTAAGACGCGATCCACCTGCATCGGCCATGGAAACAGGTGCGAGGAAGAAAAACCCTAGATGAGATGACAAGAAGGAAGATGATGCGGCGGAGGAAGATAATAATGAGATAATTAGTGTTTTTACCCTCAACAAGCATGCTTTATTTATAAGTACATATTAATGGGCTTCCGCAAAGGCAAGGTCCAAAGTACATCTTAATGGGCTTTTGCATTCTGCCCAGCACAGATGATACAGCGGCAACAGCGTATCACAAGCAAAGATGTGTGTTAAGGTGAAAAAGTATATATCAAAGAGCGCAATGCACCTCGTCATGGACTCGGGGGCTTGCATCATAAAGAAGGAAGAGATTAATAATTAAGCACACAATCGTGACAAAAAACATCACGAGAAAATAATATATCAGATAGACATGTTAATATTTTTTGAGCCTATACCCGAAACATTTCGGCTATAGCCTCGGGGGCTACTCCCATCGGGAGCGCTGGTCGCGCACCCGATAAAAAGAAGTCGACGGAAGGAAGACAAAGAGATTGACGCCAATGATCGGCTAAATAACTACTCATAGCTCTGAAAGTTCTTACATCAGGAGCACTGGTGGTGCAATCAATAACACAGGACAAGTTGAGTGTCGACCGCAATCGACTAATTTTTGTCGGCAACGAACTTCGACTTCATTGTCGACAAAACAAAGATCGATTACTCACATCGGGAGTTATTTATGAGAAGTCTACAAAATAAAAGAAAGTTGCAACTTGAATATTTTGCACATTCTAACAGTCAAACAAGGCTGCAACATATGATTCTCGAGTTGCGTCATCGCGACAAAATTCGAATGCCATGATTGAAACATATCGTGAAGGTAAGACCCCAGGATCCATCCTGTGTGGTCTGGTATACGCACATGAATGCGCTCTGCTAGTACTTATCCATGTCAACGACGCGAAGAAAATTCTAGTGGACGCACTGGGTACCTTGAGAACCACTGGGATTCATTCTTTGTAAGTCCTAAATGCGGCAAAAGAATGGGTTTGACCGGTTTCCCAAATTCAAATCCAAGGGGATTGAATTTGAAGTAGGTGACAAGTATCTGTCCCGGCAGTTAACTAGCCTCTTGATCCGTCAGAGTTGTCAGGCTTATTCATCAAAACCCCTTGCAAGACAGTATAAACGAAAGATATTCGAAGTCAAAGATTTAAAGATATGAAGAAGTCAAAGATTGGTTAAGTCAAAGAAATAAAGATCTGAGATTCAACCCGAATCTGCAATTCTGGTAGAATCTCGGGGGCTACTGACAAGGGTGTAGATAATAGAGCCCGTCAGTTAAAGTACCCCTGAGGCCCGTTAAGCTAGGCCCAATTGTAATACTAGTCGATGTACGAGTTCATGTCGTATATCAATACTGTAATCTGTATCGGACCCCTCCCGATCCTTGAGACCTGGCCACCTATATATAGGGGCCAGGAGAGGACGGTAAGGGACAGATTGAGAGCAAGCCAAGTTTATTCTTACGTTTACTTTCCATACACACCTTGTTTGACTGAGTTTACCTTCGAGTTCATCCGACGCCCTACTCCCCCGATCCTAAGTCCTTCATCTAGGACATTTGTCGAGTTAACCCTCGTCAATACCCGAAAAGATTCGACTATAGCCTCGGGGGCTACTACCATCGGGAGCGCTGGCCGCGCACCCGATGATATTATCAACTAAAGCTATTACCTGGTGATCAAAGAAGAGATTATTTATTTGAGCCTATATTCGAAACAAGTTTTCGACTATAGCCTCGGGGGCTACTCCCATCGGGAGCGCTGGCCACGCACTCGACAATATTTTCTACATACATAAAGAAAGCAAAGAAGGCGAAAGAAGACTTCGATAGCATCGTTACTACCATCGGGAGGAAGTTTATATTAATCAAGGTTAAATAACCCGAATATTTTGTGAACTGAAACAGTCAAACAAGGCTGCAACGTATGATTCTCGAGTTGCGTTATTGCGACAAAACTTGAATACCATGGTTGAAATATATCGTGAAGGTAAGACCCTAGGATCTGTCCTATGTGGCCTGGTATACGCACATGGATGCGCTTTGCTAGAATTTATCTGTGTCTACGACGCGAAGAAAATCCTGGTGGACGCACTGGGTACCCTGAGAACCACTGGGATTCATTCTTTGTAAGTCCTAAATGCGGCAAAAGAATGGGTTTGACCGGTTTCCCGAATTCAAGTCCAAAGGGATTGAATTTGAAGTAGGTGACAAGTATCTGTTCCGGCAGTTAACTGGCCTCTTGATCCGTCAGAGTTATCAGGCTTGTTCATCAAAACCCCTTGCGAGACAGTATAATGAAAGATATTCGAAGTCGAAGATTTGAAGATATGAAGAAGTCGAAGATTGATCAAGTCAAAGAAATAAAGATCTGAGATTCAACCCGAATCTGCAATTCTGGTAGAATCTCGGGGGCTACTGACAAGGGTGTAGATAATAGAGCCCGTCAGTTGAAGTACCCCTGAGGCCCGTTAAGCTAGGCCCAATTATAATACTAGTCGATATATGAGTTCATGTCGTATGTCGATACTGTAATCTGTATCGGACCCCTCCCGATCCTTGAGACCTGGCCACCTATATATAGGGGCCAGGAGAGGACGGTGGGGGACAGATTGAAAGCAAGCCAAGTTTACTCTTACGTTTACTTTCGATACACACCTTGTTTGACTGATTTTACCTTCGAGTTCATCCGACGCCCTACTCCCCCGATCCTATGTCCTTCATATTGGACATTTGTCGAGTTAACCCTCGTCAATGGTAATACTAGCTATTAAATTCTCGGTTGATTTAGGTACTCCTAACAAAAAAAACTTGCTATACACCCGCCAATCATGAGATGTTAACACATTCCAGTAGGATTTTCATATATGCGATATTTGAACCAATGGCGGGTCATCCTAGTCTAAGGAGGTCCAAAGCAAACAGTCGGTAAGAGCAAGAGAGTGTTGGGTCGAACTAGACCATGGTGGCAATGTAGATGACGTGAAAAAGACACGATAACATTGGTACAAGAAGGGGAAAAGATGATGAAACCTTAAAAAGACCGGGGCAGGAGTGGCAGAGTCTTAACGATAGGCGCAAGGATAAGAGTTGTCAAAACCCTAGCGAGGGGTCTTGGTCATCCAAAGAACTATGCAAGGTGATAGTGCAAGTCAAAAGAGACAAGGCAAAATGATTTGGGGTTCACATTTTTTATGAATGAAACTGCCTAAATACGTAAATTTAGTTAGGATAGATAATGAATAAGACTAAAGAGAGGGCAAAGCCCATCCATTTAGATCAAGTAGCCAGCCAACTTAGAACTAACAAACTATTATTGTTTCCAACAAATGAAACATACTATTTCACATAAGTTTAATCTACCTACTTTAAATGGAATATTTGATCTACAAATACAATGCTCAACCTCATTATGAATACTTACATTTATGTACTTGCACATTAAGAATGGCGCTATATCAACGCTTCTGATACCAATACCAACTAACATGATTTGAATAGACATGGTTCCCGATTACTAGGGCCAATTAACACAGGATAGCTAACATGTGAAGCCACCACGCTTAAAGTCTTCATGTTAATACCTCGCATTTCCTAAGGTCAATGAACCTCAATCATGGACATGAACATGAATAAAACTTATGGCTTAAATAATGTCTCGCTTCAGCCAATTGCGCCAGTGGCGCAACGGGGTCATCTAGTTGCAATAAAAGGATGTGTGCATTGATTTGATGCAGAGGCCGAGGCTTTACCCCTTTTCAAAAAAAATGTGTACATAGAGCTGCTTAATAGGCACCTCTTTTAATTGCGGAACACCCAACGATCTCCACAAATGGATCAAGATGATGCTCGATTCGTACCATCTCAACAAGAAGGAGATGGACTTCATGGATGCCTGAGCAACCCGGCCATCATCTAGCGGTTGATTCTTCTCAAAGAGATGGTCGAGGAATAATACATGAAGCAGTACATAAATCCGACGGCCAAGAATCCGATTACATGGAAGAACCAGCATACTACCTAACACCTTTGACATGGTAATGCTTTAAGAGATGTTCTAAGGTGCTAGTTCGGTTACAGCCTTAAGAGAATAGTATAGGTAGAGGGAACTTTTGGCCTGAAGAGATGTCATGTGCTACAGCAAGAATGCAAAGTGTTGTTGCGGCCTTGCGGGATTCCAAGTAAAATAAAACAATGGTATTCCAATACGGCGATATACCATTGCTGAATATCGAACAAGATGCAGTCCATAGCAATGCTATATGGGATGCCGAGTTTCTGTATCTTAGTTGCATGGAAGATTTCTGTCAATGGACTAGTTATTCATTAACAATACGATTGTGATTTTACTACCTTGATCGATGGTTGATTAACACATTGTCTTTTACCTTGAGTTGGAAGCGCAAAGGTTTTGCACAAAGAGGAGGACAGGCCCATGGACGTGGCAATGGAGACCAGGTCGGTTAGTTATAGATTACAACAATGGTCAGGTACTAACAAAAGGAAAATGCTTCGGTTCACTCGGAGGATCCGAGTTTCTTTTCCTCTGCCTCCATCACGCGCCGCGTGTCACAGGGGCCCACCTTATCTCCACGCCTCCCTCTCCCTCCAGTCTTTTCTTCACCGCTTTTCTTCACGCCATGGTCCTCTGCTCCGCCGCCGTTCCTCTAGAGCGCCTGCCCTCCGCCGCCTTTCTCGCAGCCGCGCTCCGACACTGTGTTGCCTCCACGCCACCGTTTGCCTGCCCCCATCTCTCAACTCCCTCTCTTCAATCGCTCTCACCGGGGACGCCACGACGGGAACGTTGACCACGCGAGTCGTAGGGCACTTGTGTTGCAGAGCCTGGGCCGGTCGTGCTTCCCAAGTTGGGTGGTAGGTGGCGCTGTTCAGAAGTTTTTTTTTGCTACACTGGCTCCACTATTTTTGCGTCAAAGTCTCGTCGAAGAACTTTGCTAGAGTTTTTCCTCCACAATGCTACAGTAGAAGAATTTTTGTTGCTACTTTTAGTCTATATTTTTGCATCATTAGAATGAATTTTTTGCTATAATTACTCTGTGGATTTGCATCGTAACAGTCGCCGGAGGACTTTGCCGGATTTTTTTTTTGCTCCAATGCTATATTAGTACAAAACTTTTGCTCCGATTCTGGCGAGGTCTCCGATAAAATCACTTCGCCGGAAAAAAATTGCTACGATGCTTCAATAGTACAAAAAAATTGCTCCGACGTCTCCGGCGAGATCCATATCGGAGCAGTCTTTTTTGCGTCGAACCTTTTTTGCTACAATGAAGCAAAAGCGGGGGCTTTTTTTGCTCCATAGAAGCAATTGGGGATTTAGATGCGAATAGTTTTTGCTCCATTCATAAAAAAAAAATTGCTATAATGAATCGCTTTCTGCTGTATTGGTATACTTTATAAAAGCAAAAGCGGGATTGAGGGGGCTAGGTGGACATGTGGCGGCCTATGGAGACGGAGGATCGTTGGGGAATTTCCCACGGAGGACGCTTAATCCTTTCCCTAACAAAAGCATTATGTTCGCTGTAGTCAAAACATGGTCTAACTCAGATTCAAATCATGGTAAGTATTGGAGACACGAATCCGATAGAAGTAGTATTTTACGGAAACACACTCGGATTTAATCCCCATGCGGCCATAAATATCGACCATGTCCGCTCCCTCCTGCCCTCATCGAAGATAGGTCTCCAAAGCTGTTTTATGCACACACTCGGATTCAATCATATTTTATGCATAAATCATCAACTGTTTGAGTATCCAAAGCTTTCCATGTATCTCTTCTACGGAATCAGGTGGAAATGGGTCAAATTCGAACTATAGGTGCCTCGTAGAATGTTTATGATTTTTTCCAAAAATAATTTTTATCGTCACTAGTATATATTTTATCATAGATCTAATAATAGTTTTGTAAGACTCAACCCCTAGCTAAGAAGGGCCATGCCTGCCGTTTTGACCCCAGTTTGAATCGAGCATAAGAAATTCAAAAAATAAAAAATGTGAAATCTTCGCATTGTTTCATATGATATGACCTAGTTTCAAGGAAAAAATAACAAACTTGGACAATAGCAAATATTCTAGAAAACCCTTCTCAGAAATGAACTACCATGTATAGAGTTTTATGACTTTCAAGCTAAATGAGCTAGGTCAAGACCAAAATCATAGTATAGTTTGTTCAAATGACCCCATATTGTGCACATGTGTGCCTTATGGGATGTCAAACAATGTTTATTTTGGGTGTTTTCCTTTTCTTCATAAAAAAGTTCATTTTCTATTTTTGGAGTGTTAAAAATGGGTTTTTTGTGAAACAACTACTCCCTCCGATCGGACATAAGTGTCGGTGACTTAGTACCAAATTTGTACTAAGTTAGTATAAAATTGCCGACAGTTATTTCCGATCGGAGGGAGTATCAAATATCGAATGTTGAATTGGACCACAATATTTTTATAAAATAATAAATCATATTTTATGCACAGATCACCAACTATTTGAGTATCCAAAGCTTTCCATATATCTTTCATGAAAAAAGTCAAACTTCTGCCGAATCAATTGGAAATGGGTCAAATCTGAACTACAGGTGCCTCAAAGAATGTTCATGATTTTTTCTAGAAATCATTTTTTGCTTCACAAGTATATATTTAATCATAGATCCAGTAATAGTTTTGCAAGATTCAACCCCTAGCTAAGAAGGGCCATGCCCGCCGTTTTGACCCCATTTTGAATCGACCATAAGAAATTCAAAAAAACAAAAAAATGTGAAATCTTCGCATTGTGTCATTTGATGTGATCTAGTTTCAAGGAAAAATAATAAACTTGGACAATAGCAAATATTCTAGAAAACCCTTCTCTGAAATGAGCTACCATGTATAGAGTTCTATGGCCTTCAAGCCAAATGAGCTAGGTCAAGACCAAAACCATTGCATAGTTTGTTCAAATGACCCCATATAGTGCACATGTGTTCCTCATGGGATGTCAAACAATGTTAATTTTGTGTGTTTTCCTTTTCTTCGCATAAAAAGTTTATTTTTTATTTTCTGAGTGTTAAAATGGGTTTTTTGTGAAACAACTACCAAATATCAAATGTTGAATTGGACCACAATACTTTTGTAAAATAATAGATTATATTTTATGCATAGATTACCAACTGTTTGAGTGTTCAAAGCTTTCCATGTATCTCTCATGTAAAAGGCAAACTTATGCCGAATCAGTTGGAAATGGGTCTAATTTAAACTACAGGTGCCTCATAGAATGTTCATCATTTTTTCCAAAAAACATTTTTAGCTTCACAAGTATGTATTTCATCATAGATCCAATAATAGTTTTGCAAGACCCATCCCCTAGTTAAGAAGGATCATGCCCGCCATTTTGACCGCATTTTGAATACAGCACAATGGCATTCTAGTGATTAAATTTTATTTTTTAAATTTATTTTGTGGATAAAAATTTCCAAAGTTATTATATTTATAAAGTATAAAATTTCAAAATTTTGTTTGAATTCATTTCGCCTTGTTTTGAGTCTTGTTCAAATCTTTTGTGTTAAAATCACAAAAGAAATGGAAAAGGTAAAGAGAAAAAAAAAATTGATGGCATGGGTAGCAGAGGCCCAGCCTCCTAGGCCTTGTTCCTAGCTGCCCAGGCCCAAGAATCACCGACAGCCAGACATTGAAAGACGGAAGGCGTGGGATTCTATCACAAATGAAGTTCTACCTTGGTGGTTTGGGAGTTGGTTGCCCTTCTTGGAAGTTGCGGGTTTGGTTCCTTCAACCCGCGGGTTTATTTGGCTATTTATTCTCCAGGTCGATGGGGCCAGGCTGTCAGGTTTGTGTGCGCTGGGGCCACCATGGCAGGTCGGTGGGGCCAAGCTGTCAGGTCACTGTGCGGTGGTGCCACCATGGCAGGTCGGTGGGGCTAGGTTGCAGGTTGGTGGGGCTTGCCAAAAAGAGAGAGTGGTGTATTTAAAAAAGAGAAGGGTGGTGTCATGTCCTTGGGTCCCAATATAGGTTCACCTAAAGTGATGACGTGTAATTGGTATGTGACACGTAGACATGACATATAGGCAAAGATGATGATATGGCTTACTAGTATTAATGGTTGTGATGTTTTATAAATCTTCATAGGCATTATGACGATTCAAAATGGTCGTAAGTGGTTGTAGGAAAGGTCATAGGTAGGTTATGACGATTTTATATGCTGAGATTACGACGTTTGGAGCCAAATCGTCGTAATTTTCCAGCGTTTTGACCCCCTCCAAAGGGCTTACGACCATTTGGTGTGGAATCGTCACAACTCTATAATGATTTCATTCGTGATCACTACGAGAAGGTCATAAGTTGACATATAACTTGTAGTGGTTGTTGTCAAAGGTTATTTACTCCTCGTCTTCCTTAGGTATGGCAAGCTTGATTTTTCTGATCTCTTCTAATAATTCTGCGTTGATCTTGCGTTGCTTGGCTAGTTCAATCTTGTAGATCTTGAACCTTTCTTTGCGGGTTGTAATGATTTCTACACTCATTGTCATACTAGCTTGCATATTCCTCATGATTTGAGCGTTTATCGTTTCTTCATATTCCCACAATAGTTCCACGTGTTGACGAGAACCACATGAACGTACTTCCTCAACGTTAATATGCCGATTGAGTCGTTCAAATTGCTCTTGAAGCTCTAAATTATTCATCCTTCTAATCTTGGGCACTTCGATATCTTGCATCTCTCTTGCTTTTTCTTCAAACTTAGCCTTCCAAAAATCATGCTTCTCGGCTTGATCTTCTCCTTCCTCGACTCCTGAGCTAGACATAGCGAGACCTGCAAGACAAAAAAAATGGAAAACAATGTTCGCTTTGAAAAGACTCGATGCGGGGTTAGATCAACGGAGAGGGGTATATATTACGGTTTTTAGGGAAAATGGAGAGTTGAAGATGAAATGGAGACGAAACAGAGTCCGGAGGGGCAAACGAGTATGGCTGGCGTGGTCGACCAAGGAGACCGCGCCACCTGTACTCGTTTGACCTTCGGGTCTCCTATCTGTCGTTTCTTATTCCTAAAATGTTAGTTATGCATATATAATTAGTTTCCTAAAGTTTCACGAGATTCTGAGGTGGTTACGTACCTGAAAGTTACCTTTATTGATTTTGGAGTTCTGGCAGCCTGGATTTCGAGGAGATAAAATTTTCTGGAGTTTGCACATACACCACTTCAACCTTTTTAATGAAGTTTTCACCTTCAAGATAATGCTTAAGACGTTGTCCATTAACTACATGAGGTTTACCTCTCACATCACCATGTAATCTTATGGCTCCGGAGCGGTTCACTTCTTGTATTACTAACGGACCTTGCCATTTCGACATTAACTTCCCTGCATAAAACTTAAAACAAGAGTTGAACAATAATACTTGAGCTCCTACTTTAACTCCTTTCTTTTAATTTTCTTATCATGCCAAATTTTCACTTTTTCTTTAAATAGCCTAGCACTTTCATAAGCTTCATTTCTCCACTCATCTAATAGATGCAAGTCTAAGATTCTCTTTTCTCCATCAGTTTTAAATTCAAAGTTAAGTTGCTTAACAGCCCACCTAGATTTATGCTCTGACTCTACTAGAAGATGACAAGCTTTACCATAGACCATTTTATATGGAGACATTCCCATGGGGTCCTTAAAAGCAGTTCTATAAGCCCACAAAGCGTCATTAATTTTAGTTGGCCAATCTGACCTAGACCTATTAACTATCTTTTCCAATATCAATTTTAATTCTCCATTACTTAGGTCAACTTGACCACTAGTTTAAGGATGATAAGGAGATCCAACTCTATGATCAACCCCATACTTTTCTAAAGTCTTTCTAAGCACACCATTTATAAAATGAGAACATCCATCAGTGATTAAATACCTAGGAAATCCAAACCTAGGAAATATTATTTCCTTAAGCATTTTTATTGTCATGGCATGATCCGCACTTTTAGTTGGAATGGATTCTACCCATTTGGTAACATAATCAACTGCAACTAAAATGTGAGTATGCTTGGTATTTGACGCTAGAAATGGTCCCATAAAGTCAAATCCCCAAACATCAAAAGGTTCAAGAGGTAGGGAATAATTCATAGGCATTTCATTTCTTCTACCAATGTTACCTACTCTTTGACATTTATCACATACCTTCACAAATTCAGCACAATCCTTAAATAAAGTAGGCCAATA
Source organism: Dactylis glomerata (assembly GCA_007115705.1). Taxonomy (NCBI): domain Eukaryota; kingdom Viridiplantae; phylum Streptophyta; class Magnoliopsida; order Poales; family Poaceae; genus Dactylis; species Dactylis glomerata. The sequence continues at coordinate 230,540 of QXEO01001749.1, forward strand.
AAAACCATTGCAATACCTTTGTAGCAGTGCGCTGCCGGCATGATGTCCTCCATAGGGGCTAGCACGACAGTCCCTCATAATACTCTATTGTTCAGATTCAGGCAAACAATGCCTAATAATACCATCCACACCTTTCTTATACAAAAAAGGATCATCCCAAAAGTAATGCCTAAGATCATAAAAGAATTTCTTTCTTTGTTGGGAATTAAATTGTGGTGGCATGACTTTTCCTACCAAGAAATTAGCATAATCTGTGAACCATGGCGAAACAACTCTAATACTCGACACATTTATGTTTGCTAATTGTTCATTAGGAAAACTATCATTGAGAAGTATTGGATCTATAGGGATATTTTCCATTCTAGACAAATGATCAGCTACGGGTTATCTTCCCCTTTTCTTTCAAAAATATGCAAATCAAATTATTGGACTAACAAACCCCATCTAATTAGTCTTGGTTTAGCATCTTTTTTATTCACAAGATATTTAATATCTGAATGATTGGTGTGCATAGTGACTTTTGAATCAACTATATAAGATCTAAACTTATCACAAGCAAATATCACAGCTCAAAATTCTTTTTCAGTTGTAGCATAATTATTTTGAGCACCATCTAGTGTTTTGCTAGCATAATAAATAACATTAAAATTCTTATCAACTTGTTGTCCTAACATAGCACCAACAGCATAATCACTAGCATCACACATAATTTCAAAAGGCAAATCCCAATTAGGTGGTTGAATTATAGGAGCACTTATCAAAGCATTTTTAAAAATATTGAAAGACTCTACATAATCATCATTAAAAGAAAATGGAACATCCTTTTGTAGAAGATTGGTTAGGGGCTTCAATATTTTAGAGAAATCTTTAATAAACCTTCTATAGAAACCAGCATGACCAAGAAAGCTTTGTATACCTCTTATATCTCTGGGATATGGTAGCTTTTCAATTGCTTCAATCTTCACTTGGTCTACTTCAATCCCTCGTCCAGAAACGCGATGTCCTAAGACAATACCTTCAGAGACCATAAAGTGACACTTCTCCCAGTTCAATACTAAATATTGGTCCTCACATCGCTGCAAAACTTTGTTAAGGTTGTACAGACAATTATCAAAAGAGGTGACATGCACAGAAAAAAATCATCCATGAATACTTCCATAATATTTTCAATATAATCAGCAAATATAGCATTCATGCATCTTTGAAAAGTAGTAAGCGCACTACATAAACCAAAAGGCATTCTTCTATGAGCAAAATTACCGAAAGGACATGTAAAAGTAGTCTTCTCTAGATCATCTATATGAACAGGAATTTAAGAAAAACATGAATTACCATCTAGATAACAAAAGTGTGAATGCTTTGACAACCTTTCTAACATTTGATCCATAAACGGTAAAGTATAATGATCTTTCTTAGTAACTTTATTTAATTTTCTAAAATCAATACACATCCTATAACCAGTAACAGTACGCTGAGCTACTAATTTGTTTTCATCATTTGGAACAACGGTAATTCCTCCTTTCTTAGGAACATAATGAACAGGACTCATCCGCTTACTATCAGCAATAGGATAAATAATACATGCTTCCAGGAGTTTAATTATCTCTTTTCTTACCACTTCCTTAAGTTTGGATTAAGACGATGTTGATAATCAACAACAGGCTTGGCATCTTCTTCCAAATTAATTTTATGCATACATAAAGCAGATCTTATACCTTTCAAATCATCAAGAGATTAGCCAATGGCTGGCCTATGCGCCTTGAGCACATCAAGTAATCGATCTTCTTCTTCAACTGAAAGGTTACACTAATAATAATAGGATATATATTTTTTCATCAAGATATGTATATTTTAAATCATCAGGTAAAGGTTTTAATCCAAAACTAGGATCTCCCTTTGGTGGTGGTATCTTACCCAAATTATCACGTGGAATATGCAATTGCAACAAAGGTGGTTGTTGTGCTAATTATTGCTCTAAGGCTTCTTTTTCTTCATAAGTAAATGGTTCTTCTTGATTTAGTAAATATTGTTCCACCACATCAAATGTTTATTAGTGAACTTAGATAAACTAAATGAAAGTCCTTCCCCGGCACATTTTATATAAACTATTTCTTTAGGTAAATCAATTCTAGCTCCAACAGTGTGCAAAAATAGTCTACCAAATATAATAGGACAGAATGAATCTTGAGAACAACCAAGCATAATAAAATCAGCAGGATATTTAATCTTTCCAACAAGTACTCCAACGTCTCTAACCATACCAAGAGGAGAAATATATTCTTTATTAGCAAGTTGGATAGTCATACCTGTCTCTTCCATTTCAATGGGATCAATATCAGCCTTGATTTTAAGATACATAGTATATGGTATAACGCTAATGCTTGCACCAATATCACAAAGTCCATGATAAGAAGAAGTCACACTAGCACATGATATAATAGGCTTACCTACTCTTGTAGTGTTTCCTTTAATAACCTTCATAGAATCATCACAAAGATAAACCTCCTGTGGGTTTTCTTCATTCAATTCTTTTATAACAGAGACTTCGGGATTCATCTCAATTTGCTCATAAGGTGTGCATTTTCTTCTCGTACTCTTGTTCGAAATATATGTAAGGAGATTCTCCTATACTTTCGTAGGAAATGGAGGAACCTCGACAAAACCATCAGTTTTAGCAGCTTTAATAGACAGAACAGGGCTTGTAGTAGATGCATGAATACCTGCATGCATAATAGCAGGATATTTCATGGGTTTGACATATTCAATAAATCCTTCCTTTGGTAATGCAACATGTTTAGCAAAATATTTAATCACTCCCAATAAGACATGAGAATCAATACTATATAAGCTACTTAATTGCTCAAAAACATCAGAAGCATAAAAATTCTTCACACAATCATATCCATAATCTATGGTGATAATTTTACCTTTATCAAGATCCCAATTACTTGTATTTTTACTTACCAGATCAAGCAATCCCCAAGCATCTTCGGTTCTTCTATTATTAAAACTTCCTTCAGATGAATTATCCAAGAAATCCTTATGAAATGAAGGGAGTCTCACATAAAAATTTATCAATATAATGCTCTTAGATATACCATGACAAGGATTCTTGCGGAGGCACTTTTTCAACCTCCCCCAAGCTTGAGTAATGCTTTCTTCCGGATGAGGCCAGAAGTTATAAATGTATCCTCTATCACGATAAGCTTCAATTTGAGGATAACATTTGAGATAGAAAGCCTTCTTCATATCCTCCCAGTCCAGAAGATATTCTTCATTAATAGAGCGCATCCACACTTACGCATCACCATCAAGAGATAAATATAACAGTTTCCTCTTCATCTCATATTCAGAAACTTCAGCCAGTTTAAATAGTGTGCATCTATCTTCAATAAGCTGCAGATGGTCCAAAGCAGACCTGCTTTCTTTATTTGAAAAACTCTTCAAAAGATTGAAAACAGCATTGATAGGAATTTGATATTCTTTTTGTGACTCAGTAGATTTAGTTGTCACCTTAGTAGCAGGGTACATATAGCTTATGAGAGTAGTATGTGCTCTCCAGCATTGATATAATCAACTCCAGAGGTATCCATAATTTTAGCAGCTATCAAAACAGTAAATAGCGAAAGCAGTTTCCTTACCAAACCGACTCACCAGTAGCGATGCGCTCTCCGGCAATGGCACCAGAAAAGTATCTTGAAGACTCCCAAGTGAAGGAGATCAATTGTAGTACCTTTCGATAAAGAAAAGGTTGTCGAACCCACGAGGAACTAAAGATATTGGTTAAAAAGTTTAATAAGAAATAATAATAATAATAAAAGGTGTTTTGGGGGTTTTGTTATATAAACATGCAAAGTAATAAGGACAAAAAATGTAATTGCAATAGAGTAAATGCTCTTTTCAGAGAAAGGCCAATCCTCTATACAGTAAGAGGACAAGCTCAAGTGTAATCAATAAGCGACAAATGTTCCCAGGGGCGGCATGGATTTATTCAGCATATAGATTTCTAAGCAAATATGAACGAGTATCTTGTCAAGTTTTATTCTCATCGGACGGAGCCAAAATAGGTGTAGTCATAAAACACTAAGGTACAAAACCCTAATGATTTTTCCTAAAGCCACTCTCATGAACCTTAGGGATACATTAAGACATAAATTTTCCAACCATTGTATAAAGCTCTAAGGTCCCCGACATAGAACCCCCCTAAAAATAATGCAGAGTCTAAGAAATAGGTTTTTGTCTCTCCCCCCTTTCTCATTATCATAATTAATCTAAGGTGAAACCCTATGAGCCCATACAGGTGAAGTAATATTCAGTCGACGTTCGCACATTACCATCTTAGAATCACATAAAAGATCAAAACTTAACCAAATACTCCATGCATACTATATAGAGATCATAGCCAATTCATCCTATGCCCCTAGAAACAACGGGAACTACTCACAACTGTCAAACATGATCATGATCAGTGGCTTATGAGATACAACACAATCTGAAAGTATAACTTCACCACAAAATAATGATAACTTGCATAGCACAAACATGCACACAGCACGTAAACAATATCCAGGGTTCGATCTACCACAAACTATGAGGGGGTGACGTCAAATCTCGAGGTGGAGATGGTGCTGATGTTGAGGGTGATAAAGATGGTGTTTTAGATGTGATGGAGATGCTCCCTCCTACACCAAGGAGGAGTCGATGGTGTCGATGGAGGCGATTTCCCTCCGGCGGCTGCAACAGGTCAGCCCTTCCACAGGTGGAAGAAGCGTTCCACCTCCGTCGCTGCCTTAGAAAATTATAGGAAAAAAGGGCATCCCTTTTCTGTCAAAACAAAGGCGTACATAAGAAGACGGAGGCAAGGCTACCACCGAGGGCCAAACAAGACCTGGTGGCGTGACCTGCCTGGTGGGCCGCGCCACCCAGGCTCTTTTTGACCTCGTGGATGCTCTCGTTTGCTTCAATCTCCACAGCTACTTCTCGTGATAAAATATTGATGTTGTAAAAATCCCCGATCAAATTGAGGTCCAGAAGATCCCTGAAACATCAAAATACAAAAATAGGAGATTTTCTGTCTCTCAGGAATTAAATACCAAGGGGGGAACTTTGTAGGAAAGTCCTAGAAATCATCTAAAAATGCATGAATAATGATTGATGCAAATAACATTATAAAGTAGTCCTATATGATGCAAATATTATGATGCAAATATAATGATGCAAAATGCACGTATCAGCACGCCCCTTCCTCAAGTGCTGATGTTGTTGCTCCTGCTGACATTGGTGGCGTTGCTCCTGCTAGCGGTAGCGCTCCTTTCATTGTCGATGCTTCTAGAAAGAGGAAGAGGTCTATCTTGGGAGAACATGGTCACAATCACCTGCATGACCAAGTCATGAAAATGGCGGCGGTCGCCATCACTACTGTCTTCCCTCCGGATGTGCATGCAGGCCTATACAACACCATCGTGGAAGCCGGTGGTTTCAGCCCTGAGGCTCTGATGGTGGCTCTAAACCATCTCTTCGACAACAAGGTTTAGTGTAATGGTTTTATTCAGATGGCAGAGGGCCAAAGGGCGCTTTGGCTTAGGACCTTCCTGGCCAAGCACTACTACGTTTAGTGCTCCCTCTTGATGGATCTGGTGGTGAAGCATGCATGATGATGTTGATGTTGATGTTGTTTACATTTTGAAGTAGCTAGGACTTGATGAAGACTTGTTGCATGTATATTTTGTGAGGTGGTATATACTAGCTAAACCTTCAGTTGATGGTGAACTTGCGGTGGTAGGATTACACCCTCTTTTAATGCGGTGGTAGGATGACACTATAGTAGCTTGTGCGATCACACTACCAGGTAGATAGAACTTGTCATGATTTTTCATATATGATCATGCATACTTATGTTGCTTGTGTTGATTATCTTGTGTGATGCACTTAGGGTTGTTTGGTTCAAGGATAGGATTTAGGGGATGCCTAGTAGCACGCCACATGCTTCTTTAGATGGTTGATATTTGTATCAACCTTATGTGATCCTTGAGTTGTATTCTGGATAGTTTTTATCGCTTTATGTTTGGAATACTCTGGTACTGGATACTCGTTACTATTTATTTATTAATAATGGATGTGTACATCATCTGATGCAGAGGTCGGGGTTCATATCCCCCTTTAAAAAAAATGGTTAGGGATAGCCACTTTTTCTATTTGGTTAGAAAAATAAGAAGTGGCTAAGGATAGCCAATTGTTGTTTGGTTAGGAGGGATGGGAGTGGCTTGGTGGTTGTGATTGATCTCTTTGATTGAAATGGTGAGATTACCCATATCCTTCATATCGCTATAAAACAATGCAAGGGGTCAAACAGAGAAGTTACAAAGATCAGCCTCCTCAATAAATGGAAGAGGGAATAAGATAATTTTAACAAAGCATTTCTTGCACATCGATCCATCAATCACATTGATTGTAATGTCTAGCAAGCTATCTACCTGTGTTGTTGTTATACCACCGTTGGCGTCATCCACCAGTAATCGACCAGTGCAGCAGGTTCTCGATCTTGGTCAAGCTGATGTCGCGGAACGCGGATGCGAGTTACACCTTGAACATCAGCGAGGTGTCCTCCCGGTCCTGCGCCAGATCCAGGGAGGCGGGATGGTGGCGGCCACGGAGGCGTATCTCCTTCTGCTCATAGAGTTAGAACCCGGCGCGGATTCAACGGGTAGAGGCATAGGGCACATGGTGGACACGGGTCGGGTGGGAGGTAGAGGAAGGAGATGCTAGGATACCGAGAGAGAGAGAGAGAGAGAGAGAGAGAAATGATGGGGGTGAGGAAAACACGAGCTAGAACTGGCTATTCACATCCTGCACTTTTTGTGGGACGAACTCAACCACATTTGAGGGCATACTCGGTGGAATATGGTTGCCCCTATCCCTGAGGTAAAGTGAACCACATGTTGGATAGCCACTAAAAAAGTGGATATCCCTTTCCATTGAGTGGATAGCCACTGAACCAAACAACCCCTTATTTGCCTTATTTTGTTCCTTATGTTGCATACCTCTCTCATGGTAGAAATATAGGTGGTACGAGGTGTTCGGCATCAAGGTTCTGGGAGTCTACCAGTCATGGGAGGAATGTAGTGAATAGGTGACAGGTTACGAGTACAACCTCCATAAAGGGTACAAGACTAAGGAGGCGGCACTAAAAGCTTACTCAAGAGTTCTTGGATCTAGAGAGTGCGAACTATGACCCACCAAAGTGCGTAGTCGCTCTGAAGGTGCAGCTTCGGGTGGTAGTACTATGATCATAAGCTTCATTATCGTTGTCCTTGTGATGTGGATTATGTATTTGCTTTCACCTTAAGGGTGTATGATCATGTAATACCCTATTACCCTGAACTTTGAGCTTTATGCTCACCAGATGGATATGCAAGGTGATCATATCCGTCCTTATGCAGGCTTCCAAACACCGTGAGTTGCATCAACCCATCCCAAAACCAAAATTGTGGGCAACCAAACGAAGAGGCTATATATGGTGTCCTCATGCAGCCAAGCACTTCATGGGCTACCAAACTAGGTGCAAAACAGGCCCAAAGTAAGTTTTTACTCATACAATACCTAGCGGGCAAGTTGCGGGAAGGGAAAAAAACACATACAATCAACCAAATAGACCCCTAGCTACGCACTTGCCATGTTGGCCGTACCCTAAAAACATGTAGCAGCACCGCTCGCAGCCTCGCTGCTCTGGCTCGAAAGTTGCCGGTCGAGCGCTAGAGAAACATTGGGGTCAACAAATGGAAGGACGAAATCCTAGCCGATCTTGTTCCTGCATGCGACATGTTAGTGCATCTCTAGCAGACCCCTTATAAAGTCTTGACCTTTATTTTCCGGCGGGTTTAAAGGGTTAAAGGTTTTTTTTTCAGAACAAAACCTCTAAAAGCGAACCGCCCCATAAATTAGATAAAGGGCACATTATTTCAGTCGCGTCGGCCAGTATATCACCGAGTCGGGGATAGGGGTTACGACCCATTGTGAAATCTGCTCCTCCTCCCATTCTCCGTCGCGCCGCTGCCCACCGCCAACGCAAGATTAACTCCGGTGATCAATTAGTCCACCGCGATGACCAAATCCGGACGTGCGACCACCCGATGTGGCCGAGGAACCGCTGGCCGGAGTCCAGCTGCAGTACCTCCTCCATGCCACTATGCGGACGTGCAAGTCCGGCCCGGCATGACAAGGAGGAACGAGGATCCGTCCTGCAAGCTCAAACCGGACAATTTCGTCCACGGCTCCGATAAGGAGGAACGAGGCTCGCGACGAACAAGAAGTGGTTGACGGAGCAGAGCCAAAAGATCGAGAAGATTACTGGCGGCTCCAGCTTGGTGAGCTTTCCGCCGCGACCCTACGCTCTGGTGAGCCAAATTTTGGTACAGTAGGGTCGCGACGATGCAATTAGGGTTTCCGTCTTGTATTTTGCTGTAAAATCCTAGTAGGATGAACTATGTATGAGTGTGTTATCCTAGTATGATGAACTTTGTGGTGCGAATTGTTCCCAATTCTCCCTTGATAAGTTATTTAAAAATTTACAGTTTCGCTTATGGGGTATGTTCTGCACTACCAATTTTCAGTCTGCAAATACGTTTTGATGCGGCCTTAAGGTTCAAAAGAAAAAGTCTGCTAGAGATACTCTTACGGCCCACGGGGTTGTGCCGTCCAGTCCCCTGATATCCTTGCTGTAGATGACAAGATTCAAGCACTCAGTTTTGAAGGTAGCACGGGTATATCCAGGTCCCAGGTCCAGGTTACCTCTACCTTTATTTGAATGGGTTATGGCATACTTTTCTAGTTAATTAGTACAAACCTAATAATTTATCTTCAGAGTAATATCTTACAAGGTAATCACTTCCTTAACTTGTATTAGATTCAACATAATTGTTGAACATGTGCATATAGTAATGCAATAAAATAAACCTTTTCTTCAACACTTCAAATTACAGATGAAATCAATGGTCCAATATGTGAGTTTAGGGGTAGTGATCTCTTATCACTTGACATTGACATCTCTTATCAGATAGAGAAAAATAGAGACGTCTCACACGAAAAATACTCCCAGTTACTATGTAAATTTTTCTCGCCCCCCTATGTTCAATTCCTGGCTCTGCCCTGCCGCGGCCGGCCAAATCATCTCGTGCATGTCTTGATACCATCCTCTCCGCAAGCAAACAATAAGCGTCTTCTCTCTCCGGTTTGTGCCCGTGATTCCAAAGATGTTCCACAAAGCTACAACGTTACAGTACTCTTGTGCTCGAACCCATCAGACGTTCATGCATATTCCCTCTCTCCGCACGCATTCATCCAACTTAGTGACAGCGTACTCCCTCTCTCTTGCTCTTTGTTCTCTTCTGGACGCCTCCGATTATCTCTACTCAAAACTGTACGTATAGACTATACATATTCCCTCTCGTTCTCTCACATTCACATTCGCTTGTATCTTCTGCACTCCCCATTTCCTGCCTGGTCGTTTCCCGCGAGGTCCACAATGGCGGCCAACTATTCCAGTTGTGCTCGCGCGCACCACCTTCTTAGTGTCATTGCGCTTCTCGCCGTCGCTGGTTATGCCGCCGCCGCCAGCGACAGCCCCCATGGCGGCCGGAGCGTCGTCACCGTCGGGAAGAAAAGTGCGGTGCTGCCGCTGCGTGAGTTGAAGTGGTTTGCTGCCGCGAGGAAGATCCGGGGCCGCTACGCGCAACCAATGCAAGCTAAGATCCTAGGTAAATTGTTACACTTACAAGCCAACTACCTAATCTTATGCTAGGTAAGCTCAGATAATGTTTTTCGCAGCCAACTGCTAGGATGCTTATTGTTTCAAAAAAAAAGTGCTAGGATGCATGTTTATCCCCTTCATAGTTCAGACCTGCTGGTAAGCGTGTAATTGGGCCGAAATGTGCATGCATTTCCATTCAATTGCCTGAATTGTGACTTTATGGCGATGCATGTTCTCCAGTGTTTTTTTCGAATAGGAGGGATCAAGTAAAGTACGCATGTAGCCACTTCTATTCTATAAAATCAAAAACAAAATGAAACCGAGCAAAAAAAATCAATTTCATTGATATAGAAGAAGAGAATTGGAACGATTATAAATTAAACTGGCCAAAAACTGATACAACAGGAGGCCACACAATAGGGCCGAGGCCGTGCACCACCCGAGCCGATGACACTTCCACACAAGCGGGAAGGAACTACACTCAATAACTCGAAAGATTATGAAGTCGTCAAGCTCGCACTCAACAATACAACGACAATTTTTTTTAGAGCCGCCGCTCTAATGTTCCTCCAAAGGAGAAGGCGACGATGCCACAGGATGACATTCGCTTCGGCCAACGGATCGTAGGTTTTCATAGGAGAGTTCGAAACTTAGACGACAAGAGGGTGAAGGGGCTCCTCAACAACATCTGCAAGGAGGGAACAACGGCTGAGAACGCCATCATCTCCAACATTGACTGAGGTAGAGGTGCTAGGATTTCCCCTCGAGCTCACCAAACTCGTAGTCGTTGGAGTCTCTCCATTCAAGACGTAGTGTCCATGTATGTCTTTCAACTTGCTGCGGCCGACCTCCACCACCTCCGCAAGTAAGAAGTAACCCACCGCGACACCTCACACAGTGGTGCTTCGCACATCTTCAGCTCCGGCAACAAGGTGAGCCGCAATAGCCAACTCGCTACCTCCATGGCCCACAACCGCCCCAGTCACCATGACGCGTAGATCTAGGCAATATGGGTAACATGGACCTAGTCTCACGGACATGCATGCATATTCTCCAAGATCATCTTCAGTACCAAGGGGCTCCTGAACTCGAGCGCGTAGGGTTGGGGCGGCACAGATGCGCACATGACTCAGGCCAACGTAATATGATGGCACAGTTACATCATCAAGTTATAATTTTTGTAACGTAGCTTTGTTTTCATCTTCTTCACGGATGGGGGTGGGCGTCGTGATCAGGAACCACATCGGTACGTGTCTGGTTGCTTGCAGTCAGACCTTTGATGAGGTTACGACGCCGGAGTTAGCAGAAGCACTTGCCGTTAGGCGTGCAATCACCTTCGCCCAGGAGGAGGGTTTTGACAGTATCATCTTGGCTTCAGACTGCCTGTCAGTAATTCAGCGTATCCAGTCCTCTGTGTGGGATCGGACCGGCATTGGTGTGGTGATCAAGGACATCAAGGCCATGGCGGCAGGTTTTCAGTCTGTGACGTTCTGTCACATTAGTCGTTTGCTTAATAATTCAGCACACATTCTTGCTCGTAAAGCAGAACAATATGCTTTTATGATTTTCCGTGATGGGGGTCCGGATTGCATCCGTTCCACTCTCTGTAATGATTTGATTTGATCAATAAAGTGACTGAATTCAAAAAAAAATACACATACTTAAGTTCCAGCTTTTGTACACATATAGTTGCATCTATTATCTACGATCCAAATATTATTTTCAGAATTTTTAAACTCTGAAATACGATTTCCAAAATTACGATGACTTTTCCTGCTAGGCCACTCCCCACATATGCGAGTCTTGCTGTTGGCTGGCGTTTCAAATTCGGGAGCCCCTCCGAAAATCCCCTCTACATATTCTCTGTCTCTCCCGCAGCTGTACCTGGGATTTTCCATTCTGTACTTTTTCACTAACCTTCTCGTGATGAATTTCCCATGTGTAATATGCTGACACGACGAACCATACCATACGAATTCAAACCATGATCTGGTTTGAAATCTGTTAATAAAAAGCAAATTTTGTGCACTCTCTGTTTCTAAAAGGATGTAGAAGACTTATCAAATTTTAGATATAGACGCAATTTATATATTACTCTAAAAGTCTGCAGGTCTGAATATCTGATATGCACTTACACTTTCCATCTCATCTTTTCCAGGAGAGCATAACAAAGCAGAGTTATCCAGAAAAGCAACCACCGTGTTAGAGCTGAAGCACCATTCCGCCATCCTCAACAAGCCCGCCGGCGGGGAACGTTACCTCACCCGCCTCCTCGCCGCGGACGAGGCGCGTGCTGCATCTTTGCAGATCCCCAGGGCAGCAGCCACGCAGTCCGGCCAGGAGGCGGCCGAGGTCCCGCTCACTTCCGGCATCCGCTTACAGACGCTTAATTACGTCACCACCATCGCGCTCGGTGCCGACTCCGCTGGCGCCGTCGCCAACTTCACCGTCATCGTGGACACGGGCAGCGACCTCACGTGGGTGCAGTGCAAGCCCTGCCGCGCCTGCTACTCGCAGCAGGACCCGCTCTTCGACCCCGCCGGCTCCGCCACCTACGCCGCCGTCCCGTGCAACGCCTCCGCCTGCGCAGCCTCACTCAAGGAGGCCACCGGCGCGCCCGGGACCTGCGCCCGAAGCGGAAGTGGCAGCGAGAGGTGCTACTACGCGCTGGGCTACGGCGACGGGTCATTCAGCCGCGGCGTGCTTGCCACGGACACGGTCGGCCTCGGCGGTGCCAGCTTCGAGGGCTTCGTGTTTGGCTGCGGGCTCAGCAACCGCGGCCTGTTCGGTGGCACGGCAGGTCTGATGGGCCTTGGCCGGACCGAGCTCTCGCTCGTCTCCCAGACGGCGTCCCGGTTCGGCGGCGTGTTCTCCTACTGCCTACCGGCGACCACGTCCGGCGACTCCACCGGGTCCCTCTCTCTCGGACACGGCGACTCATCAGCCTACCGCAACACGACGCCCGTGGCATACACCCGCATGATCGCCGACCCCGCGCAGCCGCCGTTCTACTTCATGAACGTCACCGGCGCCACCGTCGGGGGGGCCGCGCTGACCGCGCCCGGTCTCGGCGCCAGAAACGTGCTCATCGACTCCGGCACGGTGATCACGCGCCTGACACCTTCCGTGTACCACGCCATCCGCGCCGAGTTCACGCTCCAGTTCGGCGCCGAGGCGCGGTACCCCGCCGCGCCTGGGTTCTCGCTCCTCGACACGTGCTACAACCTGACGGGGCTCGACGAGGTGAAGGTGCCGCTGCTGACTCTGCAGCTGGAAGGCGGCGCCGACGTGACCGTGGACGCCGCCGGGATGTTGTTCATGGTGAAGAAGGACGGGTCTCAGGTGTGCCTGGCCATGGCGAGCCTCCCGTACGAAGACCAGACGCCCATCATAGGGAATTACCAGCAGAAGAACAAGAGGGTGGTGTATGACACGGTGGGATCAAGACTAGGCTTTGCTGATGAGGATTGCAGCTACATGTGATGTCAGAAACTAAGACTGGATTAATCAAGTGCTTGTAAAATGTAACCTGAAACAGAAGTGGTGGTGGTTGTAGGACTTCCTCTGAGTAATATTGTGAGAGGCTTTTTTGCTCTAGGTGCAAATGCTCCCTTTATTTCATATGCAATTTAAACATATTTTAAAACTATCAAAAAAATTGAAAAAAAATGTTGCATGTATATCTTCACAATCTATGCATGAGCCAAGTTGTTTCACGAAAATCCGACTCCTCCCGTGGGCTAGGCAAAAAAGACAAAATTCGATGGTAAAATAAGGGTTTGCACGAGACATTTTTTATCTTTTTTACTCACAACACTACAAATATTGATTTACCACGAAACTTGGTCATGCGTATGTAGTCTGTCGAGATGTACACGCAAAATTTTTGTTCGGAATTTTTTGACATTTTCAGATATATTTTTTGAATAAAGGGAGCATATGCACCCTAGATCAAATATGCATTTCCCACTCTTTGTCAGGTACTCAGGTCAGGTATAAGAGCATCTCCAGCCGTTTGGACTCCCCATGCCAAAATCCAGCGCTATTTAGCGTCGGATGGATAAAAATTTTGGCCTGGGGAGACCCATGTTCCCAGCGGCGAGCCCAGGGTAAAATTCGAAATCAAATACAACTAGACGAAAAACGTTCAAAGTTCGGCGAAATTTAGAGATATTTATATATATAGGGCAAGTTTTTACATATATAGGCCGAATTCATAATATATTTGAATTCGGCCTAAACCTAAACTAAAAACACACGTTCTACATGCCGAAATGGCGGTAGAAACGCGTGTAGTCGCTGCCGTCGTCATCGCTGGAGTCGCTGCCGTCGTCCTGCGGCGGCGCCTGCTGGCTGCTCTGGCCGGGGGTCCAACGGCTGGACCCCTGTCCAGCGTCGCCGAAGCATAGCGGCGTTGGGCGGTAGAGGTCGTCGTCGCTGGAGTCTTCCAGCTTGACGACCGGCGCGCCGCCTCTGGCCGATAGAGCGGCGGCTTCGGTGCGGCGCCGCGCCTGTGCCAGGTCGAGCAGCCGCCGCTGCTGCTCCGCCTGCTCCCTCTCCCAGTCCTGCCTAGACCAGGCAAGCGCCGCGTCCATCGGCATGGAGTTGTCGGCGGGGACGAGGTCGGCGAGCGACTTGGCGATCGCCTCGCGCATCGCCGCTTCCTCGGCGCACACGGCCTCCGCGTCGGCGAGCTCGGACGTGGCATTGGCGTCGTCCTTCCTCGGCTTCCGCTTGCGGTTGCGGGGCGGCGAGGAGGTGCGCGCCCCCTCGCGGATGACTAGGGTGCCACTGCTGCACCTCGGAGGCGTGGACGGCGGCTCCTGCTTCACGGTCCTCGATGTCGATGCCGACGACCGTGATGCCGACCTTGAGGCCATCGGTGGCAGCTTTTACAGCGCGCGGAAGACGATGCATGGGAAGACGACGATGCGCGGAAGACGATGCGATGAGGACGACGACCGCCCTCTCTCGCCGACAAGTCGGGGCCACACGACGCGCGGGAAGTTTCCTCGCCGTTTCGCGCGCATTTCTTTCGTCCGGAGTCCCCGAGCGCGCCCCGGAAGGCCGGGGATGGCCTGGGCTCGCCGGATGGATGAAGGCCCAAATCCGGGCGAAATCGAGGAACCGAGGGCGCGACTGGACCGTTTTTTGCCGTCCAGATGAAAAAAAAGGGTGTCGGGGGCCTCGTCGGGCTCGTGAGTGGAGATGCTCTAAGCAGAGCTTCCTTGACCACTAGAACTTCTACCATAGTTTTCTCTTCGATAAAGGACAACTTATTCCTTAAAAGGTAGTATTGCGACAATACAATTTAAGAGTTCACACTCGGCTTCTACAGAACTAAGATGCACATAACCACACAAGTTCAAAAAGAAAGAAATAATTAGCAAGTACTAATTTACCCTATCACCGATTTTCATCGTTGCACTTAGACAAATCATACTACAAGGAAAGCATGTGGAATATGGAATTTGAGACTTCACTAATTCTTTTTTAAAATGTTAGCAAGAGAACTGCTAAATTAATTTAATTGATAGAAGAGTGATCCAGTTTATGAAGATAACCAGACCCAAAAATCGTACAGATAACCCATATCGACTTACATCGCACACCCACTGAAGCACTCAACAAGGACCGTCTTGCCAAACCCCTACAAGGCCGACAAGAGGTGTGACATAGGGCTACTAAACCGCTTCACAGCCGAAGCGAGACAACTCAAACTCTAGGATGGTACATGTCAACATACAGCCACTCTTGATGCCTAGAAGAAGTAGTGGCAAGTGAGTTGCACGACCCAACCGTACCTAAGGAGAGTGTCGTCGAGTTGTCGCATCAGTGTACATTGCGCCTTAGGCGCCCACGCTCAAAGTAGCTGCCAACCCTGAATCTAACTGCCGACTTGGGACTCCTCATACAACCTGTATAGCGCATCCAAGGAGGAAACGACACCATAGCGCCGCCACTACCTGAACCAACAAGCTAGATCTGGGGTTTCCCCTGTCGCATTTAGGAGGAGGCATGAAGAAAAGGGCCTAGACGACGCCTTCAAGAAGGTAACGGCGCCCGCAAGCGTCGTTGTCTGCAATTTCATTGGGATTTCTCCTAGCCCTATGCTCAATCCCACTATCCACAAGCAAGTTAGTCGGAACCAATGGCCGGAAAACCATCAATGAGAGGCCATCCATTCTCACCGGCAGAGGAGGCGATGACCACCTCACGCATTATCCAAGCCAGCTCGAATTGCTGCACAACCAAACAACCTCGGCCCGTGTTGGACGAGAGGATGCAACGCCTGCCCTCCCGGCAGCGCCATTCTTCTCCCTCCAACCATCACCTCGCCTAGCCACACGCCGCAGCAACCCTCCACTGGACCCTGCCTCCACGGCCGTTCGCACTTGTCCCTGCAGTGCTGCACCGGCCCTGACTGCCTCGACACAACCCTGTATACAGTAGGAGTGCACGCCCGACCTCATGTCCATCCTACACGGCCGATCGAAACCGGCCGCACCTACCCGCACCTCTTTCCACCCTCCTGCATGGCCGGCCGAAACCGGTCGTCTTCACCTCCGTCGCGACGGTGTTGACCGCCCACGAACCTCCCCACGAGCCAGCGAGCTGGGGAACGCTTGCAACGGTCATGGCCAGCTGGGCCCAGATTGGGCTTGCGCCGCTGCCAAACTCTCCTTTGCCACAGGGCCGCACCGCCACCGCTAGAGCACGCCACTACAGGAGCTCGTCACTACCACGCCCCCTCCTCCTTGGACCACTGAAGCGTCGCCCGTCAACGGGCCATCTCGCCTCGCCGCGCCCCAAGAAACCGCCACCTCTCTGCGCATAGAGGAGGCAGTGGGGAGCGCCCACCATGCCCTCCGCCACCACCGCCGGCAGCGGCCAGGGGAGGCCGGGATCTAGGGCTTGAAGCTTTAGGGTTGGGGGCTCCGGAGTCGCCCCGCGCGAGGCGACCGGGAGCGCTTTTCCAATTAGTCTTAGACTTCACTAATACTCATACGCCTAAAATGGGAGTTTGAAAAATATGCAACTTAAGCAAAACGTTAGCATAATTTTGAACTGCAAGTTAGATGTGGAGTGGGGTGAGATGTTGATTATAGAATGTTGAACCAAAAGCATAGAACACAGTTGAGGTTATAGAGAAATTTCAAGTAGTCTGTATATATAACGAACCAGAACTGGGTTGACCAGCTCATGTGGAGCAACTTGACATTCGGTCTTGCATAGGAAAATTGGACAGGCTCAACACCAGAGCAATGTTGCAAAGGTGGCAGCTTTTCCTTCCTGATTACATGTGCATCAGGCTCTGTTTTTCTTTTCTGACGGTGCGTGTAGGTTCTTTCATTAAAAAAAAGATCATCTCTTCATTAGCTGTTTATCTGTCTCAGTATTTTATTTCTCCTCGATGGAATCATGCAAACTCCTCACTACATGGGTTGATTCTTCTTTGAGGTGTCCAACGGGTGCTGAATTGAATCCATTATCAGATTTCCAGCAACTGTGCTGGTTGATGAAGTTGCTTAATGAGAAGCTTGGGGCAGCAAATGCCCAGGCTCGCAATACCGCCCCTATCAGAAAGGACCTCTGGAATGGAAGCCAAGTGTATTACTACAAGTCAAGATGGCAGTTTTCCCCGTGGGAGCGGGTACCCGCGGGTATTTACCCGCTAAGAACCGGGGATGGGGAAGAAATTTGCCCCATGGGGATAGCGGGGCGGGTACCCGATAGGTTGGCAGGGCGGGGATGGGGGCAAATTCGCCCCGTGGAGTCTCCATGGATACCCGGGACCCCACTTGTCAGTCAAATAGAGCATCCTATATATAAGAAAAAACACCTAGTCCCACTCACACCCGTGACCCATCCACATTTTTCCCTCACTCCAGCCGCCCTCTATTCGTATCCCCAAATCACGTGTGGCGTGACCTCGTCCTCGTCTTCCAGACATCGAGGCGAGCGACGGCCGATGGCGCAGGAGCCAAGAGTCAACCATAGGCGCGCGCGGCTGCCGGCGCACCTCCGTCCGGCCGCCCCTCAGCCGCCACTCTAGCTCCAACACCTCTCCTCTATCTAGACGCCCCTCTAGCTCCAACACCTTCAGCCGCCCGAGCTCATCGTCAAGGAAGGAGGAGATCTTCGGCTTCAGCATCCTGCATCAGATTGCGCCGGCGCCATCCCGCATCCGCAGTTTCCAGGTTGGGAGTCAGCGTGGAGGTCCCCATGGAGACCCCGATGGGTATCGGGTACCCGGTGTTCACGGGGACGGGGGGGCATTTCCTCCCCGATAGGCTGACGGGGATTGGCGGGTATGGGGACTAGCAGGGATCGGGGCGGGGACGGTGGAGTCATCCCCGTCCCCGTTGCCATCTTGAACTACAAGACATGGCCATTGTCAACGGCTTCAATAAGCCAAGTAATGCCAGGCACTTTCAGCAGGCTCCACTGGCGGATCGTGACAGCCCAACAAGACTAGGCACTTCATTAGAATGGACTTATATTTGTGCATAAATCTTAGAATTTAACGGGCCAAATACACTGCTTTTGTCTTAAAAAGACCAAGCCATGGCCCGGTATGGTCCCAAGACAGTCCACCAGTGGCAGGCTCAACGAATTCCCCTTTGTTGTAACTTGCGATTTTGTAATTTCATTTCTCAGTTTGTCAGTTGATTGTTGTAATTGCTAATTACTTTCAATCACAGAAAATGTATTTCCATTGCATTGCAGACACTAAGTTAGTTTAACTAAGTATCTCTCTTCAGCTCCACTCACAGCCCTTGCAGCGTTCTAAACACAGTTGACACAGAGATGCACGACAAATATTTTACAAGACGGCTAAAAGGAATACATAACATGGCACTCACTACTCACTGGTATGCCTAAAACACTCGATCCTAAACCAGGACTAATGTTACAGGAAGGAGTAAACTACTCAACCCTGAATCGAGTTATTCAGAGTTTTTTTTTTTTGCAGCCTGAGTTATTCAGAGTTATTCAGAGTTTGGCGGCTGAGAGTGAAGGTCTAAGTGAAACTGCAATATCACCATAGGCTTCTTCCTGCTGTACATCAATATAATCATAACTCTTCAGGGCCTAGAGGAACAAAAGCATTAAGAAAAAACCAACATCAGAAACAGAGAATATTTATTTGAGCCAGCAGGAACAAACAATTATATGCAAAAATTGGTAGCTACAGGTCTTAGTGTTCTGAGTGTTACCAAGGTTTCGAAAAACATGCGTGCAGCTTGCTTCCTTGTCCTCCCCTCCAAGATTCCGTTCAAACTGAATTTTCCCCGTTCATCATCTGATGTAGCTGAAGATATCTTACTTTTGAAATACTCAGCCACAGCCCTACAATGCAACAACCATAAGTCAAACTGTGCAATTGCATAACAAATCAATAGAAGAGCTTTCCCTCCAAAAAAGAATAATCATGAACACATCTCTTGAAACATATTTCATTTACCTTGTCCTAGTAGACATGCTACCTAATCCTGTGGTGCCAGTACCCACACTAGAGATCATGCTAGGGGTACTGATGAGCCCAGGAATCTCTGGCAGGTCTTCCTCAAGTTCGTCATCGAACGGGAATGGAGATCCATCGGGATCAGAAACACGGGTACTTTGTCCAGGTGATGCATAACTGCCATATGTTGCCAGCATTTCCGTAGCACCAGTTCCTCCAGGTCTCGACTGTGGGGTTCCACCTGGAGTCTTGAAAGGGGTGTCATCGTATCTTAATGGAGATTGATTCCCTCCTGGAGAGAATCGAGGGAGCTCAGGTGTCGAATCAAATAGTGTTGCATCTCCATTTTCTGGAGACATTGGGGTGAGGTGAGGTTCAGACTGTGGTTCTGCATTTCCTGGAGACTTTGCAGTGACTTGTTCAGATTGTACAGCTGCATTTCCTGGAGACTTCAGGGTAAGGTGGCGTTCAGGCAGTGCATCCTGGTTGTCAACATTTGCAACGTTAGCTTGTTCATGAGAACCAGACTCAGCATCAGAGTGCCTTGTATGAGAGAATACAGCCTTGTAGGTATTATGCAGGTCAGCACACATTCCTGTAAAGGAGCAGATTGGAGGCATGACATGGTTTCTTTAGAGAACAAGACTATACACTAGCTGAACCGATGATAGTAGCTTACCGTGTACCAAAGGTTCAGAGAAGAAGCTGTCCTTTTGGCGCATCCTGTTATATTTCCACATATCCACTGACGTATGGGGTAGTTTCTTCCTCTTGGAAACCAGCTTACATAATTCATCGCCATCAATTTGTTTCTTCATGTGGCTGTGCAAACAGAAGATTAAGTTAAATTGATATGATGAGCACCACCATTCAACAAAAATCATATCATTGTGTGAACATTATCACTGATTCAGCTAGCGTTACAATGGAGAAAGATCAAAACCTAAAATCCTAGAAACACAAGGAGTTATTTAACCAGACAAGGGAATGTGATTGTTATAAAATAATCAACCCACCAGCCAATGTTCAATGATAGGTTATGTAGCACTAAATATATATTTCTCAGAACCATTGATACGACAATACAGATGCACATATCAAGGAGGCGTTCTGACAGAGCAGGGCACGAGACGGCAGAACTGGCAGGGCACAAGACGGCGGCACTGGCAGGACACGAGATGGCGGCACTGGCAGGGGACGGCTGGGTAGGCACAGGAGGGACCCATTAAATGTAACAGGCGTATACAAAAGTTATTTACTTTGGTCATTTCAGATATGCACAGTTATTTGTTATTTCCAGGGTGAGACACTCTCAAGACAGAATTAAGGTATGAATTTGTCTTTGTAGGTCAGGGCCAACTGAAACTTACGCATTGGAGATCACTATTGCATCATCAAATTTGGGCATCCTCTTGTTCTCTTGTACTTCCAGCTTTCTCTTTCTCTTCTTATCTTGTACTTGAGGTGGAGATGGTTCAAGGACAAATACAGGTCCCAAGATTCCTAAAATGATATAATAACAGAAATTATAGTTGCAATATATCTGAACCAACATTTGACAATCCAACAAAACTACTGCTTGTAGAATCATAAAACAGATCAAAATTTACTTATAACTTAAAAGATAAGTGAGCTAAGAAACACAAAATTTACAAAGATAATGAGTTAGAAGCAAGATACAAACCAGTGCCACTTGGTACTTCATCTTCAATGGGATCATGGCTGATACTTCTTGGTACATTGGGAATGGATGTCCCAGGCAAAGATCCTCTACCAGGAGATAAAGATGAGCCCATCGCTAGTGGTGTGGTCTTGTATATGAAGGGCGACGAATCTTCGACCATGGGATCAATGTCATCAATAACATCTGGAAAGCTCGGCAGGTCAGGTGCTTCACGCAATCTTTCTGGTGAATCGTGTTCCCCATTAGTAGTGTTTGCTGGCAAACCATCCTCTGGAGGATCTACAGACATGTCATCCTCAGGGAATGGAGGGAATGTCCTGGACAGGGTTGAAAAAGAGATCATGAGTCTACCAAAATGAAGAGGAAAAGTATTATGTAAGATATATACCCTTGCTCAGGTGGTTCAGGCTCAATAAACAAGGATCGACCAGCAGGAGATGGTTCTGCTCTACTGTCCTGCATCATTTACATGTACAAAAATGTTATCGCCAAGAATGGACATGAATAAAAACAACAAAGGAGCACAGCAGTGAATACCTCATCAAGAGTGATCGTCACATACTCTTCTTGCATACACAAATGAGATAGGTAAGTACAGGTGTTGAAATGATAATGAACATGCTGAGTATTGAATATATCAAGTTCCACATACCAGGCAAGGTGATCTGATCAAAAGTTTTACGATGATTATCAGGCATTCTGTCAGCAAGTTAAGAAAAAAAAATTGCATTAAGGTTGCATAACACACAAAGCAATAATATGAGTGATGAATTCTTACTCCATCTGACGAATTGCATCATCCAGGTTTAAGTCGTCAAGGTTGAATGTTTCTGGCAATGTGATAACCTCAAACGGAGCACGGTCTGCATCAAATGGCAGATCTACTTCCGTGGAGGCGAAAACTGTTCTGATTGTGGTCAGCATTCGGTTACAATCTTGAAACAGGTAATTCACCTTCCATGAGTAGATGCGAACTAGCCCTAGAAGAAGATGCCCTGATAACCTCAGAGCAATTGGAACCTCAGGGAACATTATGGACTCTGAAAAAAAAGCACAAACCATTCATCAAAACACAAGGAATTATCTTGCAGGAAAAAATAATACTGCAGAATTACCAAATTCAAACATGCATTAATAGGAATCGGAATATAACCACTTCCCATTTACGCACTGAAAAATAACATGAATCTCTGAAAGCATATGCCTTTACACAAAAATGAAGAGCTTTGGTCCTCTAATACGAACATAATGGTGTCCGTCCTAACTAGACTACATCACTAACTCTTCCTAGCCATGAAGAGCATCGTTTATCTACAGAAATCAGTCTGGTATATTTCTTGTGCATCACCGGTTACTCATTATATCGCGAAAGGAACCCACTTTAGAGGAAAACTTCTAACAGAAATGAAACAGCTTGAAACATTAAGTAGCTGATATCAATTCTTTGAGGGTTAAGAGAAGAATCAACTCCGCACAACTAAAAAAGATACTACAGAGTAAGACACGACTCAATGATATCTCACATGCACATAATAACCGTCTTAAAAGATTATGTTTTTGCTACAGAAAAGTCATACCATCTTGCGAAACTGCTAAAAAATCGACAAAGCTAGGGCCCAACTTCCAGATGACATGACAAGACTCCGCTATCAACCGAACATGTTTAGTTTCCGCGAGACAAGAACATATCTTTACACGAAATTTCAACTGTCAACAGAGAAAATTCTTCCCCAAAAACCATTCGACAGTCCTATGGACAGTCCTAGGAATCCCCCATGCGTGAGTCCTATGGACTGAAGCTCGAGAGAAGGAGGATTTCTGCGACAAATCGTAATCCTGGCAAGAAAAAGAAACCTGCAGACAAATTTTTATTTCCCCAAAACCAACCGAGCCGTTCTTTGCGCAATGTCGCATCTTAATAACTCCCGTTTTGGAATAAAGGATACGAATCTGTCCGGTCGCGCCCCGATATTCCGAGGAAAAAAACGTGAACCGCCGGGGGAGAAGGGAGTAAAGATCGCATCTTTGAGCGAAGAAACATACCGACGTAGGAGGGGATATCGATGCCGTCGAGTTGCGTCTTCTTGACCTTGCGCTCGAGGTGCGCGGCGATCCACACCGTGCCCAGCGGGGTCTTCCTCGCCAGGATCGAGTGCGAGTAGAACATTGCTGCGGCTGCTCCGGTCGGCCTCTCTTCGTCGTAGGGTGGGGTGGCCTTGCGGGGTTGAGATAGGGTTTGGTCGCGTCGGTGGAGATGGCGGCGGCGGCGGGGGCGCGGCAAGAGGGGTTGGCGTACAGGGGAAGATGAGATGGGAATGGAAATATTTCTGGGTGGGAAGTTATTTTGGAAGGGAAGGGGAGGGAGACCGGCGGGAGCGACGCCTCGTTAAGGCGGCTTTTCGCGCGCGGTTTTTCGGTCTTGGCGCGGAGTTGTAGAATTTTGGTCTGGGCGCGGAGCGGTTGTATCACTGAGAGGTGGGGACTGGGGGCTGAGGTGTGTTTGTGACTTTGTGTTGAAAACTCGTACAATGCCGAACATTTTCAGGAACTGATCACACAAATATGTTCGGTGTCCTAACTTCAGTCATTAGAAATTGACCTTCAGTCCTTGATACCCAGTTTTTTTTTGGAGAATACGCGTATCATATCTAAATTTAAATCTAAACCTAAATTACAAAATTGTAATTTGACTGATCCGTGTCTATAAAATACGCTTTCGTCCAACTTAAAATATGTCGTCCGATATTTTTTATTTTCAATTTTACCCTCCCACCAAACTACATACAACCTCAGTTTTGCCATCCTACGGTTTTATGTCTATTCGTCATGTCCCCCACCGTTCCCCATCCCTTCACCCCACATCAGCAACGGCCGCCCTCACCTCCCATTTCTCCTACTCCACCAGCAAGCGCGGACCTCAAACTGCCGCCTCCTCCATACAGCAGCCCGACGCGGCCCAAATCGATGGTGGCCGAGGACTTGCAGAGAAAAAGCACTAAGCACCGCCAAAATCGACAGCGGCCATGTGCAGCGATGTGTGGCTGAAGGAGGGCAGCTGGCTGGCGCTAAGGTGCGAGCGGGGGCCAAGGCAGAGGTAGGGACACCGCCAGGCCAGGGCACGATGGATGCGGGGCTCCCGAATGCGAGGTCGACGCATCCACGTGGGGACACGAGCCGGCGGTGACCCGCGTGGCGGTGAGAGTGAAACGACCGAGTGCAAAGGGAAAGGGCGACGCAACTAGAGGTGATCAGAACCGGCAGTGGAGCCGACGAGGTGGCCTGGTCTGCGATTGCTACGGATGCTAGAGAGTTCATTTCTAATAGATACTCGAATGCAAAAATTAGACACCATAGTTCCCGCTAATTTCCTCATAGGATACTTATCAAAAGCTCAATTTTATACTAGATCCGACAGCCTATGTCAGCCTATTAGTAAGTCCATTTGGACAGATTTGTCAGATTGGGATATTCTTAATATATTTGGTCGGATATATGAAAAAAAAAATCATTATCATACAGGTCTAGTGCGAGCTGGGAGAACCGGGGTGAGAGAAAGAAGGGAGGAGGGGGTGTAGGAGTAAAATGTACAAGAGAGAGCGTCAGCGTAGGGCTTCGAAGTGTTGGTTCCTAGGCTGCGGCTTAGGCCTTTTTGGGCCAGGCAGGTTGAGGCTGTCTTCCATTATTTTTATATATTGTGCTATTTTATTTTTTAATATACAAATACGTTTTCAAAATTGATTTTAAGAAATACAAATAGTATAGTACTTTACGCAAATGATACTAATGCAGTTTTTTACTAACCGGAATCAATTTTGGCACGATGATTCTTCCACATGTGATGACACTAAGCAATGTGCCACTTTGTTGGGACTCCAAGTGCAGAGTGTTGTAGCAAAAGTAATTTTTCCCACAAGGATGGCTCGGGAATAATATCGAACTCCCGGGGAACAGTCCAAAAAGCTCTCTTCTTTCTCGTCAGGCAACCTGCAAAACAAACTCCTTGTCTTGCGTCACCAAATCCATCGAGTGGTTGTCAAGCACAAGGTTTCGGAATAAGTATAGCTGATGAGGGTGAATCTCGACAATGTTCTAGATGAAGGACTTTGGATCGGGGGAAAGGCGACGGTAGAGATTCCGGGAGCGAGATGGCACACAATGTACCCAGGTTCACATCCCCGGAGTGGAGGATCGCTATGTCTTGCTAGCAATCTAGTATATGATCACAATAGTGTTTACAGGGAGCCGCCGTAGGCGGAGTTGTATATGTCTAGTCGTTGTCTAATCTATCTTGTATGAGTTGCGTCTAATCTGAGATCTGTAATCTATGAGACATCTCTCTAGGGGCACTGATGACCCACAGGTATAGGGGGTGTATCATACTTCTTTCGATAAATAAGAGTGTCGAACCCAACGAGGACCAGAAGGTGTTGACAAGCAGTTTTGATCAAGGATTCACTGTAAATACTAGCAAACGGGTTTTCAGGGGTATTTGGTAATGCAAGTAAATAAAGTACGAGTAAATAAAAGACAATAATAATAATTGCTGCAAGTGGCCCAATCCTTTCTAGAGCAAAGGACAAGCCGGTTGTGTTACTTATGATTACCAAACGTTCCTGAGAGCACACTGGAGTTTCTGTCAAGCGCTTTCGCTTCATATAGCTAAACAATCTTCATTGGTTTGATAAGTGTTATGGGGTGAACCTATGCTAATGCACTACCCCAACTTGGACTAATACACACTTGTGATTATACCCCTTGCAAGCATCCGCAACTACAAGAAAGTAATTAAGATAAATCTAACCACAGCCTTAAGCTCTGAGATCCTACACTCCCTGGTGCACTGGTTTCCTAACGGGGGTTTAGGTTTCTGTCGCTCCGGCAACCCCACAATTAGTAGCCAAATACACAATGCATTCTACTCGGCCCATAAAGGTGAAGTATCATGTAGTCGACGTTCACATGACACCACTAGTAAAATAGCACCATAACATATAAATATCAAACCATTAAATATTACTCAACATAGTTCCACTACTAACATCTTGACTTCTCTCATGTCCTCAAGAACTAAACGAACTACTCACAAGACATCATATGGATCATGATCAGAGGTGAAATAATGATAAATAACAATCTGAACATAAACCTTAATCCAACGGTTTCACTCAATAGCATCAACTATAAGAGTAATCAACACCAAGAAAGTTTCCCCTATGAACTGGACAAGATTCACCCCAAGATGTTAGTGTTGGTGATGATGGTGATGAAGATGATGATCCCGATGAAGCCCAGCTCGATGGCGATGATGATGGCAATGATCTCCCCTCTCCGGGAAGGAATTTCCCCGGCAGATTTCTGCTTGCCGGAGAGCTTTCTCTCTCTGTGTGTTTTCCGCCCCGCAGAGGCGGCGGAGTCTATCTCTGATCTCCCTGGGTCTTAGGTTTTCGGGGAGACGGTATACGCGAGGGGGCGCTGGCAGAGGTGGGCCAAGGCGGCCACACCACTGGGTGGCGCGGCCTAGGGCTGGCTCGCGCCACCTGGGGGTGTGGGCCCCTGGTGGCTCACCTTGCCCTCTCCTTCTGGCTACTTCCGTCTTCCGATGAAATATGAATTTTTGGGTATTTTTCTGGAATTGCTGGTCTTCAGAAATATGGTGTCTTGACGGTCCTTTTTCTAGCAGAATCCTGACTTCGGCAGTGAGCTCTCCAATAATCATCAATCATGGAAAAACAGAGGAAACAACATAAGTATCATCTCTAAATATGAAATATATCAATGAATAACAATAAATTATGATATAAAATAGTGATGCAAAATGGACGTATCAACCCCCCCCCCAAGCTTAGACCTCGCTTGTCCCTAAGCGAAAACTGAACTTGGTAAACATGACCACAGGTTTATGGAGTGAAGTGTCGATAAACAAAATATGGACAAGAAGCGTCACACTTACCAAAGCACAAGTCATAATAGACAGCAACTTCTCTTCATATAATTTAACTTGCAATGAGCAAAGGGAATCACAATAAAGATGCATAAGGTAAATCATGATTGGTGATGGAAAACCTTTGTTCTTGGTCAGAGAACAATAAACAGATTGTGCTTATATTTCAATCAGAGCCTTTTATATCAGACCTTACAAAGCAAAAATCACATGCTCAATCATAACAATCTCTTTACAGTCATTGATAGCTTTCAAAGATATATTCTTTCAGATAAAAGCATCATACCAAACAAAGGAAGACAGGAAACAAGATTGAATAAATCAACATATGGATGATTGAAACACAACAACTCAAATGCTTGCTTGAGATAGAAGGAAATAGGTTGACTCAACATAAAAGTAAAAGATAGGCCCTTCGCAAAGGGAAGCATGGATTAAACATGTGCTAGAGATTTTCATTTGTAAAACAGAGATAAAATTTGTTTTGATAAGTGGTTGTTTCCGTCAACGACTAGTAACAGAGTTCCGAATTGTTGTATACGCTCTCACTTGTTAATGTTTATATTCCATGCTAGAATTGTATTAAGCAGAAACATTAATACTTGTGTGGTTTATGAACAACACCGTGTCCCTAGTATGCCTCTACTAGACTAGCTCATTGATTAATGATGGTTAAGGTTTCCTAACCATAGACATGAGTTGTCGATTAATAATGAGGTCATGTCATTAGGAGAATGATGTGATGGACAGACGCAAATTAAGCACAGCAATTAGATCGTGTCATTATGTTCACAATTGCGTAGCTTTTCCTATGTGAGTATCCTATTCCTTAGACCATAAGATAATGCCACTTCCTGGTACTGGAAGAGAGCTTTGAGGTCATCAAACGTCACCCTATGAGAGGGTGATCATAAAGGTGTCTCTCAGGTAATCGGAAAGTACTTGTTGGGTTGCATGTATCGAGATTGAGATTTGTCCCTCCCATGTCAGAGAGATATACTCCGGGCCCACTCGGTAATCAATATCATACACCGTTTGCAAACACGTGATTAATGAGTTTAATCACAATGTGATATTGGATTGTGGAACAAGTAAAGAGTACTTGATGCGAATGAGGTTGAACTAGGTATGGCGATACCGACGATCGAATCTCGGGCAAGTAAAATATCGCGAGACAAAAGAATTCGTATACGGGATTATTTGAATCCTGACATCGTGGTTCACCGATAATGATCTTCGTTGAATATATGGGAGTCAATATGGATTTCCAGATCCTGCTATTGATTATTGATAGTGATCATGTCCATGCATTCTCGAACCCGTAGGGTCACACACTTAACGCTCATCGATGCTAGGGTAGTTTTGGGATTTATGGAAATTGTTTTAGAGAGTTACGGAATTGTTCCAGGAAGATGATTAATGATTTATTAATTAATTGAATTAATAAATGTTAATACATATATTAATTTATCAGAAATAAATAGGGCTAAAAAGTAGTCCACAAATTTTTTTGCTAATGGGCCAATTTGGTAGTCCATTTAGACAAACTATCAAATAAAGAGGGAAAGAAAAGAAAAAGAAAAAAAAAGAAAGGGAGCCCGGAGCGCATGGGCTGGCCTGCTGGGCCGGCGGCCCACCCGCTCCCGCGGCGCGAGTTCACCTGGGTTGAGCCAGGCCGGCTGGTCCACCGCCCCTTGGGCCTCTCGCTCGGGGAGGGCATTGCCTGGACTGACTGGGCTGCGGGCGCCAGTGGCCGGCTGAGCCACGCTCACTCCGCTCGAGCGCCAGGTCGATCGCTCGATCAGATCGAGCGCTAGGCAGGCCGTTCGCTGCGTATCGCCAGGAGTAGATGCTCGTTTCTTGACTCGCACGTATCAGACGTGGAGCAGTCCGCACGCAACCCTAGGGGCTGCACAGCGGCTATAAAAGAGTGGGTACCGGACGGGGCATGATGACGGACGAATTTGTTCAGCCGCCGCGTGTGCGCTGTCTCTTCTTTAGCCCTAGTTTGACTATTTTTTTGCCTATC
The DNA here is from genome assembly GCA_007115705.1 of Dactylis glomerata. Classification (NCBI taxonomy): domain Eukaryota; kingdom Viridiplantae; phylum Streptophyta; class Magnoliopsida; order Poales; family Poaceae; genus Dactylis; species Dactylis glomerata. The sequence goes on from QXEO01001749.1 coordinate 259,408, forward strand.
TTCTTCCACCTCGTGCACATAGGTGAAGCCCTGCCCGCAGATACTCTCCACCATAAGCACCACGCCGTCGTGCTGCTGATCCCATCTACCACTCCACCGTACCTTGCTGGACCAAGGAGGAGGAGGAGTCGCTGCGCTGTACGTGTGCAACGCTCGAAGGCCCCGCCCGTTGTGGCGCTTGGATCGGATCGGATCGCAAGGAGGAGACGTTAGTACGACTACACCGACCACGTTCATCTGAACGTTTCTGTTGTGCGATCTACAAGGGTATGTAGATCTAATCTCTCTTGCTCGTTGTTTTGCATCTCGTAGATTAGATCTTGGCTTGTTCTTGTTCGTCTTCGTAGGAAAAATTTTGTTTTCTATGCTGCGAAACCCATCAGTGGTATCAGAGCTAGATCTATGCATAGATATTTTACACGAGTAAAAGGCAACATGCTTGTTGCGGGCGTTGATGTTTTCTGTTGCAAACCTCTATTTTGTGTACTTCTTATAGCGCGGTATAGTGAGATCGAAGCGGTCCAGGCCAACCTTACGCGACCTCGTTCGCAAGACCGGCTCCACACTTGACGTGTGCCTTGTTCCACACATACGGCTGGTGGATGCCAGTTTCTCTCACTATAGTTGTCATGGGATTTATAATGGATGTTGGCAACCATAATATTACCGTTGTGGCTTTGCGTAGGTAAGAACTGTTCTTAAGCGTAGCTCCCATAAGCCACGTAAAACATGCAATCAACAAATTAGAGGTGTCTAACTTGTTTTTGCAGGGAGTGTTTGTGATATGGTATTGCCACGAGATGTGATGTGTATGATATATGTGATGTATGCGATGATCATGTTTTGTAATGTTTCACGACTTGCATGTCGATGAGTTCACAACCGGTAGGAGCTATATGGTTGTCTTTATAATTTTGTATGACCTGCGTGTCAACTTCTTATACGCCATGTAATAGCTTTACTTTATCGCTAAGTAGTTAGCAATAGTCGTAGTTGCTATTCGTGGTGGAGGCAATCATGATGGAGTGATGGAGATCATGCCGGCGCGCACGAGATGGAGATCAATGCGCTAAGATTGGCTATACCATGTCACATATTGTATATGCATGTGATATTTATCCTTTATGCATCTTATTTTGCTTTGATCGCGACGGTAGCATTATAAGATTATCCCTCACACTTAATATCATGATATAATGTGTTCTCCCCTCGTATGCGCCATTGCGAAAGATCATCGTTTTGAAGCATCACGTGATGATCGGGTGCTATAAACTCTACGTTCACATACAACGGGTGTAAGCCAGATTTACACATGCGAAAATACTTGGGTTAAACTTGACGAGCCTAGCATGTACAGACATGGCCTCGGAACACACGGACCGAAAGGTCAAGCATGAGTCATATAGATGATATGATCAACATGTTGATGTTCACCATTAAAGCTACATCATCTCACGTGATGATCGGTCTTGGTGTAGTGAATTTGGATCATGCTTCACTAAACAACTTCGAGGGATGTTGAATTTAGTGGGAGTTCATTGGTAATTTGATTAACTTGAACTAATTATCATGAACTAAATCTTAGTGTATTTGCATAAGTCGTTGTAGTCTTTGGCAACCATTTTCCATCGACACTTAGTTTTAGTTGAGTTAAAAGAACTATAGAATTCTGGATAATCACTTTTCGGACTAGTACCATTTAGTTAGAATGTCAAGAATAAAGTTTAAGTCCTATTGCAGTTTTAGCAAACCTCACTTGCTCCTTGTGATTTAATAAGTTGTATTAATCCAAGAGCAATGATTCAAGTTTAGTATCTAAAGATCATACATTTGCCTTTATGAGAATTGATCTTCAAAATTGTTTGAAAATCAAGGTGATCTTGAAGCTGAAAGAATTGTTTCAGAAACAAACAAGGGGTGAAAGATATTTGATATCTAAAACTTTGATTGTTTGCAAAATGATGAAGTATATTTCAGTAAAAGAACATATGCTCATATTGTATGAATATATACGAAGATTGAAGATGCTAGGCATCCCGATCACCCAAAAGTTTGGGAACTAATATTATACTTGCATTCATCCTTATAAGTTGTAGTAGTTTCATCATGAAAGTTGTCATGATAAGATGAATGAAAAGGTATTGGCTAAACTATTTTTGCTATACCAAAAGATTGCTAAAGAATAGAACCCGGAAGAATACCAATCATATGATGATGGTGATCCACCTCAAAAGTGCGAAATCTAAAGCTATTAGTATTTGACTAAATGCGCTTTGGACTATGTGTCAAATGATTGACACCCCAATTGATGTTGATAGATTCTTCTAAATAGAGAGGAAATGCTGAATAGGATCTGCAAAATATTTGGTAGAAAAGGAAAAGACTGGAAATATCCAGCTCAGGTATATAAACGATATACATGTTATAGATATATTTCTTTGCTTGTTAACAATGTAATTCTTGGGTATTCGATACTGGACTGTTGGCATGAAATGTCATACAAAGCAACACAATACAAGAACTACAATGGCCTAAATAACCAGCAGAAGAATGTGGTAATAATGCGCATCGAGAAACAAATAAATGTGTTATTGTGTTTTCGTCGGCATCAAACCTAGCCTTGAAGATTTATTATGAACTAAATAATTGTTATCTTGTTCTGGTATTATGAGAACAATTGTTGTTCATGTTATTACAGTCTTCCATAATCGATGGATAGATTATTATAAATCTTTTTGGTAAAATAGACATCTATGACACTGATGCTAAAGGTCGCAAGACAAAACGAATTTCACTTAAATTTGAAGCACCGCTGTTTAAGTCATATTGGAAACAGAACATGAAAGAAATTCCATGTAGATGGATTTTCGAGTCATCTAATTTTGAATTGATTGACGCTTGTGAAACTTTTCCTAAAGATGATTAAACTCTGTTCATGGGCCATGGACTTAACAATCGACTACCATGGAAATTGTACATGTTGATGCATGTAGTTCATGGTATGAAGTTGAGTGTATTGTATTTTCTATTTCATCAATGATATATGGTATATCTACTTGGTTAGAAAGAAGTATGAAATGATTGAAACTGTTCAATTTATGAAGTGGAAATTATTGTAATGAGAAAATTCAAGTATTTATGATTGGATCATAATAGAGCGTATTTGAGTTACAAGTTTAGCAAACATCTAAGAGTTAGGGGAATTGTTCCACAAACTTGCATCGTGATAAACACCATATGAGTATGGAGTTTTTGATGGATGTAATCAAACCTTGTTTGACATGGTTAGAATTAGATCAATGATGAAATAAAACTACCAATATGATTTATGGATTATGCTTTAGAGACTACTGCTTTTCACTGAATAGAGCACCATCATAATCCACTGAAATGACACCGTACAAGTTATTGTTGTCTTTTCTTAAATTTTGGTATGCACGACATATGTAAAATGTTTACAACCAAAGTCGGATTAGTAAGTCTTTGTAGGTTATCCCAAAGAATGTCGATGGGTGTTCCTTCTGTCATAAACTCGAATAAAAGTGATTGTCACTGAAAGAAGTGAACTTCTTATGAAGGAGTTTTTCGCTAAAGGTTTAAGTGGGAGGAAAATAGAACTTGAAGGGGTTATTGAACTTGAGCATGATGAGAAAAGTAGCGCAGCACCGGAAAAATGTTCTGGAAGCGGCAACTGCGCCCATGGCTCCCGCACCTACAATATGTTGTAGTCACGGACATCAAAGTTCTTATTTAACCAAGTTGGTCGTAATCAAATAGAAAGATTTGAGGACGAGATATTATTGGATAATAGTAACCAACAATATACAAAGAAGCGGTGATGTGCCCTGACTTCGTCATATGGATTACTCTAGCAACAATTACATATTGAGATATGGTAGTTGAATAAACGAAACAACATTCCTCTACCGGAATGCACACCAAGGACGTGTACCAGACACGACCCAATGGGTTTTGTTGATTCAAAGGTTGCTAGATATGTATGCAAACTTCAATGGTAGAAGTTAGCATAACAAAGTTGGAATCTTCATTATGATGAAAATGTTAAAGAGTTAATTTCATCAAGATATTTGAAGGTGCTTGTATTTACAAGAAAGTAAGTGGGAGCGCTGAGACATATTTCTAATACTGTATGTAGACGACATATCGGTCATTGGAAATTATGTGTTTTTCTTGATATTGTGAAGTTTTCATTAAAATTGGATTTTTGGTGAAAGACTTAGGCAAAACCAGAATATTGAGCATCAATGTCTATGCAGATAGATTGAGGCATTAATATAGTTTTGCCATAGTACATAGATGAAATATTGAATTTGTTCAATATGGAAACAATAAGAACGGTTCTTGTTGCATGGAAGAGGTTGGAGCAAGAATCAAGTGTTTTGACACTCGATGAGTGAAACCACAAGAATGACTTGATCAATCTTGTACACCATAATATGTATATCCAGATATGTCCGATTCTCTAAAGGTTACGAACATTCATACGATGATCGTTGGACAATAGTAAAGATATTTTTATGTACTTTTGAAGAACTAAGAATATATTATGTATGTATGAGTGACAAATGGTTCATTGCAATGAGTTACATTGGCTTTGTCACACATACAAGTAAAATTTTATCTCAATTTTAGGCTATTTGTTTTGAGTTAGAAGGTGGCACAATAAGATGGAAGAAAGTTCCATGATAACTTGGATGACTTTCAAAGTTAGACATTGTGACGGATACTGCAACGAAGGCTAAGTATATAACTGCTCTAGAAGCAGCAAAAGAACTAGGTGTAGTTCCACGTGTGCTAGTACCATGTAGTTCTATTGTATGACAATATTGACAACATAGTCTCGGCCAAGAAACAAAGGTCTCACCAGAAGACCAAGTTTATACAATGCCATCTCATGTCAACATGAGTAATGCATGATGACGCAAAAGATATGCAAATACACACAGACCTGAAAGTGTCAGACCCGTAGATAAGGTTTACCACGTGCAATGCGTATAAATAACACTGTAATGCCATAAGTGTTTAAAGGCGCAAGTATGACTAGATTATTGAATCTAGTGCAAGTGGGAGACTGAAGGAAATATGCTCTAGAGGCAATAATAATATTGTTATTATCATATTTCTTGTTCATGATAATGTTTATATTCCATGCTAGAATTGTATTAAGCGGAAACATTAATACTTGTGTGGTTTATGAACAACACCGTGTCCCTAGTACGCCTCTACTAGACTAGCTCATTGATTAATGATGGTTAAGGTTTCCTAACCATAGACATGAGTTGTCGATTAATAATGAGGTCATGTCATTAGGAGAATGATGTGATGGACAGACCCAAATTAAGCACACCAATTAGATCATGTCATTGTGTTCACAATTGTGTAGCTTTTCGTATGTCAGTATCCTATTCCTTAGACCATGAGATAATGCCACTTCCTGGTACTGGAAGAGAGCTTTGAGGTCATCAAACGTTACCCTATGAGAGGGTGATCATAAAGGTGTCTCTTAGATAATCGGAAAGTACTTGTTGGGTTGCATGTATCAAGATTGGGATTTGTCCCTCCCATGTCGGAGAGATATACTCCGGGCCCACTCGGTAATCAATATCATACACCATTTGCAAACACGTGATTAATAAGTTTAATCACAAGGTGATATTGGATTGCGGAACGAGTAAAGAGTACTTGCTGCGAACGAGATTGAACTAGGTATGGCGATACCGATGATCGAATCTCGAGCAAGTAAAATATCGCGAGACAAAGGAATTCGTATACGGGATTATTTGAATCCTGACATCGTGGTTCACCAATAATGATCTTCGTTGAATATATGGGAGTCAATATGGATTTCCAGATCCTGCTAATGATTATTGATAGCGATCATGTCCATGCATTCTCGAACCCGTAGGGTCACACACTTAACGCTCATCGGCGCTAGAATAGTTTTGGGATTTATGGAAATTGTTTCAGAGAGTTACAGAATTGTTCCGGGAAGATGATTAATGATTAATTAATTAATTGAATTAATAAATGTTTATCAGAAATAAATAGGGCTAAAAAGTAGTCCACAATTTTTTTTGCTAATGGGCCAATTTGGTAGTCCATTTACACAAACTATCAAATAAAGAGGAAAAGAAAAAAAAAAGGGAGCCCGGAGCGCATGGGCTGGCCTGCTGGGCCGGCGGCCCACCCGCTCCCGCGGCGCGAGTTCACCTGGGCCGAGCCAAACCGGCTGGTCCACCGCCCCTTGGGCCTCTCGCTCGGGAAGGGCATTGCGTGGACCGACTGGGCTGCGGGCGCTAGTGGCCGGCTGAGCCACGCTCGCTCCGCTCGATCGTCAGACCGATCGCTCGATCAGATCGAGCGCTAGGCAGGCCGTTCGCTGCGTATCGCCAGGAGTAGATGCTCGTTTCTTGACTCGCACGTATCAGATGTGGAGCAGTCCGCACGCAACCCTAGGGGCTGCACAGCAGCTATAAAAGGGTGGGTACCGGACGGGGCATGATGACGGACGAATTTGTTCAGCCGCCGCGTGTCCGCTGTCTATTCTTTAGCCCTAGTTTGACTAGTTTTTTTGCCTATCTTTTTCCACCTCGTGCGCTTAGGTGAAGCCCTACCCGCAGATACTCTCCACCATAAGCACCACGTCATCGTGCTGCTGATCACATCTACCACTCCACCGCACCTTGCTGGACCAAGGAGGAGGAGGAGTTGATGTGCTGTACATGTGCAACGCTCGGAGGCGCCACCCGTTGTGGCGCTTGGATCGGATCGGATCGCGAGGAGGAGACGGTAGTATGACTACGCCGAGCACGTTCATCTGAACGTTTCCGCTATGCGATCTACAAGGGTATGTAGATCTAATCTCACTTGCTCGTTGTTTTCTATGCTGCGAAACCCATCATTGCCATCTTTCATACTAAACAAGTGAGAGCGGTTCCGAATTGTTGTAGAGGCATTTATATGCTCTTTTATAGTTTGGCACTCCTCCCCACTTTTCCTTTCACAAACCATGGCTAACCGATTCCATCGGGTGCCCACCAACTTTCACAAACCATGGTGAGTGCCTTTTTCTTTTCTTTTTCTCTTTTTTTGTTATAATGGTCTGACCAGTTCCCTTGCAAAATTAGTGACAAGCAGATGAAGCATGCAAGTCAAGGGGTACTTAATTTAGTATGGAAGATAACAAACTCAACCACTACGTCCTCATGAGCTAAAAACAGTGGCACAAAATGAGAAGTATTTGAAGGTTTTTGAAAGGTAGCACATGAAAATTTACTTGGAATGGCTTGAAATACCATGCATAGGAATTTATAGTGGACTCTTTGGAAGTAACTTGGTTTTTGGGGATTGGATGCACGAGAAGTATTCCCTCTCAGTACAAGTTTTTGGCTAGCAAGGCTGGGTAGCAAGCATAAGAGTTGAATGAAACAAACAAACATATGATGGCATGTAGATAACACCCCGTTGGAAACCCCAAGAGGAAGGTATAATGAGCACAGCTGCAATTCTTCCCTCAGTTGTGAAACCAAGGTTTATCAAACCAGTAGGAGAAAGAACCACACTTCCGAAGGTTGATGCCCGCTAGCTTTGCGACACTCCTGACAATGGCGCCAGATAACTGATTGTTGGCGTGTAGCTTTTCACCAGCAGCAACGTGGAACCTGCACACAACACAACCAACAACTTTGCCCCAACTTATGATGAGGTTGTCAATCTCACCGGTTTGCTATAAACAAAGGATTAAGCGTATCGAGTGGTAAAAGGTAATAGTATGCAAGAAAGTAAACAGTGCGAGTAAAAGTAAAACGATATAGCAATGTAAAGGAAATTGGTCTGGGGTCCACAGTTCACAAGTGGTGTCTCTTCATAAGATAAATAACAACATGCTGGGTAAACAAATTATAGTTGGGCAATTGATAGAATAAAGATAACGTACATATGTCATGAGGATCACTATGAGATTCACTCTGTGCATTACGACAAAATACATAGACCGTAATCTAACTGCATCTATGACTAATAATCCACCCTCCGGATGTCATCCGAGCAACCATCGGGTATTAAGTTGCAAGCAACAGATTATAGCCTTAAGCAAAGTGCGTAATATAAACAATGCAAATGTCCTCGAACACAAGAATGTTGTTTTCTCTGCAGGGGATGGCGTGACAACTCGAGCAAGCAAGGCATCATCACTGACATCACGTCCTGTGGGGTTGCTCTCTTTCGACCCAGAGGAGGACATTTTCGAAGTCTCAATATTTTCGAGGTATGTACTATCAAAAGCCATCGCTTCCTTGGTGTCGGGTGTTTTTTGGATCTTTCTCCTTCGCGCGATTCGAATGTAAGAATCGCCTTTCGAGCAGCTTTGCCCCCCACTCGAAACTTCTAAATGAATCTCTCGAGACCTTTTTCGAGTTGGGTTCTTCATATGATCGTTCGAAGGGATGTCTCCGTTTTGGCTGATATCATCTGGACATTCGAGTAGTGGTTTCTTATCCCTCAAATTACGTTTTACGGGCCAGAAGAGCCTCCATGCTTCACGGACGAGGGGTTTCGATTCCCCGGTTTGCTGTATTTGGGCAAGCCATGACGCTTCGATCATCGAGTTGCGGATTCTAATCCCTCAAATTGTTTTCTAGCTGGCAACGCCATATCATCAATCAATTTATGGCCATCAACGCCGTCATTGCGTTCAACCATGGGCCTCAGTCCCCAGGTTATCTCTGATTCAGGGCCAGCAGAGCCGCAATTTCGATTCGGGAGTAACTTCTAGCTCCTTGAACTCTAACTCTATGTCTATGCATACTCTTAATGCCCGAATTTTGGTGGCAAAATACCAATTCAGATGTCGTATGTCAAAAACGAAGGTAAGTCCATGGTTAGCAACACTGGATGGCCCAGTATTCGTATCAAGCGCGCTCTGTTGAGAAAATTTCCATACCTACGGTATGAAGTTTTGCATCGATGGACGCATCGAGTGCCTTACACATTACTGGGCTTCGACCTGATAAGTCCACACGCGGCTCGGGTCGAGGTAGTGCCAGCCCACGCGGGTTCGAGTCGGGGGATGATGCTACCGAGTTGATGAAGCAAATAACTGGCCAGTTGGAAACCCCAAGAGAAGGTTTGATGAAGATAGCAGCAAGTTTTCCCTCAGCTAAGAAACCAAGGTTATGTCGATCAGGAGAAGAGCAGACAATATGACTGAAGGTGATGCAGACTGGCTTAATAACACTCCAACAAGGGCGCCGTTTAACGATACTTGTTGACTCGTCTTTGGCCAGTAGCAACGCAGAACCTGCACACAACACAACCAAGTACTTTGCTCCCAACTTACGATGAGGTTGTCAATCTCACCGGTTTGCTTGAAACAAAGGTTATGAGCGTATCGAGTGGAAAACAGTAGAAGTATGCGAGTAAAGTAAGTAGTGCAATTAAAGTAAACAGGTGATTGCAATATGATGGAAATAGGACCGGGGTCCACAGTTCACTAGTGGTGTCTCTCCATAAGATAAATAACAGATGATGGGTAAACAAATTACAGTTGGGCAATTGATAGAATAAAGATAACGTGATATGTCAAGAAGATCACTATGCGATTTACTCTGGGCATTACAACAAAATACATAGACCGCCATCCAACTGCATCTATGACTAATAATCCACTTGTAGCGAATCAATCCGAGAACTCCACAAGTATTAAGTTGTGAACAACAGATAATTGCATTAAGCAAAGTGTGTAATGTAAACAAAGCATATGCCCTTGAGCATATGAATGTTGTTTTCTTCCTAGTAGCAACAGCACATCTACAACCTTAGAGGTTTCTGTCACTCCCCCAGGTTAAATAGAGGCATGAACCCACTATCGAGCATAAATACCCCCTCTTGGAGTCACTAGCAACTACTCGGCCAAGATAGCTACTAACAACGGAGAGCATGCAAGATCATAAACAACATAGAGATAACATAAGATATATTTCAGTATAGCAACTCAATCATAACACCAATATTCATCGGATCCCAACAAACCAAACATGTAGAATTACATAACGGTGATCTCAATCATGTAGGGCAGCTCATGAGATCTAAACATGAAGCACATGGTGGAGAAGACAACCATCTAGCTACTGCTATGGACCCATAGTCCAAGGTAGACTACTCACTCATCGCGCCGGAGGCAAGCATGACGATGAAGAAGACCTCCGGTGGCGATTCCCCTCTCCGGCAGGGTGCCGGGAAGAGCTTCTGGACCCTCCCGATCTTTGGGTCGGCGGCGGCGGCGGATCGCGATGTGTTCTGGAAAATTGATCGGTGATACGTCTCAAACGTATCTATAATTTTTGATGCTCCATGCTTTGTTTTACACCATTTGCCTATTGTTTCGTTACACTTAGTGGCATTTTTATACGCTTTCCGGAACTAACCTATTAACGAAGTGCCACAGTGCCAGTTCCCTGTTTTCTGCTGTTTTTGTGTTTCAGAAGTGATACACAGGAAATATTCTCCGAATTGGACGAAACAAGTCCCTGAAGTCATATTTCATCGGGGAGCTCCCAAACATCCGAAGACCTGACGGAGGGGGGCCACGAGGCCCCCACACACAGGGGCGGCGCGGCCTGGCCCCTGGCCGCGCCACCCCCGTGTGAGGGCCCGTGGCTCCACCTCTGACAGCCCCCTTTCGCCTACATATACCCCCTGACGAGAAAAACCTAAGGGCCAGATCAGTTTTCCAGAATACATCGCGATCCGCCGCCGCCGTCGACCCGAAGATCGGGAGGGTCCAGAAGCTCTTCCCGGCACCCTGCCGGAGAGGGGAATCGCCACCGGAGGTCTCCTTCATCGCCATGATTGCCTCCGGAGCGATGAGTGAGTAGTCTACCTTGGACTATGGGTCCATAGCAGTAGCTAGATGGTTGTCTTCTCCACCATGTGCTTCATGTTTAGATCTCATGAGCTGCCTTACATGATTGAGATCACCGTTATGTAATACTATGATGTTGGTTTGTTGGGATCCGATGAATATTGGTGTTTATGATTAAGTTGCTGCACTGAATTTTATCTTATATTATCTCTATGATGTTTATGATCTTGCATGCTCTCCGTTGTTAGTGGCTATCTTGGCCGAGTAGTTGCTAGTGACTCCAAGAGGGGGTATTTATGCTCGATAGTGGGTTCATGCCTCTATTTCACCTGGGGGAGTGACAGAAACCTCTAAGGTGGTAGATGTGCTGTTGCTACTAGGGAGAAAACAACATTCATATGCTCGAGGGCATATGCTTTGTTTACATTACACACTTTGCTTAATGCAATTATCTGTTGTTTGCAACTTAATACTTCTAGGGTGTTCGGATGATATCCCCGGGGGTGGATTATTAGTCATAGATGCAGTTGGATGGCGGTCTATGTATTTTGTTGTAATGCCCAGAGTGAATCTCATAGTGATCTTCTTGACATATCACGTTATCTTTATTCTATCAATTGCCCAACTGTAATTCGTTTACCCAGCATGTTATTTATCTATGGAGAGACACCACTAGTGAACTGTGGACCCCGGTCCTATTTTAATCATATTGCAATCACCTGTTTACTATTCCCGCACTGTTTACTTTACTAGCATATTACTACTGTTTTCCACTCGATACACTCATAACCTTTGTTTCAAGCAAACCGGTGAGATTGACAACCTCATCGCAAGTTGGGAACAAAGTATTTGTCTGTGTGTGTGCAGGTTCCACAAACACCTTCAGTCGTCACCGTCTCCCTTCTCCTGATCGATAAACCTTGGTTTCATAACTGAGGGAAAACTTTCCACTGCACTCATCATACTTTCCTCTTGGGGTTCCCAACGGGCTGGTCATTCACCACGCACAAGGACGCCTGCTTTCACCAGTCAGCAGCACTTTTTCTGGCGCCGTTGCCGGGGAAGGAAGAGAAGACTTCTGCGAGGGGAGTTCTTCGCACACACATTCTTTACTTTGTTATTTGTTTTGCCTTACTTTATTTATTTACTTGCATTGCTTTATATCAAAAACCCAAAAAAATTAGAATCCTTGGTAGTTGTTTTTACTTGTTTACTTTCGTTTTGCTGAAATGGCCAATCCTGAAAACACCAAGTTGTGTGAGTTTGCTAGCACAAACAATAGCGATTTTATCTGCACTCCTATTGCACCACCTGTTCCTGCTACCACTTTTTATGAGATCAAGCCTGCTTTATTGAACCTTGTTATGAAAGAGCAATTTTCTGGTGCTAGTACTGAAGATGCTGCAGCTCATCTCAACAATTTTGTTGAGCTATGTGAGATGCAGAAATATAAGGATGTTGATAGTGATATTATTAAGCTCAAGTTGTTTCCTTTTTCTTTGAGAGGAAAGGCTAAAGATTGGTTGCTGTCTTTGACTAAGAATAGTATTGATTCATGGGCTAAGTGTAAGGATGCTTTTATTGGTAGATATTATCCTCCTGCTAAGATTATATCGTTGCGTAGCAATATTATGAAGTTTACTCAGTTTGATAATGAACATGTTGCTCAAGCTTGGGAAAGAATGAAATCTATGATAAAGAATTGCCCCACTCATGGACTGACTACTTGGATGATTATCCAAACTTTTTATGCAGGACTGAATTTTTCTTCAAGGAACCTACTTGATTCAGCTGCTGGAGGCACTTTTATGTCCCTTACCTTGGGCGCCGCATCAAAGCTACTCGACAACATGATGGTAAATTATTCCGAATGGCACACTGAGAGAGCTCCACAAGGTAAGAAGGTAAATTCTGTTGAGGAAACCTTTTCCTTGAATGATAAGATTGATACAATTATGGCTATGCTTGCTAATGGTAGGACTCATGTTGATCCTAATAATGTTCCTTTGGCCTCTCTGGTTGCTCAAGAAGAGCAAGTTGATGTGAATTTCATTAGAAACAACAATTTTAATAACAATACTTATAGGAACAATTTTGCTAGTAACAATTATAGGCCGTATCCTTCTACCAATGGTAATGGTTATGGTAACTCTTATGGTAATTCCTACAACAACACTAGGGCCGCGCCCTCCGAGCTTGAGGTAATGCTCAAGGACTTCATCGGTAAGCAAACTGCTTTTAATAAGTCTGTTGAGGAAAAGTTAGGCAAAATTGATGCTCTTGCTTCTAAAGTTGATAGCCTTGCTCATGATGTTGAACTTCTGAAATTAAAGGTGTTTCCTAATGATGTGAATGTGAATAATATTGTTGCTGCCGCTAATGCTACCCAAGTTAGAATTGATGAAAATATTAGATTGTTAGCGGAATTGCATGCCAGGTGGGAAAGAGAAGATGAGATGGCTAGAGAGATGAAGGTATGTACTATTACTACCTCTAATGATGTTGCTCCTACTGATAGCAACCCTCTTACTTTGATTGGTGTAGAGAAAACTCCCACTCCTTGTGCTAAAAAGCCTAAAACTGCCAAAACTTTTTCTCAAAAGAGTGCTGAAATTTTCCGGAGTGTGGGAGATGATAGCTCTATTTCTTTTAATGATTTTGATGTTGATGGCTGCAATATATCTGAAGTTATTTTATTCTTACAAAAGCTTGCTTTGACTCCTAATGCTAGTTCTTTAAATATTGCTTTTACCAAGCATATTACCAATGCTCTTATAAAGATTAGGGATGAAAAGTTGAAGCAAAAAGCCTCTGTTCCCAAGAAGTTAGAAGATGGTTGGGAACCCATCATTGATATGCATGTTAATGGTTATGATTGCCATGCTTTATGTGATCTAGGTGCTAGTATTTCTATCATGCCTAGAAAGATTTATGACATGCTTGATTTACCACCGCTTGAAAAATGTTATTTTGATGTTCCTATTGCTGATGTTGCTAAGAAGAAACCTTTGGGAAGGATTAATGATGTTCTTATTGTGGTTAACAATAACCTTGTTCCCGTTGATTTTCTTGTTATGGACATTGAATGCCATGCTTCATGTCCTATTATTTTGGGAAGACCCTTTCTTCGAACTGTAGGTGCTATTATTGATATGAGGGAAGGCACTATCAAGTATCAATTCCCACTAAAGAAAGGTATGGAACACTTCCCTAGGAAAAGAAAGAAATTACTTTTTGACTCTATTCTTAGAGCAAATTATGAGCTTGATGCTTCATCACTCGATATTACTTGATTCGCAATTTTCTGCGCCTAGCTCAAAGGCGTTAAAGAAAAGCACTCTTGGGAGATAACCCAATGTTTACTTTCAGTACTTTTTCTTTTATTTGAGTCTTAGAAGTCATTACTACTGTAATGACCGCTCTTTATCTTGTTTATTTCGTTTTTGTGCCAAGAGAAGCCTCTAATTTGAGTGAGGTAAAGATTTGGGGTTATTGCTGTCCTGAAACTGTTTTCGGTGCTGCACCGTAAAAATTCGTGAAAATTCTCTGTTTATCTTTTGGACCTGCGATTTCTTGTGCTTATGCCCCAGGTTATATCCAAACTTTTCTTAGTTGAACACTTTTTGATTTGAGCAACGGAAAATCCCTCAAAAATTCGTCCATTATCAGCTGTCCAGTTTTGACAGATTTCTGCCAATATTTGTTTTTGCCACTTTATCGCTTTCTTTTGAGTTCTTTTTGATCATGGAACTCTTGTGGAAATTTGCAGCATACCCATGGTGAACATTCGACGACGCATCTCACAATAAAAAGCTAAACAATATAGCAAATAAAAGAGATGTCGAGGTGTTCATTGTCTGCTTGTCCTGTCATTTTGGTGTGGGCTTGTTCCATGTCATCGGGCACGGAGGTACCCCATTGGCGGTTCCCAATGATACGCATATACTTACAATGACAAGAGCCTTGCTTGGGACTCTAAGTAAACTAGCATAGTTTGGGTACTCGTATTCACGGGACACGAGGTTTTCAACTTATGATTTGTCAAGCATATGCATCATAATTGTTCTTGCATTAACTTTAACCATTCAAGATGCTTATGATGGGGGCAATGAGAGCTCAAAGCCGGTAAGTACCATAATTTTTGAAGGTTATAAAACTTGCAATCACTTCTTCCCTCTGCGAAGGGCCTTTCTTTTACTTTTATGTTGAGTCACCACCTTCTTTCTTTATGCACCATTAAGAGAGCATAGTTGTCATTCTTAGTGTGATATGCATTGTCCCAAGGTTCATTGATTGACTCATATTGTTGGTTTCAGTTGTTCTTAAATTATTTGTATCTAGTCGCCCTCTTAAACTTTGAGGTGTCCTATGCATTTATGTTTTGCTCTCTTTGAAGGACAAGCTGAAAACCACTTGCATGTTTTCCTTATGATTTGAACACACGTTTGACTTTCATTGTTTCATTATCATGATCTTTTGTTTGTGTTCATTTGCATGTTTACAACATGGTTGCTAAGTTCTTATTGTCATGATTATATCTTTCATGCTCATGTTTTAAGTTCTATTGATCCCAGCTCATCAGTGCTTACATATATGATCAAGATTGTGTAGGTGCATGTCACCTCAAAAATTATTCTTTTGTTATCACTTACCTACTCGAGGACGAGCAGGAGTTAAGTTTGGGGATGCTTGATACGTCTCAAACGTATCTATAATTTTTGATGCTCCATGCTTTGTTTTACACCATTTGCCTATTGTTTCGTTACACTTAGTGGCATTTTTATACGCTTTCCGAAACTAACCTATTAACGAAGTGCCACAGTGCCAGTTCCCTGTTTTCTGCTGTTTTTGTGTTTCAGAAGTGATACACAGGAAATATTCTCCGAATTGGACGAAACAAGTCCCTGAAGTCATATTTCATCGGGGAGCTCCCAAACATCCGAAGACCTGACGGAGGGGGGCCACGAGGCCCCCACACACAGGGGCGGCGCGGCCTGGCCCCTGGCCGCGCCACCCCCGTGTGAGGGCCTGTGGCTCCACCTCTGACAGCCCCCTTTCGCCTACATATACCCCCTGACGAGAAAAACCTAAGGGCCAGATCAGTTTTCCAGAATACATCGCGATCCGCCGCCGCCGTCGACCCGAAGATCGGGAGGGTCCAGAAGCTCTTCCCGGCACCCTGCCGGAGAGGGGAATCGCCACCGGAGGTCTCCTTCATCGCCATGATTGCCTCCGGAGCGATGAGTGAGTAGTCTACCTTGGACTATGGGTCCATAGCAGTAGCTAGATGGTTGTCTTCTCCACCATGTGCTTCATGTTTAGATCTCATGAGCTGCCTTACATGATTGAGATCACCGTTATGTAATACTATGATGTTGGTGAAGGAAATATGCCCTAGAGGCAATAATAATATTGTTATTATCATATTTCTTGTTCATGATAATGTTTATACTCCATGCTATAATTGTATTAAGCGGAAACATTAATACTTGTGTGGTTTATGAACAACACCGTATCCCTAGTACGCCTCTATGGACTAGCTCATTGATTAATGATGGTTAAGGTTTCCTAACCATAGACATGAGTTGTCGATTAATAATGAGGTCATGTCATTAGGAGAATGATGTGATGGACAGACCCAAATAAAGCAGAGCAATTAGATCGTGTCATCGTGTTCATCTTTGCGAAGCTTTTCTTATGTCATGTATTGTATTCCTTAGACCATGAGATAATACAACTCCCTAGTATCGGAAGAAAGCTTTGAGGTCATCAAACGTCATCCTATGTGAGGGTGATAATAAAGGTGTCTCTCAGGTGATCGGAAAGTACTTGTTGGGTTGTATGTATCGAGATGGAATTTGTCCCTCCCAAGTCGGAGAGATATACTTCGGGCCCACTCGGTAATCGATATCAACACCGCTTGCAAGCATGTGGTTAAGGAGTTAATCACGAAGTGATATCGGATTACGGAACGAGTAAAGTACTTGCTGTGAACGAGATTGAACTAGGTATGGCGATACCGACGATCAAATCTCGGGCGAGTAAAATATCGTGTGACGAAGGGAATACATATACGGGATTAATTGAATCCTGACATCGTGGTTCATCCGATATGATCATCGATGAATATGTGGGAGTCAATATGGGTTTCCAGATCCCGCTATTGATTATTGATAGAAGATCATGTCTGCATATTCTCGAACCCGTAGGGTCACACACTTAACGTGCATCGACGCTAGGATAGAATGGATAATTGGTTTATGAGTTTTAGTTCGGAGTCTCGGATGAGATCCAGGACGTCATGAGAGGTTCCGGAATGGTCCGGAGAATAAGATTCATATAAAGGAAAGCAGTTTTTGGATTCCGGAAAGGTTTCGGAGTTTATCGGTATTGTACCGGAAGGTTCTAGAAGGTTCCGGAGTGGGACCAACGTGGGCCCACTTGACGGAGGCCTGCGTGGGCCTAAGGGGAAGTGCCCTGGCCGCCTTGGGCCAGGTGCACAAGGCCCCTAAGGCCCAGCCGGCCAAGCCCAAGGGGAAACCCTAAAGGAATCTTCAAATAAGGAAGGGGGGGAAACTTGCCCCCCACTCTTCCTTATCCAAGTCGGCTAGGGATTGGAGGAGGGACCAAGCTGGCCGCCCAGCCCCCCATATAAGGGGGGGCAGGGGCGCAGCCCTCCCTCACCCCCTGACCCAAACCCTAGCCGCCAACTGCTGCCCTCCCTCTCTCTCTCTCGCGACTGCACGTAGGCGAAGCCCTGCTGCAGAAACTCTCCACCATAAGCACCACGCCGTCGTGCTGCTGATCCAATCTATCTCTCCACCATACTTGCTGGACCAAGGAAGGAGGAGACGTCGCTGCACCGCACGTGTGCAACTCTCGGAGGCGCCGCCACTTGCGGCGTAGGATCGGATCGGATCGCGAGGAGGAGACGGCGAGTACGACTACGTCAACCACGTTCTATTGAACGTTTCCGCTGTGCGAATCTTCAAGGGTATGAAGATCTCATCTACCTCTCTCGTTGATTACATCTCCTAGATTAGATCTTGGCTTTCTTGTTCGCATCCGTAGGAAATTTTTTGATTTACTATGCTGCGAAACCCTTCAGTGGTATCAGAGCTAGATCTATGCGTAGATGTGTTTCACGAGTAGAACGCAACATGTTTGTTGCGGGCGTTGATGTTTTCTGTTGCAAACCTCTTGTTGTGTATCTCTTATGGCGCGGTATAGTGAGATCGAAGCGGTCCAGGCCAACTTTACGCGACCGCGTTCGCGAGACCGGCTCCGCACTTGACGTGTGGCTTGTTCCATACATGCGACTGGTGGATGCCAGTTTCTCTCACTATAGTAGTCCTGGGACTTACATCGGATGTTAGCAACCATAATATCACCGTTGTGGCTTTTCGTAGGTAAGAATCGTTCTTAGCTTGCTACTCCCATAAGCCACGTAAAACATGCAACAACAAAGTAGAGGCGTCTAACTTGTTTTTGCAGGGAGTGTTTTGTGATATGGTATGGCACAAGACATGATGAGTATGAATTGAGTTGTATGCAATGATCATGTTTTGTAATCTTTCACGACTTGCATGTCGATGAGTTCACAACCGGCAGGAGCCATATGGTTGTCTTTATAATTATGTATGACCTGCGTGTCAACTTCTTATACGCCATGTAATAGCTTTACTTTATCGCTAAGTAGTTAGCAATAGTTGTAGTTGCTATTCGTGGTGGAGGCAATCATGGTGGAGTGATGGAGATCATGCCGGCGCGCACAAGATGGAGATCATGGCGCGGAGATTGGCTATACCATGTCACATAAAATTATATGCATGTGATGTTTATCCTTTTATGTATCTTATTATGCTTAGATCGCGACGGTAGCATTATAAGATGATTCCTCACTTAAAGATCAAGATAAAATTGTGTTCTCCCCTCGTATGCGCCGTTGCGAAAGTTCGTCGTGTTCAAGCATCTCGTGATGATCGGGTGCTATAAACTCTACGTCCACATACAACGGGTGCAAGCCAGTATTTGCACATGCGGAGATACTTGGGTTTGACTTGACGAGCCTAGCATGTACAGACATGGCCTCGGAACACACGGACCGAAAGGTCAAGCATGAGTCATATGGATGATATGATCAACATGTTGATGTTCACCATTAAAACTACATCATTCACGTGATGATCGGTCTCGGTGTAGTGAATTTGGATCATGCTTCACTAAACAACTTTGAGGGATGTTGAATTTAGTGGGAGTTCATTAGTAATTTGATTAACTTGAACTAATTATCATGAACTAAATCTTAGTGTATTTGCATAAATCATTGTAGTCTTTGGCAACCGTTTCCCACCGACACTTAGCTTAATTGAGTTAAAAGAACTATAGAATTCTGGATAATCACTTTTCGGTCTAGTGCCGTTTAGTTAGAATGTCAAGACTAAAGATTAAGTCCTATTGCAAACTTTAGCAAACCTTGCTTGCTCCATATGATTTAATAAATTGTATTAATCTAAGAGCAACGATTCAAGTTTAGTATCTAAAGATCATATGTTTGCCTTCATGATAAATTGATCTTCAAAATTGTTTGAGAATCAAAGTGATCATCAAGCTGAAAGAATTGTTTCAGAAACAAACAAGAAGTGAAAGATATTTGATATCTAAAACTTTGATTGTTTGCAAAAATGATGAAGTATAATTTAGTAAAAGAACATATGCTCATATTGTATGAATATATGTGAAGATTGAAGATGCTAGGCGTCCCGATCACCCAAAAGTTTGGGAAACTAATATTATACTTGCATTCATCCTTATAAGCTATAGTAGTTTCATCATGAAAGTTGTCATGATAAGATGAATGAAAAGGTATCAGCTAAATTGTTTTGCTATACCAAAGGAATACTAAAGAATGGAATCTGGAAGAATACCAATCATATGATGATGGTGATCCACTTCAAAGTGCAAAATCCAAGGCTATTAGTATTTGACTAAAAAAATCCTTTGGACTATGTGTCAAATGATTGACGCCACTATTGATGTCGATAGATTCTTCTAAAAGGAGAGGAAATGCTAAATAGGATCTACAAAAGTATTTGGTAGAAAAGGAAAAGACTGGAAATGTCCAGCTCAGGTATATAAATGATATACATGTTATAGATGTATTCTTTGCTAGTACATAATGTAATTCTTGGGTATTGGATACTAGATTGTTGGTATGAAATGTCATACAAAGCAACAATACAAGAACTACGATGGCCCCTAAGTAACTAGCAAAAGAATGTGGTAACAATGCGTATCGAGAAACAAATAAGTGTGTTATTATGTTTTTCGTTGGCATAAAACCTAGCCTTCTAGATTTGTTAAGAACTTAATAATTGTTATTTTGTTCCGGTATTATGAGAGCAATGGTTGTTCAAATTATTACCATCTTCCATAATCGATGGATAGATTATTATTATCTTGTTGGTGAAATATACATTTATAACACTGATGCTAAAGGTCGCAAGACAAAATAAATTTCACTTATATGTGACACCGCCGTTTAAGTCATATTGGAAACAAAACATGAAAGAAATTCTATATTGATAGATTTTCGAGTCATTTGATTTTGAATTGATTGACGCTTGTGAGACTTTTCCTAAAGATGATTAAACTCCGTTCATGGGCCATAGAAAGAACAAGCGACTAACTACATGGAGATCGTACATGTTGATGTATATAGTTCATGTGTGAAGTCAAGCGTGGTGTATTTTCTATTTCATCAATGACTCGAATAGATGTATTGTATATCTACTTGATGAGATAGAAGTATGAAATAATTGAAATTGTTCAATTTATGAAGTGGAAATTATTGTAACAAGAAAAATTCAAGTTTTTATGATTGGATCATAAAGAAGAATATTTGAGTTACAAGTTTAGCAAGCATCTAAGAGTTAGAGGAATTGTTCCACAAACTTGCATCATGATAAACACCATAGGAGTATGGAGTTTTCGATGGATGTAATCAAACCTTGTTTGACATGGTTAGATCAATGATGAAATAAACTACCAATATAATTTGTGGATTATGCTTTAAAGACTACCGCTTTTCACTAAATAGAGCACCATCATAATCCGCTGAAATGACACCATACAAGTTATAGTTGTTTTTCTTGAATTTTGGTATGCAAGGCATATGTGTAAAATGTTTACAACCAAAATTGGATTAGTAAGTTTTTGTAGGTTATCCCAAAGAAAGTCAATGGGTATTCCTTCTACTATGAACCCAAACACATAGTGATTGTCACTAAAAGAAGTGAATTTCTTATGAAGGAGTTTTTCGCGAAAGGTTTAAGTGGGAGGAAGATAGAACTTGATGAGGTTATTGAATCTGAGCAAGATAATCAGAGTAGCGCAGCACCAGAAAAATGTTCTGGAAGCGGCAACTACATTCATAGCTCACGCGTCTACAATATGTTGTAGTCACGACATCGAAGTTCCTATTTAACCAAGTTGGTCGTAATCAAATAGCAAGATTTGAGGACGAGATATTATTAGATAATAGTAACCAACAATATACAAAGAAGCGATGATGGGCCCTGACTTCGTCATATGAATTATTCTAGCAACAATTACATATTGAGATATTATAGTTGAATAAACGAAACAACGTTCCTCTACTGGAATGCACACCAAGGACGTGTATCTGACACGACCCAATGGGTTTTGTTGATTCAAAGGTTGCTAGATATGTATGCAAACTTCTATGGTAGAAGAAAGCATAGCGAAGTTGGAATCTTCAATGATGAAAATGTTAAAGTGTTAATTTCATCAAGATATTTGAAGATGCTTGTATTACAAGAAAGTAAGTGGGAGCGCTAAGACATATTTCTAATGCTTTATGTAGATGACATATCGTTCATTAGAAATTATGTGTTTTTCTTGATATTGTTAAGTTTTCATTAAAATTAGTTTTTGATGAAAGACTTAGGTAAAACCAGAATATTAAGCATCAATGTCTATACAGATAGATTGAGGCGTTAATATAGTTTTGCCAGAGTACATAGATGAAATATTGAATTTGTTCAATATGGAAACAATAAGAATGGTTCTTGTTGCATGGAAGAGGTTGGAGCAAGAATCAATTGTTTTGACACTTGATGAGTGAAACCACAAGAATGATTTTATCAATCTTGTATACCATGATATGTAGATCCAGATGTGTCCAATGCTCTAAAGGTTATAGCATTTATATGATGATCGTTGGACAATAGTAAAGATATTCTTATGCACTTTTGAAGAAGTAAGAATATGTTCTGTATGCAGAAGTGACAAATGGTTCATTGCAATGAGTTACATTGGCTTTGTCACACATACAAGTAAAATTTTATCTCAATTTTAAGCTATTTGTTTTGAGTTGGAAGGTGGCATAATAAGATGGAAGAAAGTTCCATGATAACTTGGATGAGTTCCAATGTTAATATTGTGGCGGACACTGCAACGAGGGCTAAGTATATAATCGCTTTAGAAGTGGCATAAAAGATGCAAAGTAGATAGTGATAATCCAACTTTTTATGGCACTGTCGTCTAGGTCATATTGGCGTTAAACGCATGAAGAAACTCCATTCTGATGGATTTTTGGAGTCTCTTGATTTTGAATCATTTGACACGTGCAAGCCATGCCTCATGGGCAAGATGATCAAAAACCCGTTCTCCAGAATAATGGAGCGAGCAACGGACTTATTGGAAATCATACATACCGATGTGTGCAGACCAATGAGTATTTCGACGCACGGTGGATATCGCTATTTTTCTAAGTGTGCTAGTACTATGTAGTTCTATTGTATGACAATAGTGACAACATAGTCTCGGCTAAGATACAAAAGTCTCACCAGAAGACTAAGTTTATACGATGCCATCTCATAGAAGATGAGAAATGCGTGCTGACGCAAAATAATATGCAAATACAAACGGACCTGAAAGTGTCAGACCCGTAGATAAGGTTTACCACGTGCAAGGCGTATGAATAACACCGGAATGCCATAGGTGTTAAAGGCGCAAGTATGACTAGATTATTGACTCTAGTGCAAGTGGGAGACTGAAGGAAATATGCCCTAGAGGCAATAATAATATTGTTATTATCATATTTCTTGTTCATGATAATGTTTATACTCCATGCTATAATTGTATTAAGCGGAAACATTAATACTTGTGTGGTTTATGAACAACACCGTATCCCTAGTACGCCTCTATGGACTAGCTCATTGATTAATGATGGTTAAGGTTTCCTAACCATAGACATGAGTTGTCAATTAATAATGAGATCATATCATTAGGAGAATGATGTGATGGACAGACCCAAATAAAGCAGAGCTATTAGATCGTGTCATCGTGTTCATCTTTGCGAAGCTTTTCTTATGTCATGTATTGTATTCCTTAGACCATGAGATAATACAACTCCCTAGTATCGGAAGAAAGCTTTGAGGTCATCAAACGTCATCCTATGTGAGGGTGATAATAAAGGTGTCTCTCAGGTGATCGGAAAGTATTTGTTGGGTTGTATGTATCGAGATGGAATTTGTCCCTCCCAAGTCGGAGAGATATACTTCGGGCCCACTCGGTAATCGATATCAACACCGCTTGCAAGCATGTGGTTAAGGAGTTAATCACGAAGTGATATCGGATTACGGAACGAGTAAAGTACTTGCTGTGAACGAGATTGAACTAGGTATGGCGATACCGACGATCAAATCTCGGGCGAGTAAAATATCGTGTGACGAAGGGAATACATATACGGGATTAATTGAATCCTGACATCGTGGTTCATCCGATATGATCATCGATGAATATGTGGGAGTCAATATGGGTTTCCAGATCCCGCTATTGATTATTGATAGAAGATCATGTCTGCATATTCTCGAACCCGTAGGGTCACACACTTAACGTGCATCGACGCTAGGATAGAATGGATAATTGGTT
This sequence comes from Dactylis glomerata, assembly GCA_007115705.1. Classification (NCBI taxonomy): domain Eukaryota; kingdom Viridiplantae; phylum Streptophyta; class Magnoliopsida; order Poales; family Poaceae; genus Dactylis; species Dactylis glomerata. The sequence continues at coordinate 283,247 of QXEO01001749.1, forward strand.
TATGAGTTTTAGTTCGGAGTCTCGGATGAGATCCAGGACGTCACGAGAGGTTCCGGAATGGTCCGGAGAATAAGATTCATATAAAGGAAAGCAGTTTTTGGATTCCGGAAAGGTTTCGGAGTTTATCGGTATTGTACCGGAAGGTTCTAGAAGGTTCCGGAGTGGGACCAACGTGGGCCCACTTGACGGAGGCCTGCGTGGGCCTAAGGGGAAGTGCCCTGGCCGCCTTGGGCCAGGTGCACAAGGCCCCTAAGGCCCAGCCGGCCAAGCCCAAGGGGAAACCCTAAAGGAATCTTCAAATAAGGAAGGGGGGGAAACTTGCCCCCCACTCTTCCTTATCCAAGTCGGCTAGGGATTGGAGGAGGGACCAAGCTGGCCGCCCAGCCCCCCATATAAGGGGGGGCAGGGGCGCAGCCCTCCCTCACCCCCTGACCCAAACCCTAGCCGCCAACTGCTGCCCTCCCTCTCTCTCTCTCGCGACTGCACGTAGGCGAAGCCCTGCTGCAGAAACTCTCCACCATAAGCACCACGCCGTCGTGCTGCTGATCCAATCTATCTCTCCACCATACTTGCTGGACCAAGGAAGGAGGAGACGTCGCTGCACCGCACGTGTGCAACTCTCGGAGGCGCCGCCACTTGCGGCGTAGGATCGGATCGGATCGCGAGGAGGAGACGGCGAGTACGACTACGTCAACCACGTTCTATTGAACGTTTCCGCTGTGCGAATCTTCAAGGGTATGAAGATCTCATCTACCTCTCTCGTTGATTACATCTCCTAGATTAGATCTTGGCTTTCTTGTTCGCATCCGTAGGAAATTTTTTGATTTACTATGCTGCGAAACCCTTCAGTTGGTTTGTTGGGATCCGATGAATATTGGTGTTTATGATTAAGTTGCTGCACTGAATTTTATCTTATATTATCTCTATGATGTTTATGATCTTGCATGCTCTCCGTTGTTAGTGGCTATCTTGGCCGAGTAGTTGCTAGTGACTCCAAGAGGGGGTATTTATGCTCGATAGTGGGTTCATGCCTCTATTTCACCTGGGGGAGTGACAGAAACCTCTAAGGTGGTAGATGTGCTGTTGCTACTAGGGAGAAAACAACATTCATATGCTCGAGGGCATATGCTTTGTTTACATTACACACTTTGCTTAATGCAATTATCTCTTGTTCGCAACTTAATACTTCTAGGGTGTTCGGATGATATCCCCGGGGGTGGATTATTAGTCATAGATGCAGTTGGATGGCGGTCTATGTATTTTGTTGTAATGCCCAGAGTGAATCTCATAGTGATCTTCTTGACATATCACGTTATCTTTATTCTATCAATTGCCCAACTGTAATTCGTTTACCCAGCATGTTATTTATCTATGGAGAGACACCACTAGTGAACTGTGGACCCCGGTCCTATTTTAATCATATTGCAATCACCTGTTTACTATTCCCGCACTGTTTACTTTACTAGCATATTACTACTATTTTCCACTCGATACACTCATAACCTTTGTTTCAAGCAAACCGGTGAGATTGACAACCTCATCGCAAGTTGGGAACAAAGTATTTGTCTGTGTGTGTGCAGGTTCCACAAACACCTTCAGTCGTCACCGTCTCCCTTCTCCTGATCGATAAACCTTGGTTTCATAACTGAGGGAAAACTTGCCGCTGCACTCATCATACTTTCCTCTTGGGGTTCCCAACGGGCTGGTCATTCACCACGCACAAGGACGCCTGCTTTCACCAGTCAGCAGCACTTTTTCTGGCGCCGTTGCCGGGGAAGGAAGAGAAGACTTCTGCGAGGGGAGTTCTTTGCACACACATTCTTTACTTTGTTATTTGTTTTGCCTTACTTTATTTATTTACCTGCATTGCTTTATATCAAAAACCCAAAAAAATTAGAATCCTTGGTAGTTGTTTTTACTTGTTTACTTTCGTTTTGCTGAAATGGCCAATCCTGAAAACACCAAGTTGTGTGAGTTTGCTAGCACAAACAATAGCGATTTTATCTGCACTCCTATTGCACCACCTGTTCCTGCTACCACTTTTTATGAGATCAAGCCTGCTTTATTGAACCTTGTTATGAAAGAGCAATTTTCTGGTGCTAGTACTGAAGATGCCGCAGCTCATCTCAACAATTTTGTTGAGCTATGTGAGATGCAGAAATATAAGGATGTTGATAGTGATATTATTAAGCTCAAGTTGTTTCCTTTTTCTTTGAGAGGAAAGGCTAAAGATTGGTTGCTGTCTTTGACTAAGAATAGTATTGATTCATGGGCTAAGTGTAAGGATGCTTTTATTGGTAGATATTATCCTCCTGCTAAGATTATATCGTTGCGTAGCAATATTATGAAGTTTACTCAGTTTGATAATGAACATGTTGCTCAAGCTTGGGAAAGAATGAAATCTATGATAAAGAATTGCCCCACTCATGGACTGACTACTTGGATGATTATCCAAACTTTTTATGCAGGACTGAATTTTTCTTCAAGGAACCTACTTGATTCAGCTGCTGGAGGCACTTTTATGTCCCTTACCTTGGGCGCCGCATCAAAGCTACTCGACAACATGATGGTAAATTATTCCGAATGGCACACTGAGAGAGCTCCACAAGGTAAGAAGGTAAATTCTGTTGAGGAAACCTTTTCCTTGAATGATAAGATTGATACAATTATGGCTATGCTTGCTAATGGTAGGACTCATGTTGATCCTAATAATGTTCCTTTGGCCTCTCTGGTTGCTCAAGAAGAGCAAGTTGATGTGAATTTCATTAGAAACAACAATTTTAATAACAATACTTATAGGAACAATTTTGCTAGTAACAATTATAGGCCGTATCCTTCTACCAATGGTAATGGTTATGGTAACTCTTATGGTAATTCCTACAACAACACTAGGGCCGCGCCCTCCGAGCTTGAGGTAATGCTCAAGGACTTCATCGGTAAGCAAACTGCTTTTAATAAGTCTGTTGAGGAAAAGTTAGGCAAAATTGATGCTCTTGCTTCTAAAGTTGATAGCCTTGCTCATGATGTTGAACTTCTGAAATTAAAGGTGTTTCCTAATGATGTGAATGTGAACAATATTGTTGCTGCCGCTAATGCTACCCAAGTTAGAATTGATGAAAATATTAGATTGTTAGCGGAATTGCATGCCAGGTGGGAAAGAGAAGATGAGATGGCTAGAGAGATGAAGGTATGTACTATTACTACCTCTAATGATGTTGCTCCTACTGATAGCAACCCTCTTACTTTGATTGGTGTAGAGAAAACTCCCACTCCTTGTGCTAAAAAGCCTAAAACTGCCAAAACTTTTTCTCAAAAGAGTGCTGAAATTTTCCGGAGTGTGGGAGATGATAGCTCTATTTCTTTTAATGATTTTGATGTTGATGGCTGCAATATATCTGAAGTTATTTTGTTCTTACAAAAGCTTGCTTTGACTCCTAATACTAGTTCTTTAAATATTGATTTTACCAAGCATATTACCAATGCTCTTATAAAGATTAGGGATGAAAAGTTGAAGCAAAAAGCCTCTGTTCCCAAGAAGTTAGAAGATGGTTGGGAACCCATCATTGATATGCATGTTAATGGTTATGATTGCCATGCTTTATGTGATCTAGGTGCTAGTATTTCTATCATGCCTAGAAAGATTTATGACATGCTTGATTTACCACCGCTTGAAAAATGTTATTTTGATGTTCCTATTGCTGATGTTGCTAAGAAGAAACCTTTGGGAAGGATTAATGATGTTCTTATTGTGGTTAACAATAACCTTGTTCCCGTTGATTTTCTTGTTATGGACGTTGAATGCCATGCTTCATGTCCTATTATTTTGGGAAGACCCTTTCTTCAAACTGTAGGTGCTATTATTGATATGAGGGAAGGCACTATCAAGTATCAATTCCCACTAAAGAAAGGTATGGAACACTTCCCTAGGAAAAGAAAGAAATTACTTTTTGACTCTATTCTTAGAGCAAATTATGAGCTTGATGCTTCATCACTCGATATTACTTGATTCGCAATTTTCTGCGCCTAGCTCAAAGGCGTTAAAGAAAAGCACTCTTGGGAGATAACCCAATGTTTACTTTCAGTACTTTTTCTTTTATTTGAGTCTTAGAAGTCATTACTACTGTAATGACCGCTCTTTATCTTGTTTATTTCGTTTTTGTGCCAAGAGAAGCCTCTAATTTGAGTGAGGTAAAGATTTGGGGTTATTGCTGTCCTGAAACTGTTTTCGGTGCTGCACCGTAAAAATTCGTGAAAATTCTCTGTTTATCTTTTGGACCTGCGATTTCTTGTGCTTATGCCCCAGGTTATATCCAAACTTTTCTTAGTTGAACACTTTTTGATTTGAGCAACGGAAAATCCCTCAAAAATTCGTCCATTATCAGCTGTCCAGTTTTGACAGATTTCTGCCAATATTTGTTTTTGCCACTTTATCGCTTTCTTTCGAGTTCTTTTTGATCATGGAACTCTTGTGGAAGTTGCTACAGTAGTATATACTTTATATGTGGTGGTTTTGGGTTGAAACCTGAAGCTAAAAGAGGATTGAATATATTTTATGCTTACACTAATGTTGCTAATAGAATTGTGTTTAGTTTTGTATGAAGGAAGTTTTCAAGTGTAGGGATTGGAGAATGATGAGATGAGTTGAAGAATGGACAAAAGCTCAAGCTTGGGGATGCCCAGCACCCCAAGAAATATCCAAGAAGTACAAGCGTCAAAGCTTGGGGATGCCCCCGAGGCACCCCTTCTTCATCGGCAAAAATCAGGTCACCTTTCAAAACACTATATTTTTATTGCTTCATGCACTATGTGTTTTTCTTGGAGCGTCAGTTGTTTTAGTTTTCTTAGTTTGTTTAGTTTGTTTGTTTGCTGCAATAAATGGTTGGACCCCAACAAATTTCCTTTGGAGGAGATGTACTCGTTTTCATTTGCAAAGAATGCTCTAGTTTTCACTCTTATTAATCGAGCATTCTAGTTTTTCTGCTACTGCTTTTGGTTTTCGTTTTCGCCTTGATATGCGTTCAGATCTTGTCATATCTTTTCATCAAGGTGCAATTTTGCCTCTGAACTTTATTGGTTTTCATCAAAAGAGGTTGTTATAAAAATTTCAAATGGTGTTGGAAAAGAGAAAAAGCTTTATGCAAAATAGTGGTACAAGAAGGAGCTTGTGTAGACTGCGGCTTAGGCTTTTTCATGTCATGCTAGATGTCTTTTTGATAGTATGCTTAGTGGTTTTGCTGTAGCATGACTTGTCTCAAATAACTGAGATTGCTTAATGAGCCTTTGAAAAAATCATGCGTTGTTTTTTTATTATACGGAAGCATTATTTTGGTTTTCTCCTTGATGCTTTATTTGGGTTGACTTGGCGCATGCTCACACATGTTAGACTCTTCCAAAGTCGCCATTAGCCTTCATGATCATTTAGTTTTTGACTTTTGATGCCATCGTATGCTTCTTTTAATGTTGCTTTGTCGCTTTGCATGATTATGGCCATTATTGCTCTCTTAGTTGGTCGCTCCCAGTCTTTTGCTAGCCCTCGCCTTGTACTGAGTATGAGCTCTACTCGTGCATCCAACTCCTAAAAGCCAAAGTTTTCCATTGTGTCCACCATACATACCTACTAGCAATTTGCTATTCCAAGTAACTTTGACTTGCTTTTATATTCTCTTCAAATTAAACTCTTACCAGTGTTATGCGAAATTCGGTCAGTAAAGCTCTCACGAACCGGAAGGCGCACTTTACTTTTTCCTGTTCTAAAAATTTGACATTGTGGTCTTTTATGCTGAGTTGTTATGCTTGCAAGTTGTAAGTTGGATTCTAGCCCAACCATGCCGTCATGGGGCAAGCTTTCAACATTGCACTTCCTATTTGAGTTGATATTGTGATCTTTTGTTTATGGATGCCCGCTGTGTGAAATGAATTGGGAATCTTGTGAGGATCATGGAGTTTTTATATGTGTTAGGGAAACGCCGGGCCGCCAATCTAAGCCATGCATAATTCATGGTGGAAATTTGCAGCATACCCATGGTGAACATTCGACGACGCATCTCACAATAAAAAGCTAAACAATATAGCAAATAAAAGAGATGTCGAGGTGTTCATTGTCTGCTTGTCCTGTCATTTTGGTGTGGGCTTGTTCCATGTCATCGGGCACGGAGGTACCCCATTGGCGGTTCCCAATGATACGCATATACTTACAATGACAAGAGCCTTGCTTGGGACTCTAAGTAAACTAGCATAGTTTGGGTACTCGTATTCACGGGACACAAGGTTTTCAACTTATGATTTGTCAAGCATATGCATCATAATTGTTCTTGCATTAACTTTAACCATTCAAGATGCTTATGATGGGGGCAATGAGAGCTCAAAGCCGGTAAGTACCATAATTTTTGAAGGTTATAAAACTTGCAATCACTTCTTCCCTCTGCGAAGGGCCTTTCTTTTACTTTTATGTTGAGTCACCACCTTCTTTCTTTATGCACCATTAAGAGAGCATAGTTGTCATTCTTAGTGTGATATGCATTGTCCCAAGGTTCATTGATTGACTCATATTGTTGGTTTCAGTTGTTCTTAAATTATTTGTATCTAGTCGCCCTCTTAAACTTTGAGGTGTCCTATGCATTTATGTTTTGCTCTCTTTGAAGGACAAGCTGAAAACCACTTGCATGTTTTCCTTATGATTTGAACACACGTTTGACTTTCATTGTTTCATTATCATGATCTTTTGTTTGTGTTCATTTGCATGTTTACAACATGGTTGCTAAGTTCTTATTGTCATGATTATATCTTTCATGCCCATGTTTTAAGTTCTATTGATCCCAGCTCATCAATGCTTACATATATGATCAAGATTGTGTAGGTGCATGTCACCTCAAAAATTATTCTTTTGTTATCACTTACCTACTCGAGGACGAGCAGGAGTTAAGCTTGGGGATGCTTGATACGTCTCAAACGTATCTATAATTTTTGATGCTCCATGCTTTGTTTTACACCATTTACCTATTGTTTCGTTACACTTAGTGGCATTTTTATACGCTTTCCGGAACTAACCTATTAACGAAGTGCCACAGTGCCAGTTCCCTGTTTTCTGCTGTTTTTGTGTTTCAGAAGTGATACACAGGAAATATTCTCCGAATTGGACGAAACAAGTCCCTGAAGTCATATTTCATCGGGGAGCTCCCAAACATCCGAAGACCTGACGGAGGGGGGCCACGAGGCCCCCACACACAGGGGCGGCGCGGCCTGGCCCCTGGCCGCGCCACCCCCGTGTGAGGGCCCGTGGCTCCACCTCTGACAGCCCCCTTTCGCCTACATATACCCCCTGACGAGAAAAACCTAAGGGCCAGATCAGTTTTCCAGAATACATCGCGATCCGCCGCCGCCGTCGACCCGAAGATCGGGAGGGTCCAGAAGCTCTTCCCGGCACCCTGCCGGAGAGGGGAATCGCCACCGGAGGTCTCCTTCATTGCCATGATTGCCTCCGGAGCGATGAGTGAGTAGTCTACCTTGGACTATGGGTCCATAGCAGTAGCTAGATGGTTGTCTTCTCCACCATGTGCTTCATGTTTAGATCTCATGAGCTGCCTTACATGATTGGGATCACCGTTATGTAATACTATGATGTTGGTTTGTTGGGATCCGATGAATATTGGTGTTTATGATTAAGTTGCTGCACTGAATTTTATCTTATATTATCTCTATGATGTTTATGATCTTGCATGCTCTCCGTTGTTAGTGGCTATCTTGGCCGAGTAGTTGCTAGTGACTCCAAGAGGGGGTATTTATGCTCGATAGTGGGTTCATGCCTCTATTTCACCTGGGGGAGTGACAGAAACCTCTAAGGTGGTAGATGTGCTGTTGCTACTAGGGAGAAAACAGCATTCATATGCTCGAGGGCATATGCTTTGTTTACATTACACACTTTGCTTAATGCAATTATCTGTTGTTCGCAACTTAATACTTCTAGGGTGTTCGGATGATATCCCCGGGGGTGGATTATTAGTCATAGATGCAGTTGGATGGCGGTCTATGTATTTTGTTGTAATGCCCAGAGTGAATCTCATAGTGATCTTCTTGACATATCACGTTATCTTTATTCTATCAATTGCCCAACTGTAATTCGTTTACCCAACATGTTATTTATCTATGGAGAGACACCACTAGTGAACTGTGGACCCCGGTCCTATTTTAATCATATTGCAATCACCTGTTTACTATTCCCGCACTGTTTACTTTACTAGCATATTACTACTGTTTTCCACTCGATACACTCATAACCTTTGTTTCAAGCAAACCGGTGAGATTGACAACCTCATCGCAAGTTGGGAACAAAGTATTTGTCTGTGTGTGTGCAGGTTCCACAAACACCTTCAGTCGTCACCGTCTCCCTTCTCCTGATCGATAAACCTTGGTTTCATAACTGAGGGAAAACTTGCCGCTGCACTCATCATACTTTCCTCTTGGGGTTCCCAACGGGCTGGTCATTCACCACGCACAAGGACGCCTGCTTTCACCAGTCAGCAATCGGGTACTTAGGTTTTTTCCGTCGGGGGGTCTTTATAGGCGAAGGGGCATCGTCAGAAGTGGACCGAGGCGGTCTCACACGTAGGGGTCGCGGCCAGGGCCTAGGCCGCGCCGCCCTGGTGTGTGGCCACCTCGTGGCCCCACTCCATCTCCTCTTCGGATCTTTGGAAGCTACCGGGAAAAATAAGACTTCAGGAACTTGTTTCGTCCAATTCCGAGAATATTTCCCATGTATCACTTCTGAAACACAAAAACAACAGAAAACAGGGAACTGACACTGTGGCAACTTGTTAATAGGTTAGTTCTGGAAAATGCACAAAAGTGCCACGAAGTGTAACGAAACAGTAGACAAATGGTGTAAAAACAAGCATGGAGCATCAAAAATTATAGATACGTTGGAGACGTATCAAGCATCCCCAAGCTTAACTCCTGCTCGTCCTCGAGTAGGTAAGTGATAACAAAAGAATAATTTTTGAGGTGACATGCACCTACACAATCTTGATCATATATGTAAGCATTTGTGAGCTGGGATCATAAGAACTTAAAACATGGGCATGAAAGATATAATCTTGACAATAGGAACTTAGCAACCATGTTGTAAACATGCAAATGAACACAAACAAAAGATCATGAAAATGAAACAATGAAAGTCAAACGTGTGTTCAAATCATAAGGAAAAACATACAAATGGTTTTCAGCTTGTCCTTCATAGAGAGCAAAACATAAATGTATAGGACACCTTCAAGTTTAAAAGGGCGACTAGATACAAATAATTTGAGAACAAGTGAAACCAACAATATGAATCAATCAATGAAAACTTTGGGACAATGCACATTATACTAAGAATGACAACTTTGCTCTCTTATGGTGCATAAAGATAGAAGGTGGTGACTCAACATAAAAAGTAGAAGAAAGACCCTTCGCAGAGGGAAGCAGTGATTGCAAGTTTTATAGACCTTCAAAAATTATGTTACTTACCGGCTTTGAGCTCTCATTGCCCCCATCATAAGCATCTTGAATGGTTAGAGTTAATGCGAGAACAATTATGATGCATATGCTTGACAAATCATAAGTCGAAAACCTCGTGTCCCGTGAATACGAGTACCCAAACCTCATGCTACTCAACTTAGAGTCCCAAGCAAGGCTCTTATCATTGTAAGTATATATGTATCATCAAAAACCGCCAATGGGGTACCTCCATGCCCAATGACATGGAACAAGCCCACATCAAAATGATAGGACAAGCAGACAATGAACACCTCGACATCTCTTTTATTTGCCATTTGTTTAGCTTTTTATTGTGAGATGCGTCGTCGAATGTCCACCATGGGTATGCTGCAAATTTCCACCATGAATTATGCATGGCTTAGATTGGCGGCCCAGGCGTTTCCCTAACACATATACAAACTCCATGATCCCCACAAGATTCCCAATTCATTTCACACCGCGGGCATCCATAAACAAAAGATCACGATATCAACTCAAATAAGAAGTGCAATGTTGAAAGCTTGCCCCATGACAGCATGGATGGGCTAGAATCCAACTTACAACTTGCAAGTATAACAACTCAACATAAGAGACCACAATGTCAAATTTTTAAGAATAAGAAAAAGTAAAGTGTGCCTTCCGGTTCGTGGGAGCTTTACTGACCAATTTTCGCATAACACTGGTAAGAGTTTAATTTGAAGAGAAGATAAAAGCAAGTCAAATTTACTTGGAATAACAAATTGCTAGTAGGTATGTATGGTGGACACAATGGAAAACTTTGGCTTTTAGGAGTTGGATGCACGAGTAGAGCTCATACTCAGTACAAGGCGAGGGCTAGCAAAAGACTGGGAGCGACCAACTAAGAGAGCAATAATGGCCATAATCATGCAAAGCGACAAAGCGACATTAAAAGAAGCATAAGATGGCATCAAAAGTCAAAAACTAAATGATCATAGAGGCTATTGGCGACTTTGTAAGAGTCTAACATGTATGAGCATGCGCCAAGTCAACCCAAATAAAGCATCAAGGAGAAAACCAAAATAATGCTTCCGAATAATTAAAAACAACGCATGATTTTTTTCAAAGGCGCATTAAGCAATCTCAGTTATTTGAGACAAGTCATGCTACAGCAAAACCACTAAGCATACTATCAAAAAGATATCAAGCACGACATGAAAAAGCCTAAGCCGCAGTCTACACAAGCTCCTTCTTGTACCACTTTTTTGCATAAAGCTTTTTCTCTTTTCCAACACCATTTGAAATTTTTAGAGACACCTCTTTTGATGAAAACCAATAAAGATCAGAGGCAAAAATATACCTTGATGAAGAGATATGACAAGGTCTGAACGCAAATCAAGGCGAAAACAAAAACCAAAAGCAGTAGCAGAAAAAGAAGAACACTCGGTGAAATTGTAAGAATGAAAAACGGAGTGTTCTTGGCAAATGAAAACGAGTACATCTCCTCCAAAAGAAATTTGTTGGGGTCCAACCATTTATTGCAGAAAACAAAACTAAACTAACTAAGAAAACTAAAACAACTGACGCTCCAAGAAAAACACATAGTGCATGAAGCAATAAAAATATAGTGTCTTGAAAGGTGACCTGATTTTTGCCGATGAAGAAGGGGTGCCTCGGGGGCATCCCCAAGATTTGACGCTTGTACTTCTTGGATATTTCTTGGGGTGATGCGTGGCATCCCCAAGATTTAGCTTTTGTCCATTCTTCAACTCATCTCATCATTCTCCAATCCCTACACTTGAAAACTTCCTTCATACAAAACTAAACACAATTATATTAGCAACATTAGTGTAGCATAACATATAATCAACCTCTTTTTGCTTTAGGTTTCAACCCAAAACCACAACATATATAACATATACTACTGTATCAACTTACCCAAAAGTTCCATGATCAAAAGAACTCAAAAAGAAAGCGATAAAGCGGCAAACACAAATATTGGCAGAAATCTGTCAAAACAGAACAGCTGACAAAGGTCGAATTTTTGAGGGATTTTCTGTTGCTCAAATCAAAAAGTGTTCAACTAACTAAAGTTTGGATATAACCTGGGGCATATTCACAAGAAATAGCAGGTCCAAAAGATATGCAGAGAATTTATACGAATTTTTACGGTGCAGCACCGAAAACAGTTTCTGGACAGCAACATCCCAAATCTTTACCTCACTCAAATTAGAGGCTTCTCTTGGCACAACAATGAAATAAACAAGATAAGGAGCGGTCATTACAGTAGTAATGACTTACAAGACTCAAATAAAAGAAAAAGTACTAAAAATAAAACATTGGGTTATCTCCCAAGAGTGCTTTTCTTTAACGCCTTTGAGCTAGGCTCAGTAATTTGAGAAGATGCTCACATAAGAAATATGAATGGAAGCCAAAAAGAGCATCAAGGAGCAAATATAAAACACATTTAAGTCTAACCCACTTCCTATCCATAGGAATCTTGTAAGAAAATAAATCAAAGAAGCACATAGTAACAAGTATGGGTAGATAAAACAAGAGCAACTTCACAACTTTCAATATAAAGAGAGGTGTTTTAGTAACATGAAAATTCCAACAACCATATTTTCCTCTCTCATAATAATTTTCAGTAGCATCATGAAAAAACTCAACAATATAAATATCACACTCATCCTCCTTTGTTAAGCATGGAGGGCTATCAAATAAGGTATTAGTTAAAGAGTTACTCTTATTGGGAGGTAGACATGGGTAGCTCCATTCTTCCTCCTCTTGATCATCCATTGAGCTTCCAATTTCTTCTTCCATAGGCTCCTTCAAGGCATTAGTCTCTTCCGTTGGAGAGCATCTATTAAGATATTTAAGAATATAGCCATTTCCTTCCTTGTAATTATCAAAGCAAAATGTGAGTATATTATAAACCTCATATTTATAAGGTGCATCATCAGTATTTTCAAGCAAATAAGCAAGTTCGAATGCACCCTTCCAAGCAATAAATTCTTCAATTTGTTCCACATCATAAAAGTCATAAATTCCATTAATATAAGAAGATATGGAAACATCATCATTATACTCACATTGAAAAGGGAGGTGTTTATACCTCCTACAGCAACAAGATCTATCAAAGCAATAAGTAATATTATAAGTAGAGCACACATTTCTAGCAATGATATACAATCTATTGATTTGTTCCCATAAGTGTTTCCCTTTTTGTGACAAGCGGTGTTCCTCATAATAATTTTGTTGCTCTTCCGTGAACCCACCTTGCCAAAAAGATTTAGTTTCAAAGAAACCAACCATTGATAGAAAGCATGATAAAGCAAGACAAGTATAAACAACTATCAAGGATTCTAATTTTTTTTGGGTTTTTGATATAAAACAATGCAAGTAAAATAAATAAAGTAAAGCAAAACTTAAAACAAAGTAAAGGATGTGCGTGCGAAAAACTCCCCTTGCAGAGGTCTTCCACTCTTCCCCGGCAACGGCGCCAGAAAGAGCTTGATGCTACCGAGTTGATGAAGTAAATAGCCAGCCAGTTGGAAGCCCCAAGAGAAGGTTTGATGAAGATAGCAGCAAGTTTTCCCTCAGTTAAGAAACCAAGGTTATGTCGATCAGGAGAAGAGCAGACAATACGACTGAAGGTGATGCAGACTGGCTTAATAACACTCCAACAAGGGCACCGTTTAACGATACTTGTTGACTCGTCTTTGGCCAGTAGCAACGCGGAACCTGCACACAACACAACTAAATACTTTGCTCCCAACTTGCGATGAGGTTGTCAATCTCACCGGTTTGCTTGAAACAAAGGTTATGAGCGTATCGAGTGGAAAACAGTAGAAGTATGCGAGTAAAGTAAGCAGTGCGAGTAAAGTAAACAGGTGATAGCAATATGATGGAAATAGGACCGGGGTCCACTGTTCACTAGTGGTGTCTCTCCATAAGATAAATAACACATGCTGGGTAAACAAATTACAGTTGGGCAATTGATAGAATAAAGATAACGTGATATGTCAAGAAGATCACTATGCGATTTACTCTGGGCATTACAACAAAATACATAGACCGCCATCCAACTGCATCTATGACTAATAATCCACTTGTGGCGAATCAATCCGAGAACTCCACAAGTATTAAGTTGCGAACAACAGATAATTGCATTAAGCAAAGTGTGTAATGTAACCAAAGCATATGCCCTTGAGCATATGAATGTTGGTTTCTCCCTAGTAGCAACAACACATCTACAACCTTAGAGGTTTCTGTCACTCTCCCAGGTTAAATAGAGGCATGAACCCACTATCGAGCATAAATACCCCCTCTTGGAGTCACTAGCAACTACTCGACCAAGATAGCTACTAACAACGGAGAGCATGCAAGATCATAAACAACATAGAGATAACATAAGATATATTTCAGTATAGCAACTCAATCATAACACTAATATTCATCGGATCCCAACAAACCAAACATGTAGAATTACATAACGGTGATCTCAATCATGTAGGGCAGCTCATGAGATCTAAACATGAAGCACATGGTGGAGAAGACATCCATCTAGCTACTGCTATGGACCCATAGTCCAAGGTAGACTACTCACTCATCGCGCCGGAGGCAAGCATGGCGATGAAGAAGACCTCCGGTGGCGATTCCCCTCTCCGGCAGGGTGCCGAGAAGAGCTTCTGGACCCTCCTGATCTTCGGGTCGACGGCGGCGGTGGATCGCGATGTGTTCTGGAAAATTGATTGTGTACTTAGGTTTTTTCCATCGGGGGGTCTTTATAGGCGAAGGGGCATCATCAGAAGTGGACCGAGGCGGTCTCACATGTAGGGGGCGCGGCCAGGGCCTGGGCCGCGCCGCCCTGGTGTGTGGCCACCTCATGGCCCCACTCTGTCTCCTCTTCGAATCTCTGGAAGCTTCCGGGAAAAATAAGACTTCAGGAACTTGTTTCGTCTAATTCCGAGAATATTTCCTGTGTATCACTTCTAAAACACAAAAACAGCAGAAAATAGGGAACTGGCACTGTGGCGACTTGTTAATAGGTTAGTTCTGGAAAATGCACAAAAGTGCCACGAAGTGTAACGAAACAGTAGGCAAATGGTGTAAAAACAAGCATGGAGTATCAAAAATTATAGATACGTTGGAGATGTATCAGGGGACTCCAATCTGAGTAAGCTAACCGATGTTTTTCTGACTATGCAATTAACTGGACCCGACGTGAGTCTCAGACTGGTTATGCCGATCCCCCTATCAATCAAACTATGCTTTTTCGAGGCTCGGAGCGAGCATTATTCGAGTTAGCTACTTTTAATAAGCGAATCATTCGTATGCCTGCTGTGCCTTTATGTTTTTACAGGTAGGGCAAAGGAGATACGAATAGCTGAATAAAAGTCTCAAATTAGAGTCCCTGCCATAGTCTTCGACTATCCTAGGCACTCGGGGGCTACTGACGAAGGAATGCCAAATGGGCCCTCGATATTCGCCTACCTGGTTTTCGGTCCAGGAGGGACAACTGCCGAGGAGGTAACAAGGCCCGTGTATCGATAGCCTGGCGCGGCCCAGGAGCTAACTTGTCGTGCAAGATGAGGACTCGAAGGAAGAAGCCTAGTTGGATTAGGACTCGATTAGGGTTTTCACCTACCGATTTTGTATATGGTTAGCTTGGAGAACAATCCCGAGACCCAACCTTCGCATATAAAAGGTTGGGAGGGAGACCCTAGAAGCTCTAGACACTTTTTCGCCGCCATCCACCTGAGCGCTCGAAATCTTGAGAGCTCTCCGCTTTTCGGCTAGATCGCATCTACGCCACCATTGTACTCAACCACTGTAGCCACCCCATCAATAAAAGTCAGACAAGCAGGACATAGGTCTTTACCCAACAAGGGGGCCAAACCTGGGTAAAACCTATGTTTCCCTGTGCCGTCTGATCATCGTCGAGTTCGCCGGATCCCACAAGCTCTTCATGTCTCGAAATCCCTCAAGCATGGGCATTGCCGGGGTTGAACCTCGTCATGTATAAACAAGCATGGAGCATAAAAAATTATAGATACGTTTGAGATGTATCAAGCATCCCCAAGCTTAACTACTGCTCATCCTCGAGTAGGTAAGTGATAACAAAAGAATAATTTTTGAGGTGACATACACCATCACAATCTTGATCAACGATGTAAAGCATTGAGTGCTGGGATCAAAGTACTAAAAACATGGGCATAAGAGACATAATCTTGACAATAACATGAAAAGTAACAAAACGAAAGATCATGAACAATGAAGCATTGAAAGTCAAGTGTGTGTTCAAATCATTTGGAAAAACATAGCAAAGTGGTTTTCAGCTTGTCCTTCATGGAATAGCAAAACATAAATGCATAGGACACCTTCAAGTTTAAGAGGGCGACTAGATACAAATAATTTAAGAACAAGCAAAACCATAATCATGAATCAATCAATGATAAACTTTGGGACTATGCACATTAAACTTAGAATGGCAACTATGCTCTCTTAGACGGTGCATAAAGGTGGAGACTCAACATAAAAGTAAAAGAAAGGCCCTTCGCAGAGGGAAGCAGTGATTGCAAGTTTTATAAACCTTCAAAAATTATGATACTTACTAGCTTTGAGCTCTCATTGCCCCCCATCATAGGCATCTTGAATGGTTAAGGTAAATACGAGTACAATTATGAAGCATATGCTTAACAACTCATAAGTTGAAAACCTCGTGTCCCGTGAAGTACGAATACCCAAACCTCATGCTACTCGACTTAGGTCCCAAGCAAGCTCTTGTCATTGTAAGCATACACGTATCATCGAGAACCGCCAACGGGGTCCCTCCTGCCCGATAACATGGAACAAGCCCACATCAAAATGACAAGACAAACAGACAATGAACACCTCGGCATCTCTTTTATTTACCACTAGTCATCAACCCGTGCATCGCACGGGATAGTCATTTGAACAATGCAATACTATAACATCTATAAGAGCTTATTATTTTGAACACAATATATGTTTAGTTATCGGTTTGTAAGAAAACTATTTTATAACATTCAAATGCCATATGGTCGTCACTAACTTACTGTTAGAAGATAGGAATTCGATTCATGCACCTTAGTATATCATTTGCATTTCATTTAGTAGATTATAGTGTTTCGTTAAGGTACTAAACTGATTTATATTACTCATACATTAGAAAACTTTTATTTTCCATTCAACATACATGGAAAACACTGTGAACACTAAATGTCAAGAGGAGTCTTGATTTACCAAGGGCCGTTGTTTAGATGCTTAAAATCAGTTGCCGGTTGCAAATTCTTCCAAAGAACAGCCTTATGATGTTCAAATATATAGTGAAAACGTAAGTCTCAATATGTCTCCTAGATCAGCAGCTTTGGAGGATTTCACCGTCTCTAGAAATTTGACGCAACATTAATTTTTTTAATCTAAATTACCACTTTGAGTCCTAAAAATAAGGAGGCACAGAACTGAATGTTGAGTATCAAGTGATTAAGTGATCATGGTGTGGTAAACAAAGGGGAAAGTTGTGCAACGAAGATGAGCTGATCGACAATGCAACATGAAAAATATGCAGACATAATTCACACACGTAATGTTAGTAATCTGAAAGTTCTTTAACGTTCTGAAATAAAAATCATGTATAAAAGTAACCACGGTAATGTGACCTCATTAAGTTGTCAAAGATACCAAGAAGCTAATCTCGACTATTACTTGAGGAAAATGCAGAAAATATGGAGCTAAGTTGATATGATTCCAAAATATCAGACAAACTGATAAAATGTCCTAGAAAGATAGATTAGCAAGAATGCATGTTATATGAATCAGAATAGTAGATGTACTATTTAGAGCATCCATGCTGGACTTCATTATACAATTCATGAACTTATTTGTAAGTAGATGACAAAATATATATCGTACTCCAACACTGACATGTCTGCATATCACAAATGCATATTTAGAAGTGCATAACTATCTTAAGTAAATCTTAATTATTAGATATACTTTACTTGGAGTCCTTAGTTTGTCATCTGTGCCAGATCCCACAACTGCATCCCTGAAAAGAACAACGCACATAGCGCATCATCACATTGGGGCATCGGATAAATCATTAACTCTATAGAAAAAGTAAGAAGAAACTCTGAAAAAGTTGATGTTTAGAAACTACCACCTGTTTATATCAGGCTGCAAATTTGAACTGTCCATAAATACTCAAGATCCCCTGCCATGAGAAGAATACACGATGACGCTATAAATTACTCCACTATAATGACCAGTATGTTTGTCTAGGAGAAAAACTTGTATAATATTGTCTTGAAACTGTAACCCGCCGAAACAGGCAAACGGTTTTGCTCGGGTTGGTTCCATGATTTTCCTAGGTTTGAGACCAAACTGTGCACAGGGTTACATGCCATGGAGTCCCAGTCTCCTGGATATAGCATAACATGCATCTCCGCAACATTCAGACTGCACTACTATCTGTGACTAATTTCCGCAAGTAGATGGCTAACATCCGAAAATAAAAGACCATAGCATCTGATTTCATCTACAGAGAAAGCTACAAAATCTGCTAGATGATAGTACGGAGGGCAAACACAATAATCTGAAAGCTCCCAACTGTAGCATAGAAGAAACATTACTCCCTCCGATTCATATTACTCTTTGCTAATATAAATATATCTAGATATATTTAAGTGATAGATACATTCGTATTTACAAATAGTAATATCGGTCGAAGGAAGTAGGAAACTTTAATTATACAGGCATAGTAATGACAACAACAAAACTATAATCAATCTAGTTTTTAAACAAAGACATCGGGAAATTCATGACTATTTAGGACGTGATGAGTCGGTGAGTATAATAGATAAAAGTTCAACATAACAATCCAGTGAATGTTACCTGACCTCCACTCGACACCAGGTAATGCTACCTTGAGCCTCGTCATGGGTCGACGGCCGCTAGACCACCACTCTTCTTTGCTGTAATGTTTAGTAGATGTGCCAAGGGTGGAGGCCAGATGATTTTTGGAGGAGGCCGATGTTGCCCACCTGAGAACGCCATATACATCCTATGCACTTCAAATTTCCAGCGGAAATTTGCTTCCCCATTCCTTCAACTATTTTAGGAATTGATCCACCTAAGATCAAGATGCGAAGTGGGTTGCAGCCTGGTCAGATTTTGGAATCTGAGACTCCAAGGTTGGAGAGCTGGGGATCGGCAAGAAGCTGATCGGATCTTACGATACCATGTAGCTTTCAACTTGAGATTATAAAGAAAAGAAGACGCGGTGATCCCGAAGATGAGGAATAACATCGGCAGGAAGAGAAAGAAGGCTCGGCTAGGCCGGTAAGTGGTGAAAGATGGATACCAAATTCGACTTTCCGTCGCCAACGCTCGGAGAGACGACGCTCATATATTTCTTTTGTTTTTTCTGTTTGTGCCAAACGAAGAGAGACCAAGCTGATGACGACTCACGGGCGTGGATCTTCGCAGGTCGTGTGCCATCATTCATCCAATGGCTGCAGATACATCTATATACTAATCGGATGGACGGTAATTCGTAACTTCTAGGATTGACGTGGTGTTTCGTATGGTGCCTCCAATTAGTAAATATAAGATATAAGATTGGTATAGCTTTTTATTGTGAGATGCGTCGTCGAATGTCCACTATGGGCATGCTGTAAATTTCCACCAGGAATGATGCATAGCTTAGATTAGCGGCCCGGGCATTTCTCTAACACATATACAAACTCCATGACCTCACAAGATCCCAACTTATTTCACATCGCGAGTATCCAAAAATAAAAGATCACGATATCAACTCAAATGAGAGAAAGTGCAATATTGAAAGCTTGCCCCATGACGACATGGCTGGGCTAATTTCCAACTTACAACTTGCAAGCATAACATCAACATAAGAGAGCCACAATGTCAAAATTATTAAAAGCGAGAAAAGTAAAGTGTGCCGTCAGGTTCGTGAGAGCTTTACTGACTGATTTTCACATAACACAAAAAATAGTTTAATTTGAAAGATAGATAAAAGCAAGTCGAATGTACTTGGAATAGCAAATTGCTAATAGGTATGTATGATGGACACATTGGAAGACTTGGTTTTTGGGAGTTGGATGCACGAGTAGAGCTAATACTCAGTACAAAATGAAGGCTAGCAAAAGACTTGGAGCGACCAACTAAGAGAGCAATAACGGCCATAATCATGCATAGCGACAAAACTTCATAAACCGAAGCATAAAGTGGTATCAAAAGTCAAAAACCAAATGATCATAGAGGCTTATGGCGACTTGTTAGAGTCAAACATGTTGTAAGCATGCGCCAAGTCAACCCAAATAAAGCATCAAGGAGAAAACCACAATAAAATGCTTCCATATAATAAAAATAACGCATGATTTTTTTTTCAAATTCTCATTAAGCAACCTCAGTCATTTGAGACAAGTCATGCTACAACAAAAACTACTAAGCATACTATCAAAACGACATCAAGCATGGCATGCAAAAGTCTAAGCTGCAGTCTAAACAAGCTCCTTTTTGTACCACTTTTTGCATGAAAACTTTTTCTCTTTTCCAACACCATTCAAACCTTTTTGAGACAACTCTTTTGATGAAAACCAACATAGACCAGTGGTCTAAATACACCTTGATGCAAATATATAATAAGATCTGAACAAAAACCAACGCGAAAAATGAAAGCTAAACGCAGTTTTAGAAAAAGAGAACACTCGTTGAACGATAAGAGTGAAAAATAGAGTGTTCTTGGCAATGAAAAATGGAGTGCGTCTCCTCCAAAAGAAATTTGTTGGGGTCCAACCATTTATTGCAGCAAACAAAACAAAATAAAACTGAAAGCAAAAGTAAAGACGCTCCAAGAAAAACGCATAGAATATGAAGCAATAAAAATATAGTGTGTTGAAAGGTGACCTGATTTTTGCCGATGAAGAGGGGGTGCCTCGCGGGCATCCCCAAGCTTTGATGCTTGTACCTCTTGGATTTTTCTTGGGGTGACATGGGCATCCCCAATCTTGAGCTTTTGTCCATACTTCATCTCATCTCATCACTTTCCATTCCCTACACTTGAAAACTTCCTTCATACAAAACTTCACACAATTCTATTAGCAGCGTTAGCATTAACATGATAGTAAATCAACCCTTTTGGTTCAGTTTCAAACCCAAATATACCACATATAAAGCATATACTACTGTATCAACTTCCTCAAAAATTCTGCGATCAAAAGAACTCAAAAAGAAAGCGATCGAGAGGCAAACACAAATAGTGGCAGAAATCTGTCAAAACAGAACAACTGAAAAAGGTCGATTTTTTCGAGGACCTTCTGTTGCTCAAATAGAAAAGTGCAAAACTAATGAAAGTTTGGATATAATCTGGGTCATATGCTCAAGAAATTTTAGATCAAAAAGATATTCTGAGAATTTTCATGAATTTTTACGGTGCAATGCAGAAATCTGTTTCAGGACAGCAACTTCTCCAAATCATACCTCCCTCAAATTAGAGGTTCTTCTTGGCACAAAAATGAAATAAAAATGATAAGGAGAGGTCTTACAGTAGTAATAACTTCCAAGACTCAAATAAAAGAAAAATTACTGAAAATAAAACATTGGGTTATCTCCCAAGAGTGCTTTTCTTTAACGCCTTTGAGCTAGGCGTAGAAAGTGCAAATGAAGTAATATCAAGCGATGAAGCATCAAGTTCATAATTTGCTCTAAGAATAGAGTCAAAAAAGTAATTTCTTCCTCCTTCTAGGGAAGTGTTCCATACCTTTCTTGAGTGGGAATTGATATTTGATGGTGCCTTCCTTCATATCAATGATGGCACCTACAGTTCAAAGAAAAGGTCTTCCCAAAATAATAGGACAAGAAGCATTGCATTCAACATCCATAACAAGGAAATCAATGGGAACGAAGTTATTGTTAACCATAATAAGAACATCATTAATCATTCCCAAAGGTTTTTGATGACCCACAAGTATAAGGGATCGCAACAGTCTTCGAGGGAAGTAAAACCCAAATTTATTGATTCGACACAAGGGGAGCCAAAGAATATTTATAAGTCTTAATAGATGAGTTGTCAATTCAGCTGTACCTGGAAACAGACTTGCTCGCAGCGGTTTATCAGTAGCAACAGTTTTATAGTGGTAATAGTAGTAAAATAGTAGCAATAATAATAAAGTAAAGACGGTAATAGTAGCAATAGTAAACAATAGGATTAAATACTATAGGCATAGGGATGGATGAACAGGCGTTGCATGGATAAGATAATTCATGAAATCAGTAAGACATGGGCAATTGGAGATAAATAATGATAAAGCATCCTAGTACTAAACAACCATAGGCATGTGTTCCGTATATAGTCGTACGTGCTTGCAATGAGAAAATTGCACGACATCTTCTGTCCTACCAGCCTGTTTGCAGCAGGGTCTCAAGGGAATCTACTGGTAATTAAGGTACTCCTTTTAATAAAGTACCGGAGCAAAGCATTAACACTCGGTGAACATATGTGATCCACACATCATAGCCATCCCCTCCGGTTATCCCAATTGCTGTCACTTTGGGGCCTCGGGTTCCGGACAACGATATGTGTATACAACTTGCAGGTAAGATCATAAACAACAAGTATCATAATGAAACAATAACAAGTTCAGATCTGAGATCATGGCACTTGGGCCCAAAGTGACAAGCATTAAGCACAACAAATTGCAACAATGTCATAAACACTAATAATAGATACTAGGCACCATGCCCTAACAATATCATAGCAAATTACATGAATGATTTCATCCAATCCCTACCATCTCCTTTGCCTATAGCGGGAATTACTCACACATGGATGGGGGACTCATGGATGGTTGATGGAGAGACGTTGGTGATGATGGTGATGAAGATCTCCTCCAAATCCCCGTCCCGACAGGGTGCCAGAACGGAGTTTCTGGTTCCGAATCGCGGTTTCTGATGGTGATGGCGCAGCGGAAGTCTATATGGGAAAAATGCCAAACCCTCGATAGTTCAGGTCGAAGGGTATATGTAGGCGAAAGGAGGGCTCGAGGAGGTGGCTGGGGTGGTCTCACCACCCCCTGGCATGGCCAGGCCTGGGCCGCGCCACCAGGTGGTGAGCCGGCCTCCCAGCCCCTCTCCGTCTCGTCTTCTGGCTCCGTGGGTCTTCTAGTAAAATAGGAATTTTGCATGTATTTTTGGGGATTTTTCCTGAAAGGTGGATTTCTGCACAAAAACAAGACACCAAGGCAATTCTGCTGAAAATAGTGTTAGTCCGTGTTAGTTGTATTCAAAACACACAAATTAGAGGAGAAACAACAGCAAAAGTGTTTGAGAAAGTAGATATGTTTTGGACGTATCAACTCACCCCAAGCTTACCTATTTGCTTGTCCTCAAGCAATTCAGTTAACAACTGAGAGCGATAAAAGAAACTTTCACGAACACATTTGCTTCATAAGATGTATATATTCTCACTATATGATCAAGTACTTAGGCAATTCATAATAAGAAATATGCAACTAATGTTACCTCATAGTCAAGCAAGCTATGAAAGAGTGCCAATGCACTAATAACAAGCAACATGAACATAAGAAGCTACAAGATTGCAATGTTCATAATAAGATATGGAAGAGTGGTATCCCGCTTGCCTTTATTTGTGGAGCAAAACATAAATGCTGAGGCACCTCTGAAGTTCAAGGGAAGACTAGAAGTAAAAATATCAAAGATACAAGCATCAAAGTTATACCACAATCAACCGTTTCTGGGATAAGCACATTACACTAAGAATAACAGCTATGCTCTCAAGAAAGTGCTTAAAGTTAGAAGATGAAGACTCAACATAAAAGTAAAAGAAAGGCCCTTCACAGAGGGAAGCAGTGATTTAACATGTGCTAGAGCTTTTCATTTGTAAAACAGAGATAAAATTTATTTTGAGAGGTGGTTGTTTCATGTCAACGACTGGCAATGGGTACTTGCTATCTTCCATACTAAACAAGTAAGAGCGGTTCCGAGTTCTTTGAAAATTTGGCACATTGGTGCTCTTTTATAAAGCTTTGACACTCCTCCCCACTTTTTCCTTTCTCAAACCATGGCTAACCGATTCCATCGGGTGCCCACCAACTTTCACAT
This sequence comes from Dactylis glomerata, assembly GCA_007115705.1. Classification (NCBI taxonomy): domain Eukaryota; kingdom Viridiplantae; phylum Streptophyta; class Magnoliopsida; order Poales; family Poaceae; genus Dactylis; species Dactylis glomerata. Next base: position 306,878 of record QXEO01001749.1, read on the forward strand.
ACCATGGAGGAGTGCCCTTTTTTAGATTTAGATTACAATGGTCTGACCAGCTCCCTTGCAAAATTAATGACGAGCAGATGAAGCATGCAAGTCGAGGGGTACTTAATTTAATATGGAAGATAGCAATTCCGACCACTACGTCCTCATGAGCTAAAAACAGTGGTACAAAATGAGAAGTACTTGAAAGTTTTGAAAGGTAGCACATGAAAATTTACTTGGAATGGCTTTGAAATACCATGCATAGGAATTTATAGTGGGCTCTTTGGGGTTACTTGGTTTTTAGGAGTTGGATGCATGAGAAGTATTCCCTCTCAGTACAAGTGAAGATTAGCAAAAGACTGGGAAGCGACAATCGAGAGAGCAATAACTGTCATAATCATGCTTGCGACAAAACAAAATTAATATAGGCATAAAAATAATACAAGAACTCCGAGGCAAAGTAAATCATCGAGGCTTAATTGACTTTTTGTTTAGTCATATGCATGCTTGAGCATGTGCCAAGTCGATTCAAATGAAACTTTCAGAGGAGGATACCACAATGTCATACCATATTATGAATAAAACAATGCAAGCAAGCATCTATATGACATGCTACAAACTATTAGTAAATTGGAACTAATCATATGAGAGCAAGAACTACAAAGCATCCATTAGATAACATATACCTTACATGAATAGACTAAGCATGTCCACATAGATGAGTATATGTACAAAAATGAAAACAAATAGAGTTCATACCAGCCTCTTACCACATCTCGAATTGTCATATGTTGTCATTATTGCCTTTCACTTGTGTGGCTTGAATAATATGAAGTGAATACCAAGCTCCAATGGAGTCACAGAAGACTGAACTCTGCAACAAACTTTACAAAACCGAAGAAGAACAACAAATATTTTTGGGTTTTCGAATTTTGAAACAAGAACGGAAGGAAATAGCAAACAAAGCAAAATATTTTTGGATTTTTCAAATATCAAACCAAAAATGGGAAATAAAGCAAACCAGAGCTAGAAAACTAAAAGGCAAACAAAGAGAAACAATAGAAATATTTTTGGTCTTTTTGTGTTTTGGAAAGAAGTAATAAGAGCAAGAACAACAAAGAAAAGAAAACGAAACATGGATATACAAAGTACCGACAAAATATGATATATAGATGAGTGTATCGTCGGTGTACCTCCCCGTAGCTTAGGCTTTTGGCCTAAGTGGAGATCAATCCCAGCTCGGCCATGAAGTGGCGTCCCCAAAATATGACAAAGAAGCACCTTCGTCCTGATATGAGCTCGAGGGCGCCCCGGTGTGGTACCCGGCGTAGTGATCGGCTGGCACCTCCTCTTCCTCCTGGTCCACAGCGCCATGCTGTACGTGGAAGCCGAGCAACCTAAGCTATTCGTCCAACTCCTCCTTCGAGCGCGACCATGGCTTCCTGTGAATACTGAACAAACTGGGCTGTGGCAAGGGAATTTCCCTTTCCTCTCCATCAGTGAATAACATTCTATAAACTAATTTTCCTGCACATGAGTTAGCAGTAACAAAGTGATGGAGCTTCATGGCAGCAAGATCAAGCCTCTGTGGGACCAACAATATATTATTAGGAGCAATAGAAAGACCTTGAGCAGCAACAATGCATGCAACAATAATGCCTCCATAAATAGGTCCCCTAGCGGCTAGGCGACGAGCAATAAGAGCACCGAGGTTATACTTTTTGCTAACATCAAGCACAGTAGCTAGAAAAGCTAAATGATAGTTAGAGATATTGCTAGTGTCCCCCCTACCAAGAATACTAATAGCAAGATAGTAAGTAAAATATCTAATAGCTGGGAGTTGAATGTTTCTTATCTTTCCACGCTGTGCTATGCGGTCATCATCATTAGTTACTCCTTGGTAGAGCTCCAACAAATCAGTGGGTTGGTTCTGAATCTTTTTTTGCTGTCCCAAACATGGGGATACCTAGAATACCACAAAACTTCTCCAAAGACATGGTGATAGACTTATCATAAATTTTAAATGCAATGGAAGGCTTGAAATGAAAGTTAGTAAATTTAAAGCTTTCAACAAAAATCTTCGTGAGCATAGCATATTGATTACTCTCATCCATCATGTATGTAGTCAATCCAACCCTGTCAACAAGGAGTAAGAAATTCTCAAGGATCCCTGCATCACTCAAAAAGTTAGCACACGGGAAGGTGGATGGATGCGCATCTCCATCATACCCCTCATCGCCAATGTTCGGTGACATAAGATCTTCATTGTAGGATGTCCTATATTGAGCAGTGGATCTTGAAGGCCTTGATGCCCTTGGTGCTTCTCTTTTGAAGACTTATCCATAGGTGTAGTTGTCCATTTCCCTTTTCTGAATTTTTTTACAAACCTCATAAAAAATGATTTTGGGACAAACAAATGTAGGAAACTACTATAGGGAGTTACAAGAGGGTTAACATGCATCAAAATAACATTTCTAAGCAATAGAACAAGCATGCAAACTCATTTCACCTGTCACCTATAGAGCTAAAATACTCAAGAAATACTCCACTAAACAAAATTCTAATTGGACAATTGAAGGAGTCACATACTGGAGAACAAATGCTCCAAATCTCAGCAGCAAAGATGGGCTGAGCAAGGAGATCGAAAAATCACAAGGAAGAACAACAAGAACATGGGTTTGAGCTGAGGTGTGGAGATATTTCAGGAGAGAGAATGAAGTGAGGGTGGAGAGGTAAGTAGAGGGCCAGGGCCCCCCTCACCATGCCACGACGCGGCCAGGCTTGGGCCGTGCCACCATGTGGTGAGGTGGCATGGTGGGACCCCTTGAGGTGTCCCAGGTGCCTCTCTGCCCCATTTTGACATAAAATTTTAAAAATAATTTTTTGGAATTTTTCGAGAAACTTTATTTTCGAGGATTTTTAAGAAATTGATAAGGGAATAAATCTTGGGAAAACGAAGATGGAACGATAGAAAGCAAATCCTAACCAAGCTTACAGCAGCTCTAAGATATTCTAATATGAAACTAAACAACGGAAATAAGAAATGAACAAGGTGGAAACAAAAGTAAATGCGGTGAAAACATAGTTTTGTTCATTCAAAAACTGCTTTGTTAACAAGGTTGATTAAGTCTTGTTACCAAACCACTTTTCTATGAAGCAAAACTTTGCATTTCACTAAATGATTATGTTACCTCGACCTTGATAGGCATAGTCCCAACCATAACAATTTGATATTCTTCTTTGGGCTTTAGCCTTGAGCAAATAATTTGACCAACTCTGATGGTCTCAATATTCTTGATTGAATTTAGAGCATATTTTCTATCAATCTTCTTGGGAAAATAGACCGTGTGCTCTTTATTATTGACATTAAAAGTTACTTTCCATTGGTTGCAATCAATAACAGCACCTGCAGTGTTTAGAAAAGGTCTCCCAAGAATAATAGACATATTGTCATCTTCAGGCATTTCCAACACAACAAAGTCAGTTAATATCAAACAATTATTAGCAACTTGAACAGGAACATTCTCACATATACCAATAGGAATAGTAGTAGACTTATCAGCCATTTGCAAAGATATATCAGTTGATATCAACTTTTTCTAGATCAAGTCTCTTATAGAGAGAAAAAGGCATCACACTAACTCCAGCTCCCAAATCACATAAAGTAGTTCCAACATAGTTATTTTTAATAGATCAAGGAATAGTTGGTATACCTGGATCTCCAAGCTTTTCTGGAACTTTACCATCAAAAGAGTAATTAGCAAGTCTTTCATATACTTTGAATAAGGAGGCATTTTAATAGCATCAGTCAAAGGAATTTGCAAAAATAAAGGTCTCATCCATTCACAAAACCTGTTGTAGTGTTCTTCTTCCTTAGATTTGTGTTTCTTACCAGGAAAAGGCATTGGTTTCTGCACCCAAGGTTCTCTTTCATTACCATGCTTGTTGGCAATGAAGTCCTCCTTAGTGTACTTTGCATTCTTAGCAAGCTTTTCTGGTTCCTCTTCAACTTCTTCTTTATCAGAAGCATTACCACTTTCGGTTTCAGCATCAGAAATAGAAACACTATTAGGATCCTTACCTGTTTCAGAAGATTCTGCAATTGTTTTGTGCTTCTTCTTCTTCTTCTTGGAAGGATTACCATCACTTGTAGCATGTTGAGAATCTTGCTCGATCCTCTTAGGATGCCCTTCAGGATATAAGGGATCTTGAGTAGTAGCACCGCCTCTAGTGCATATTTCACACGCTTGTTTTTCTCTTGCAACATTAACTAGCAAATCTTTTTGCACCTTGGTAAGCTGATCAATTTGAGTCTGAACCATTTGAAAATATTTAACAAGCATCTTCACATCATTGGAGGTTCTCTCCACAATATCCTGCAACTTGTTAATAGCTCTAGAATTTTCCATGAAATGATTCTGCACTCTCTTATTAAAATTATCTTGCTTAACAATGGAATTATCAAACTCATCTAAGCATTGATCAGGAGGTTTAGAGTAAGGAATGTCTCTATTATCAAAGCGTTGGAGAGAGTGTACCTCAATAGTAGATGAGCAAGGGATTGGCTTACATAGTTCTTCTATAGGTGGTAGGTTCTTCACGTCTTCGGATTTAATCCCCTTCTCCTTAAGAGATTTCTTGGCTTCTCTCATCACTTCATCATTTAATTCAATCACCCCTCTCTTCTTTGGTGTCGGCGCTGGTGTTGGTGTTGGTGCTGGTGTTGGTGCTGGTGTTGGTGCTGGTGTTGACTCAACCATAGTCCAATCATCATAATTCCAGCTTATTTTAGCCATTAATTCTTCAGCTTCAGCTGGAGTCTTTTTCCTGAAAACACCATCAGCACAACTATCCAAATATGTCTTAGATTCAACAGTTAGTCCATTATAAAATATATCAAGGAGTTCATTTTTAGGCAATGGCTCTCCAGGCAGTACTCTAATTAAAGAGCAAAACTTTCCCCATGATTCCGACAGTTTCTCTCCTTTTACCTGCTCAAAGTCAAAGATTTTCTGCAAAGCAGCATGTTGAGCACTAGAAGGAAAATATTTCTGAAAGAAAGCGTTAACCAAAGCAATAGGACTATCAATAGACCCAGGGGACAAATTATTAAACCAAGCTTTAGCTGCACCTTTCAATGAAAAAGGGAAAATCTTAGCAACAAAGTACATACGCAGCTTAGTATCATCAAAAAACAACTTACTCAAAGAAGAAAGCTCATTCATGTGCTCCATAGCACTCTTACTTTCAGTACCACAAAAAGGTTCTTTCTCAACAATAGATATGTAAGATAAATCCAAAGAGAAATCATAGTCCTTATCGCTAATATGTATGGGAGAAGCATCAAACTTAGCATCAGGAGATAACTTGTGTCTAACAGCACATCTTGCAAGAAGATCTCTAATAGCATCAACATCACTAGTAGTATGAGATTCATAAATGAAATCATCATCTAACTCAATATAAGCATCATCAAGATCGTCACTAGGGCATTCCCTAGACTCAGGTGAACTAGCAGGTGTAACAGTAGCGTTCCCTATTTGCTTAGTCCTAGCAATTGTAGCATCTAAAAAGGTACCTAATGAACCACTCTCATCAAGCACAGTAGAAGCATCATCAAAACTATCAGTAGCATTTTCAAACTCAGTAGAAGAAGTAGCATGTGCATGTGGTGGTGTAAGCAACTTACTCATAACAGATGGTGAATCAAGAGCAACAGAGGTGTTCAAAGTCGTACCTCTTCTTGTAGTGGATGGCAATATAGGAACTTTTCCATCATGAGGTTTACCCATGATGAATGGATTGTAGCGAACAATATGAATCCCAAGTGAACTTACAAATAAAGCTATGCTCCCCAGCAACGGCGCCAGAAAATAATCTTGATGACCCACAAGTAAAGGGGATCACAACAGTCATTGAGGGAAGTAAAACCCAAATTTATTGATTCGACACAAGGGGAGCCAAAGAATATTTATAAGCCTTAAAAGATGAGTTGTCAATTCAGCAGCACCTGGAAACAGACTTGCTCGCAGCGGTTTATTAGTAGCAATAGTTTTATAGTCGTAATAGTAGTAAAATAGTAGCAACAATAATAAAGTAAAGACGGTAATAGTAGCAATAGTAAATAGTAGGATTAAATATGTAGGCATAGGGATGGATGAACGAGCGTTGCATGGATAAGATAATTCATGAAATCAGTAAGACATGGGCAATTGGAGATAAATAATGATAAAGCATCCTAGTACTAAACAACCATAGGCATGTGTTCCGTATATAGTCGTATGTGCTCGCAATGAGAAACTTGCATGACATCTTCTGTCCTACCAGCCTATTTGCAGCAGGGCCTCAAGGGAATCTACTGGTAATTAAGGTACTCCTTTTAATAAAGTACCAGAGCAAAGCATTAACACTCAGTGAACACATGTGATCCTCACATCATAGCCATCCCCTCGGGTTATCCCAATTGCTGTCACTTTGGGTCCTCGGGTTCCGGACAATAATATGTGTATACAACTTGCAGGTAAGATCATAAACAACAAGTATCATAATGAAACAATAACAAGTTCAGATCTGAGATCATGGCACTCGTGCCCAAAGTGACAAGCATTAAGCACAACAAATTGCAACAATGTCATAAGCACTAATAATAGATACTAGGCACCATGCCCTAACAATCTCATAGCAAATTACATGAATGATCTCATCGAATCCCTACCATCCCCTTCGCCTACAGCGGGAATTACTCACACATGGATGGGGGAGTCATGGATGGTTGATGGAGAGACGTCGGTGATGATGGTAATGAAGATCTCCTCCAAATCCCCATCCCGGCAGGGTGCCAGAATAGAGTTTCTGGTTCCGGATCGCGGTTTCTGATGGTGGCGGTGCAGCAGAAGTCTATCTGGGAAAAACACCGAACCCCCGATAGTTTCAGGTCGAAGGGTATATGTAGGCGAAATGAGGGCTCGAGGAGGTGGCTGGGGTGGTCTCACCACCCCCTGGCGCGGCCAGGCCTAGGCCGCGCCACCAGGTGGTGAGCCGGCCTCCCAGCCCCTCTCCGTCTCGTCTTCTGGCTCCGTGGGTCTTCTGGTAAAATAGGAATTTTGCAGTATTTTCTGGGATTTTTCCTGAAAGTTGGATTTCTGCACAAAAACAAGACACCAGGACAATTCTGCTGAAAACAACGTTAGTCCATGTTAGTTGTATTCAAAACACACAAATTAGAGGAGAAACAACAGCAAAAGTGTTCGGGAAAGTAGATACGTTTTGGACGTATCAGTTTCTTCTTAGCAACATCAGCAGGAGGAACATCAAAATAATACTTTTCAAGTGGTGGTAAACCAAGCATATCATAAATCTTTCTAGGCATAATAGAAATACTAGCACCTAGATCACATAAAGCATGGCAATCAAAACCATTAACATGCATATCAATGATGGGTTCCCAACCATCTTCTAACTTCTTGGGAAGTAGAAGCCTTTTGTTTCAACTTTTCCTCCCTAATTTGCATGAGAGCATTTGTAATATGTTTTGTAAAAGCAACATTAATAGAACTAGCATTAGGACTCAAAGCAAACTTTTGCAAGAACAAAATAACTTCAAATATATTGCAGCCATCAACATCAAAATCATTAAAAAAATAGAGCTATCATCTCCCATCATCCGAAAAATTTCAGCACTTTTTGTAGAAAAAGTTTTTGCAGTTTTGGGCTTTTTTGCACAAGGAGTAGGAGATTTCTCTACACCAATCAAAGTAAGAGGATTGCTAGCATTTGAAACAACATCATTAGAGGTGGTAATAGTACATACCTTCATCTTTCTCGCCATCTCATCTTCTCTTTCCCACCTGGCATGCAATTCTGCTAACATCCTAACATTTTCATCAATTCTAACTTGGATGGCATTAGTAGCAGCAAAAGTATTGCTTTCTTTCACATCATTAGGCAACACTTTTAGTTTCAGAAGTTCAACATCAAGAGCAAGGCTATCAACTTTAGAAGCAAGAATATCAATTTTACCCAACTTTTCCTCAACAGACTTGTTAAAAGCAGTTTGCTTACCGATGAAGTCCTTGAGCATGACTTCAAGCTCAGAGGGCGCGCCCCTAGTGTTGTTGGAGGAATTACCATAAGAGTTACCATAACCATTACCATTGGTAGAAGGATACGTCCTATAGTTGTTGCTGGCAAAATTGATCCTATAAGCACTGTTGTTGAAATTATTATTTCTAATGAAGTTTACATCAACATGCTCTTCTTGAGCAACCAAAGAGGCCAAAGGAACATTATTAGGATCAACATGAGCTATATCATTAGAAAGCATAAGCATAATAGTATCAATCTTATCACTGAAGGAAGAGGTTTCCTCAACAAAATTTACCTTCTTACCTTGTGGAGCTCTCTCGGTGTGCCACTCGGAATAATTTACCATCATGTTGGCAAGAAGCTTCATTGTGGCACCCAAGGTAAGGGACATAAAAGTGCCTCCAGCAATTGAATCCAATAGATTTCTTGAAGAAAAATCCAGTCCTGCATAAAAGGTTTAAACAATCATCCAAGTAGTCAGTCCATGAGTGGGACAATTTTTTATCATAGATTTCATTGTTTCCCAAGCTTGAGCAACATGTTCATTATCAAACTGTCTAAACTTCATAATATCACTACGCAAATAATCTTAGCAGGAGGATAGTATTTTCCAATAAAATCATCCTTACACTTATCCCAAGAATCAATACTATTTCTAGGCAAAGATAGCAACCAATCCTTAGCTCTTCCTCTTAAAAAGAAAGGAAACAACTTAAGCTTAATGATATTACCATCTACATCCTTATACTTTTGCATCTCATATAGCTCAATAAAATTGTTGAGATGAGCTGCAGCATCATCAGAACTAGCACCAGAAAACTGCTCTTTCATAACAAGATTCAACAAAGCAGGTTTGATCTCATAAAAATTTGCCTCAGGAGCAGGTGGCGCAATAGGAGTGCGGATAAAATCATTGTTTTTGGTGCTAGTAAAATCACACAACTTGGTGTTCTCAGGAGTACCCATTCTAGCAAAACTAAAAGCAAGCAAGTAAAAGTAACAACTATAAGGGAACTATTTTTTTTTGTATTTTTGATAAAAAGATGCAAGTAAAAATAAAGTAAAGCAAAACAATAACAAAGTAAAAGATTGAGCATGAGAGACTCCCCTTGCAGAAATCTTCTTTCTCCCCGGCAACGGCGCCAAAAAAAATTGCTTAATGGCGTGTAGAAAACACCCCGTTCGGAACCCCAAGAGGAAGGTATGATGAGCACAGCAGCAAGTCTTCCCTCAGTTGTGAAACCAAGGTTTATCGAACCAGTAGGAGAAAGAACCACACTTCTGAAGGTTGATGCCTGCTAGCTTTGCGACACTCCTGACAATGGCGCTAGATAACTGATTGTCGGCGTGTAGCTTTTCACCAGCAGCAACATGGAACCTGCACACAACACAACCAAGAACTTTGCCCCAACTTACGATGAGGTTGTCAATCTCACCGATTTGCTGTAAACAAAGGATTAAGCGTATCGAGTGGTAAAAGGTAATAGTATGCAAGAAAGTAAACAATACGAGTAAAAGTAAAACGGTATAGCAATGTAAAGGAAATTGGACCGGGGTCCACAGTTCACTAGTGGTGTCTCTCCATAAGATAAATAACAATGCAACATGATGGGTAAACAAATTACAGTTGGGCAATTGATAGAATAAAGATAACATACATATGTCATGAGGATCACTATGAGATTCACTCTGGGCATTACGACAAAATAAATAGACTGTAATCTAACTGCATCTATGACTAATAATCCACCCTCCGGATGTCGTCCGAGCAACCATCGGGTATTAAGTTGCAAGCAACAGATTATAGCCTTAAGCAAAGTGCGTAATATAAACAATTCAAATGTCCTCAAACACAAGAATGTTGTTTTCTCCCTAGTGGCAACAACACATCTACAACCTTAGAGGTTTCTGTCACTCCTCCAGATTACTAGAGGCATGAACCCAACTATCGAGCATAAATACTCCCTCTTGGAGTCACTAGCATCTACTCGGCCAAGATATCTACTAGCAACGGAGAGCATGCAAGATCATAAACAACATAGAGATAACATAAAATAATAATTCAGCACATCAACTTGACATAGCACTATTACTCATTGGATCCCAACAAACACAATATGTAGAATTACACAAAGATGATCTTGATCATGTAGGGCAGCTCACAAGATCTAAACATGAAGCACATGGTGGAGAAGACGATCATCTAGCTACTGCTATGGACCCGTAGTCCAAGGTAGACTACTCACACATCACTCTGGAGGCGACCATGGTGGTGGAGAAGGCCTTCGGCAGGGATTCCCTTCTTCGGTAGGGTGCTGGGAAGAGCTCCTGGATCCTCCCGATCTCGCGTCGACGATGGCGATGGCTTGCAGTATGTTTCAAGGAAAATTGACCAGGCCCTTAGGTTTTTTCCATCGAGGGGAATATATAGGCGGAAGGGCGGCGTCAGGAGGTGGACCAGGCGTCCTCACCCCCTGGTGGCGCAGGCCAGGCCTAGGCCGCGCCACCCTAGGGTGTGGCCGGCCCCTGGCTCCCCTCCGTCTCATCTTCGGTCTTCGTGAAGCTTCGGTAAAAATAGGAGATTCGGCTTTTGTTTCGTCCAATTCCAAGAATATTTCCTGTGTAGCTTTTCTGAAACAGAAAAACTACATAAATTAGGGAACTGGCTTCGCAAAGCTTCGGTAAAAATAGGAGGTTCGGCTTTTGTTTCGTCCAATTCTGAGAATATTTCCTGTGTAGCTTTTCTGAAACATAAAAACTGCAGAAAACAGGGAACGGGCACTGTGGCGTCTCGTTAGTAGGTTAGTTCCAGAAAATGCGTAAAAACGCCACGAAGTGTAACAAAACACAAATCAAATGGTGTATAAACAAGCATGGAGCATTAAAAATTATAGATATGTTTGAGACGTATCAACATACATGTGATAGAAAACAATCATGCAAACTTCCTTGAAAGTACAAACGATCTTAACTTGAGAATACTAATGCTTATGAGCCAATCATGAAGGGAAGCTGAAATGATGTATCTACATGTATTTCCATCTTTTCTACTCAAGCCTCAAAGTAATGTTGCTACTGACCATTGCTAAGTTTGCCAAAACCAACTAGATTTACTCATGCTCCCAAAGTGATACCAATACTAATCAACAAGACTAATCATATAAGAAATATTGCAAACTAAAATAAAGTGCGCGGAAAGTAAATGATAAGACTTCTCATTAATATTTCATAACCGCAACTCACACCAAGGGATACATAGGTAACCAACTAAAGGAGGGATACTTCCACACTGCAAACTATCCTATAAGATAACTTCTCTATTCATGATATGACTCTACTTGAAAAGTAAATGGGTAAAAGGTAATGATGTGATACCACTGCACTCCCCCCAAGCTTGGAACAAGCCAAGGGGATGCCACTACCAATGATGAGTTACTCCTTCGGTGGTGGTGGTGAGTCTTTAATAAGCTTCTCAATCAGTTCCTTCAACTCATCAATCTTGTAGGTGAGATTACAAATCATCTCCAAATTATGCTCAATACGGCTCATGAACATGTCAGACTGCGAATCCCAGCTCTTGGAGTTATTTCCCCACTCTTTTTTTGCGCTTAAAGCTCTCCTTCTCTGCACGGTTAGAACGATCTATATCCCAACTAGAGGGTAATTTTGCTTTAGGCACCCTTTGGAATTGATGTTCATGTATTAGAGTATGGAAGAGGTTGTTGCCTGAAGAAGATGTCCTTGGAGCTAAGGGATGGCGTGGAACACCCCCTCTAGTTCTTATCCGCACACTCTTCTTGAACTTGTCATGATTTATCACCTCTCCAATGCTTGCAACGACGATGCAAGGGCATGGACTTTGGTCTTCTTCTATCTCTTCTTCTTCTTCTTCTTCTTCTTCTTCTTCTTCGTCTTCTGCTTCACTCTCAACCTCTTCCTTTAGCTTGGGGTCTTGGCGATCATCTTCTAGAGGCGTCTTCTCCTTGTCGTTGCTTGCGGAGGCCATGGTGCCTCTAAAACTGAGAACAACTCCTAATAGAAACAGATCGAAACAAAAACACGACGAGAACACGATATACAGACCTTGGGCAATCCAGGGGTTATATAGGCGAAAATTAAACAACGTAACGAAGGCACAGGAGGAAACCGGGACGGAAACGAGCTCCGAGGCGAACACACTACAGGGTGGCGCGGCCAGCAGGGGGCCCATGCCACAGTGTGGTGTGGGGCCTCTGGGCTCCGTTTCCAACTCTTTTTCGTCTCATGATTTTTCATATTTAATAAAACAACAAAAGTATAAGCATAAAAGTTTAACGCAAACCTTTCTGACTAGAACTGTTACTTATTTGAAAACGGACTCTGCAGTTTCCTGCATCTGTTCTTTGATGAATTCTTCCGGAGTCACCACTTGAATAATATCGATATCTTCATTATAAGAATCTCCAAAAATATAATTCTTGAGTCTTTGCCCATTCACCACTTGCGTAGTGTTATCTTTAAGCGAAGCAATCTTTATCGCACCGGAACGATACACCTCTTCAATAATAAAGGGTCCTTCCCATTTCGAGAGTAATTTTCCTGCAAAAAATCTAAGACGAGACCTATACAATAGAACTTCCTCACCAACATGGAATTCTCTCTTAAGAATTCTCCTATCATGCCATTGCTTGAATTTCTCTTTAAAAAGTCTAGCATTCTCATAAGCTTCACTTATCCACTCATCTAAGGAACTCAAATCAAGCAACCTTTTCTTACCGGCAAGTTTAAAATCCCTATTAAGCTTTTTCACTACCCAAAAAGCTTTGTGTTCTAATTCTAGGGGCAAGTGACACGCTTTTCCATAAACCATTTTGTAAGGAGACATGCCCATGGGGTTCTTATAAGCAGTTCTATAAGCCCATAAAGCGTCGTTCAACTTGCTAGCCTAGTTTTTCCTAGATCTATTAATAGTCTTCTGCAAGATAGACTTGATCTCTCTATTCGATAGCTCTACTTGCCCACTAGTTTGGGGATGATAAGCAGAAGTAATTCTATGATTAACGTCATATCTAGCAAGAGTCTTCCTAAAACCGCCATGAATAAAATGAGAACCTCCATCAGTCATGAGATATCAAGGCACACCAAACCTAGGAAAAATAACATCCTTAAGCATCTTTAACGAGGTCTCACTATTAGCACTCTTTGTAGGTATAGCTTCTACCCACTTAGTAACATAATCAACAACAACAAGTATATGCGTATAACCTTCTCAAGGAGGAAAATGACCCATAAAGTCAAATCCCCAACAGTCAAATGGTTCAATAACAAGAGAATAATTCATAGGAATTTCATTGCGTCTAGAAATATTACAAACTCTTTGACATTCATCACAAGATAAAATAAATTTTCTTGCATCTTTAAAAAGGGTAGGCCAATAAAAACCTGATTGTAGAACCTTTTGTGCAGTTCTATCTCCAGCATGATGTCCTCCATAAGCACTACCATGACATTTCCTCAATATCTCTTGTTGTTCATATTCTGGAACACATCTTCGCATAATACCATCCACTCCATCTTTATATAAGTGTGGGTCATCCCAAAAATAATGCCTCAAGTCATAAAAGAATTTCCTTCTTTGTTGATCTATAAAGATTGGAGGCAAATACTTGGAAACAATAAAGTTAGCATAATCGGCATACCAAGGACTCTCTCGCGAAGTTACCTTTATTGCAGCCAACTGTTCATTTGGAAAACTATCATTAACAGGAATATGATCAAAATAAATGTTTTCTAATCTAGACAAATTATCAGCAACAGGATTTTTAACACATTTCCTATCTACAATATGCAAATCAAACTCTTGCAAAAGTAACTCCCATCTAATAAGCCTAGGCTTAGCATCCTTCTTTGCCATAAGATACCTAATAGCGGTGTGGTCAGTATGAATTGTAACCTTCGAATCAACAATATAAGGTCTAAACTTATCACAAGCGAAAACAACATCAAGGAACTCTTTCTCAGTAGTAGCATAATTCCTTTGAGCAGCATCAAGAGTCTTACTAGCATAATGAATAAACTTCAACTTCTTATCTAGCGCTGTCCAAGAACAGCACCTACAGCAAAATTGCTAGCATCACACATAATTTCAAAGGGTAAATTCCAATCAGGTGGTTGGACAATAGGAGCAGTAGTTAAAGCATTCTTAAGAGTTTCGAAAGATTCCTTATAATCATCATAAAAAACAAAAGGTACATCTTTTTGAAGAAGATTAGTAAGAGGCTTTGAAATCTTAGAGAAATCTTTAATAATCCTCCTATAAAAACTAGCATGACCAAGAATACTACGAATACCTTCAACATCCCGAGGACACGACATTTTCTCAATTGCTTCAACTTTTGCTCTGTCAACTTCAATACCTCTTTCAGAAATTTTATGTAAAAGAACAATTCCTTCATTCACCATAAAGTGGCATTTCTCCCAATTAAGAACAAGATTAGTTTCTTCACATCTCTGCAAAACTTTATCAAGATTGTACAAACAATTATCAAAAGAAGTTCCATAGACGGAGAAATCATCCATGAATACCTCCACAATTTCTTCACAAAATCCATGAAAAATGGCAGACATGCATCTTTGAAACATGGCAGGAGCATTGCACAAACCAAAAGGCATACGTCTATAAGCATTAGTTCCATAAGGACAAGTAAAAGTGGTTTTCTCTTGATCTTGCTTTTTAACAGCAATTTGAGAGAAACCAGAATAACCATCAAGAAAACAAAAATGAGTTTTCTTAGATAACCTCTCTAACATCTGATCTATAAATGGTAAAGGATAATGATCTTTCTTAGTAACTTTGTTGACCTTCCTAAAATCGATGCACATCCTATAACCAACTACTACTCTTTGAGGAATAAGCTCATTATTCTCATTAGGCACAACAGTAATTCCTCCATTCTTAGGAACACAATGAACAGGACTAACCCATCTACTATCAGCAATAGGATAAAAAATACCAGCATCAAGGAGTTTCAATACCTCATTTCTTACCACTTCCTTCATCTTAGGAATTAAACAGCGTTGATGTTCAACAACTGGCTTTGCATTTGGCTCCATATTAATAGCATGTTGACATATAGTGGGGGAAATCCCTTTTAAATCATCAAGAGTATATCCCATAGCTCCTCGGTGTTTCCTCAATATTTCCAATAACCTTTCTTCCTCCTTCCGTGGAAGTTTAGAACTGATAATAACAGGATATATTTTTTATCATCAATATAAGCATATTTAAGATCATGAGGTAAAGGTTTTAAATCAAAAAACAGGATCTTCCTTAGGTGTCAAAGTGGTACCCAAATCCTCCACGGGTAAATTGTGTTTAAGCATCTCTGGTTGACAAAGAAGAATCTCGTCAATCTCATTTCTTTCTTCCCTAAAGATCTCACTTTCATGGTCCTCCATAAATTGCTGCAAAGCATCGTTAGGAGCAAGAGCAATAGATGCAAGCTGTTCAACTCTAAAATCTTCATTAGGCAAATCAGTTTCATAAGGAGCTCTAGTAAACTTAGAAAAATTAAACTCATAAGATTCTCCATCAAACTTAGTCAAAATTTTCTCATTCTTACAATCTATAACGATGCCACAAGTATTCAAGAAAGGTCTACCAAAAATGATAGGACAAGTTTTACTAGCAGCTGAACCAAGTACTAGAAAATCGGCAGGATATTTAGTCTTACCGCATAGAACTTCCACATCTCTAACAATACCAATTGGAGAGACAGTCTCTCTGTTAGCGAGCTGAATAACCACATCAATATCTTCAAGTTCACAAGGGGCAATTTCATGCATGATTTCTCTGTAAAGCTCATATGGAATAACACTTGAACTTGCACCAATGTCGCATAAACCATAATAGCAGTGATCACCAATCCTGACAGAAAGCACAGGAACACTTGTTTTCCTAGATCTACTAGGATGTGAAACAATGTTAGAAGCATCTTCACAAAAGACAATATGTTCATCTTCTACATTTTTAGTAACAAGATCCTTCACTATAGCTACTGCAGACTTAATAGTAATTTGCTCATCAGGTTCTAAAGCTTTCTTTGCACTTTTATTAAGCACACTAGTTAACATAGAATGCTCCTTTACCCTAGCAGGGAAAGGTGTTTTCTCAAAATAAGGCTCATGCAAAATACAATCAACAGTACAAACTTCAACATTTCTAGCAGGAACACAACTAATAGTATCTTTATAAGGCGCATGGTACTTGTTCCAATCCTTCTTTGGAACATCAAGATAAGAGGCAAAGGGCTTAAAATAGTTGGCAAGTATTTGAGAATCAAGACCATAAACAACACTAACATCATGAAAGTCATCGGTTCCCATAAAAGATTTAATGCATTCATAATCATAATTTATACCTGACTTCCTACCTTTGTCGTTCTCCCATCCTTCAGTATTTTCTTGAATACGGTCAAGAAGATCCCATTTAGCTTCTCCTTTCATATGGGTAAATGATCCAGAGCAAGAAGCATCCAATAAATCCTTGTCGTGAAGAGAAAGCCTCGCATAGAAGTTATCAATAACAATATTACTGGGGAGCTCATGAATGGGACATTTGAGCATTAGTAACTTCAATCTCCCCCACGCTTGGGCAATACTCTCTCCATCATGAGGCCAAAAGTTATATATCTGATTACGATCTTTATGAATCTCACTTGGAGGATAGAATTTGGAATAAAACAGAGGTACAATTTCCTCCCAGCCAATAGATCGGTCATCCTTCAGCAGCCTATACCATTCCACAGCTCTGCCCTTCAGTGATAAAGAGAATAACTTTCTCTTAACCTGGCTTGATGAAATACCTGCACACTTGAACAACTCCCATGATTCATGTATAAAGAGCAAATGATCACCCGGATGGACAGTTCCATCTCGTGAATAGTAGTTATTCATAACACATTCAACAATTTTCATAGGTATTTTAAAAGGATCCAATTTAGCAGGCGGTGGTTCATCTACTACCATAACAGTGGCAGTAGTATTCCCAAATAGGGAACCAAATGGAGACTTCTGCATAGCAAAATAAAATAAAAGACAGAAATAAAAACAATACTCACAGCAAAAGTTACCTTTACCAATTCCACTCTTTAATAGCGCTTCACTCCCCGGCAATGGCGCCAGAAAATAGTCTTGATGACCCACAAGTATAGGGGGTGTATCATAGTTCTTTCGATAAATAAGTGTGTCGAACCCAACGAGGAGCAGAAGGTTTTGACAAGCAGTTTTGATCAAGGATTCACTGTAAATACTAGCAAACGGGTTTTCAGGGGTATTTGGTAATGCAAGTAAATAATGTACGAGTAAATAAAAGACAATAATAATAATTGCTGCAAGTGGCTCAATCCTTTCTAGAGCAAAGGACAAGCCGGTTGTGTAACTTATGATTACCAAACGTTCGTGAGGACACACGGGAGTTTCTGTCAAGCGCTTTCGCTTCATATAGCTAAGTAATCTTCATTAGTTTGATAAGTGTTATGGGGGTGAACCTATGCTAATGTGATACGTCCATTTTTCATCACTATTTTGTATCATAATTTACTGTTATTTGTTGATATATTTCATATTTAGAGATGATACTTATGTTGTTTCCTCTGTTTCTACATGTTTGATGATCATTGGAGGACTTGCTGTCGGAGTCAGGATTCTGCTGGAAAAAGGACCGTCAAGAAACCATATTTCTGAAGATCAACAATTCCAGAGAAATACACAAAAATTCATATAATATCAGAAGACGAAAGTAGCCAGAAGGAGGAGGCGAGAGGAGCAGCAGGGTGGGCTCACCACCAGGGGGCGCGGGCCCACCCCTGGCCGCGCCGGCCTGTGGTGAGGCCACCCTGGCCCACTACTGCCATCGCCCCCTCGCGTATATGGTCATCCCCGAAAACCTAAGTCAAGGGGGGGGGGGGCTCAGAGATAGACACCGCCGCCTCTGCGGGGTGAAAAACACCGAGAGAGAAAAGCTCTCCGGTAGGTGGAAATCTGCCATGGAAATTCCTTCCCGGAGAGGGGAGATCGTCGCCATCGTCATTGCGCTGGACTTCATCGGGATCATCATCACCATCATCATCATCAGCAGCACCTTCATCTCCACCATCACCACGCCATCCCGCTGTAACATCCTGGGTTGAATCTTGTCAAATTCTTAGGGGAAACTTTCCCGGTGTTGATTACCTTTGTAGTTGATGCTATTGAGTGGAACCGTTGAATTAGGGTTTATGTTCAGATTGGTATTTACCATTATTTTACCTCTGGTCATGATCCATATGATATCTTGTGAGTAGTTCGTTTAGTTCTTGAGGACATGGGAGAAGTCAAGATGTTAGTAGTGAAACTATGTTGCGTAATATTTAATGGTTTGATATTTATGTTGTGGTGTTATTCTACTAGTGGTGTCATGTGAACGTCGACTAAATGATACTTCAGCATTTATGGGCCTAGTAGAATGCATTGTGTATTTGGCTACTAATTGTGGGGTTGCCAGAGCGCCAGAAACCTAAACCCCCGTTAGGAAACCATTGCACCAGGGAGCGTAGGATCTCAGAGTTTAAGGCTGTGGTTAGATTTATCTTAATTACTTTCTTGTATTTGCAGATGCATGCAGGGGTATAATCACAAGTGTGTATTAGTCCTAGTTACGCTAGCACAGGTTCACCCCCATAACACTTATCAAACCAATAAAGATTACTTAGCAGCATGAAGCAAAAGCTCTCGACAGAAATTCCCGTGTGTCCTCAGGAATGTTTGGTAATCATAAGTTACACAACTGGCTTGTCCTTTGCTCTAGAAAGGATTGGGCCACTTGCAGCAATTACTTTTATTGTCTTTTATTTACTCATACTTTATTTACTTGCATTACCAAATACCCCTGAAAACCCGTTTGCTAGTATTTACAGTGAATCCTTGATCAAAATCACTTGTCAACACCTTATGCTCCTCGTTGGGTTCGACACTCTTATTTATCAAAAGTACTACGGTACACCCCCTATACTTGTGGGTCATCAAGACTATTTTCTGGCGCCATTGCCAGGGAGTGAAGCGCTATTGAAGAGTGGAATTGGTAAAGGTAACCTTTGCTGTGAGTATTGTTTTTATTTTTATTTCTGCCTTTTATTTTTATCTTATTTTACCATGGAGAACTCTCCATTTGATTCTCTATTTGCGAACGCTACTGCCTCTGCTACGGTAGTGGATGAACCACCGCCTGCTCAATTAGATCCTTTTAAAATACCTATGAAAATTGTTGAATGTGTTATGAATAACTGCTATTCACCATAAAGTGGCATTTCTCCCAATTAAGAACAAGATTAGTTTCTTCACATCTCTGTAAAAATTTATCAAGATTGTGCAAACAATTATCAAAAGAAGTTCCATAGACGGAGAAATTATCCATGAATACCTCCACAATTTCTTCACAAAATCCATGAAAAATGGCAGACATGCATCTTTGAAACATGGCAGGAGCATTGCACAAACCAAAAGGCATACGTCTATAAGCATTAGTTCCATAAGGACAAGTAAAAGTGGTTTTCTCTTGATCTTGCTTTTTAACAGCAATTTGAGAGAAACCAGAATAACCATCAAGAAAACAAAAATGAGTTTTCTTAGATAACCTCTCTAACATCTGATCTGTAAATGGTAAAGGATAATGATCTTCCTTAGTAACTTTGTTGACCTTCCTAAAATCGATGCACATCCTATAACCAACTACTACTCTTTGAGGAATAAGCTCATTATTCTCATTAGGCACAACAGTAATTCCTCCTTTCTTAGGAACACAATGAACAGGACTAACCCATCTACTATCAGCAATAGGATAAAAAATACCAGCATCAAGGAGTTTCAATACCTCATTTCTTACCACTTCCTTCATCTTAGGAATTAAACAGCATTGATGTTCAACAACTGGCTTTGCATTTGGCTCCATATTAATAGCATGTTGACATATAGTGGGGGAAATCCCTTTTAAATCATCAAGAGTATATCCCATAGCTCCTCGGTGTTTCCTCAATATTTCCAATAACCTTTCTTCCTCCTTCCTTGGAAGTTTAGAACTAATAATAACAGGATATATTTTCTTATTATCAATATAAGCATATTTAAGATCATGAGGTAAAGGTTTTAAATCAAAAAATAGGATCTGCCTTAGGTGTCAAAGTGGTACCCAAATCCTCCATGGGTAAATTGTGTTTAAGCATCTCTGGTTGACAAAGAAGAATCTCGTCAATCTCATTTCTTTCTTCCCTAAAGATCTCACTTTCATGGTCCTCCATATATTGCTGCAAAGCATCGTTAGGAGCAAGAGCAATAGATGCAAGCTGTTCAACTTTAAAATCTTCATTAGGCAAATCAGTTTCATAAGGAGCTCTAGTAAACTTAGAAAAATTAAACTCATAAGATTCTCCATCGAACTTAGTCAAAATTTTCTCCTTCTTACAATCTATAACGATGCCACAAGTATTCAAGAAAGGTCTACCAAAAATGATAGGACAAGTTTTACTAGAAGCTGAACCAAGTACTAGAAAATCGGCAGGATATTTAGTCTTACCGCATAAAACTTCCACATCTCTAACAATACCAATTGGAGAGATTGTTTCTCTATTAGCGAGCTGAATAACCACATTAATATATTCTAGTTCACAAGAACCAATTTCATGCATGATTTCTCTGTAAAGCTCATATGGAATAACACTTGAACTTGCACCAATGTCACATAAACTATAATAGCAGTGATCACCAATCCTGACAGAAAGCACAAGAACACTTGTTTTCCTAGATCTACTAGGATGTGAAACAATATTAGAAGCATCTTCACAAAAGATAATATGTCCATGTTCTATATTTTTAGTAACAAGATCCTTCACTATAGCTACTGCAGATTTAACAATTATTTGCTCATCAGGTTCTAAAGCTTTCTTTGCACTTTTATTAAGCACACTAGTTAACATAGAATGCTCCTTTACCTTAGCAGGGAAAGGTGTTTTCTCAAAATAAGGCCCAGGCAAAATACAATCAACAGTACAAACTTCAACATTTCTAGCAGGAACACAACTAATAGTATCTTTATAAGGCGCATGGTACTTGTTCCAATCCTTCTTTGGAACATCAAGATAAGAGGCAAAGGCCTTAAAATAGTTGGCAAGTATTTGAGAATCAAGACCATAAACAACACTAACATTATGAAAGTCATCGGTTCCCATAAAAGATTTAATGCATTCATAATCATAATTTATACCTGACTTTCTACCTTTGTCATTCTCCCATCCTTCAGTATTTTCTTGAATACGGTCAAGAAGATCCCATTTAGCTTCTTCTTTCATACGTGTAAATGATCCAGAGCAAGAAGCATCCAATAAATCCTTGTCGTGAAGAGAAAGCCTCGCATAGAAGTTATTAATAACAATATTACTGGGGAGCTCATGAATGGGACATTTGAGCATTAGTGACTTCAATCTCCCCCACGCTTGGGCACTACTCTCTCCATCATGAGGCCAAAAACTATATATTTGGTTCCGATCTTTATGAATCTCACTTGGAGGATAGAATTTGGAATAAAAGAGAGGTACAATTTCCTCCCAGCCAATAGATCGGCCATCCTTCAGCAGCCTATACCATTCCACAGCTCTGCCCTTCAGTGATAAAGAGAATAACTTTCTCTTAACCTAGCTTGATGAAATACCTGCACACTTGAAGAACTCCCATGATTCATGTATAAAGAGCAAATGATCACCCGGATGGACAGTTCCATCTCGTGAATAGCAGTTATTCATAACACATTCAACAATTTTCATAGGTATTTTAAAAGGATCCAATTTAGCAGGCGGTGGTTCATCTACTACCATAACAGTGGCAGTAGTATTCCCAAATAGGGAACCAAATGGAGACTTCTCCATAGCAAAATAAAATAAAAGACAGAAATAAAAACAATACTCACAGCAAAAGTTACCTTTACCAATTCCACTCTTCAATAGCGCTTCACTCCCTGGCAATGGCGCCAGAAAATAGTCTTGATGACCCACAAGTATAGGGGGTGTATCATAGTTCTTTCGATAAATAAGAGTGTCAAAACCAACGAGGAGCAGAAGGTGTTGACAAGCAGTTTTGATCAAGGATTCATTGTAAATACTAGCAAACGGGTTTTCAGGGGTATTTGGTAATGCAAGTAAATAAAGTACGAGTAAATAAAATACAATAATAATAATTGTTGCAAGTGGCCCAATCCTTTCTAGAGCAAAGGACAAGCCGGTTGTGTTACTTATGATTACCAAACGTTCGTGAGGACACACGGGAGTTTCTGTCAAGCGCTTTCGCTTCATATAGCTAAGTAATCTTCATTAGTTTGATAAGTGTTATGGGGGTGAACCTATGCTAATGTGATACGTCCATTTTTCATCACTATTTTGTATCATAATTTACTGTTATTTGTTGATATATTTCATATTTAGAGATGATACTTATGTTGTTTCCTCTGTTTCTACATGTTTGATGGTCATTGGAGGACTTGCTGTCGGAGTCAGGATTCTGCTGGAAAAAGGACCGTCAAGATACCATATTTCTGAAGATCAACAATTCCAGAGAAATACCCAAAAATTCATATAATATCAGAAGACGAAAGTAGCCAGAAGGAGGAGGCAAGAGGAGCAGCAGGGTGGGCTCACCACCAGGGGGCGCGGGCCCACCCCTGGCCACGCCAGCCTGTGGTGAGGCCATCCTGGCCCACTATTGCCATCGCCCCTCGCGTATATGGTCGTCCCTGAAAACCTAAGTCAAGGGGGGGGGGCTCAGAGATAGACACCGCCGCCTTTGCGGGGCGAAAAACACCGAGAGAGAAAAGCTCTCCGATAGGTGGAAATCTGCCAGGGAAATTCCTTCCCGGAGAGGGGAGATCGTCGCCATCGTCATCGCGCTGGACTTCATCGGGATCATCATCACCATCATCATCATCAGCAGCACCTTCATCTCCACCATCACCATGCCATCCCGCTGTATCATCTTGGGTTGAATCTTGTCAAATTCTTACGGGAAACTTTCCCGGTGTTGATTACCTTTGTAGTTGATGCTATTGAGTGGAACCGTTGAATTAAGGTTTATGTTCAGATTGGTATTTACCATTATTTTACCTCTGGTCATGATCCATATGATATCTTGTGAGTAGTTCGTTTAGTTCTTGAGGACATGGGAGAAGTCGAGATGTTAGCAGTGAAACTATGTTGCATAATATTTAATGGTTTGATATTTATGTTGTGGTGTTATTCTACTAGTGGTGTCATGTGAACGTCGACTACATGATACTTCAGCATTTATGGGCCTAGTAGAATGCATTGTGTATTTGGCTACTAATTGTGGGGTTGCCGGAGCGACAGAAACCTAAACCCCCGTTAGGAAACCATTGCACCAGGGAGCATAGGATCTCAGAGTTTAAGGCTGTGGTTAGATTTATCTTAATTACTTTCTTGTATTTGCAGATGCATGCAGGGGGTATAATCACAAGTGTGTATTAGTCCTAGTTACGCTAGCACAGGTTCACCCCCATAACACTTATCAAACCAATAAAGATTACTTAGCAGCATGAAGCAAAAGCTCTCGACAGAAACTCCCGTGTGTCCTCAGGAACGTTTGGTAATCATAAGTTACACAACTGGTTTGTCCTTTGCTCTAGAAAGGATTGGGCCACTTGCAGCAATTACTTTTATTGTCTTTTATTTACTCGTACTTTATTTACTTGCATTACCAAATACCCCTGAAAACCCGTTTGCTAGTATTTACAGTGAATCCTTGATCAAAACCACTTGTCAACACCTTATGCTCCTCGTTGGGTTCGACACTCTTATTTATCAAAAGTACTACGATACACCCCCTATACTTGTGGGTCATCAAGACTATTTTCTGGCGCCGTTGCCGGGGAGTGAAGCGCTATTGAAGAGTGGAATTGGTAAAGATAACCTTCGCTGTGAGTATTGTTTTTATTTTTATTTCTGCCTTTTATTTTTATCTTATTTTACCATGGAGAACTCTCCATTTGATTCCCTATTTGCAAACGCTACTGCCTCTGCTACGGTAGTGGATGAACCACCGCCTGCTCAATTAGATCCTTTTAGAATACCTATGAAAATTGTTGAATGTGTTATGAATAACTGCTATTTAGGAGATGGAACTGTCCATCCGGTTAATCATTTACTCTTTATACATGAATTATGCGAGTTGTTCAAGTGTGCAGGTATTTCATCAAGCCAGGTTAAGAGGAAGTTATTCTCTTTATCACTGAAGGGCAGAGCTGCGGAGTGGTATAGACTGCTAAAGGATGGTCCATCTATTGGCTGGGAGGAAATTGTACCTCTGTTTTATTCCAAATTTTATCCTTCAAGTGAGATTCATAAAGATCGTAATCAGATATATAACTTTTGACCTCATGATGGAGAGAGTATTGCCCAAGCGTGGGGGAGATTGAAGTTACTAATGCTCAAATGTCCCATTCATGAGCTCCCCAGTAATATTGTTATTGATAACTTTTATGCAAGGCTTGCTCTTCACGACAAGGATTTATTGGATGCTTCCTGCTTTAGATCATTTACCCATATGAAAGGAGAAGCTAAATGGGATCTTCTTGACCGTATTCAAGAAAATACTGAAGGATGGGAGAACGACAAAGGTAGGAAGTCAGGTATAAATCTATCTATTATATTATTAAAACAACAAACATTGAACGGCCCAGATTAACCAGGCATCTATCAATAGACAAGAACGGCTTGGATTAAGACTTGACGCTTCGGGACGGATAGAGACCACGTGCAGGCAAAGACCGAACGCTATAAGGATTTTGTCAAAAAAAAATGCTATAAGGATTTTGTAAAAAAAACGCTATAAGGAAACATCCTTACTCAGTACCAGACGTAATCGATCACGTCTGCCAAAATAGGAGTATGCAACGCAGCAACGGAAGTCCTAGCCTCCTCCTAGGACACGTAACACCTATGCATCTCTTATTAGGTGAAGAAGATTGGAAACCCCACACCAGCAGATACGTACAACATCTATCACACGAGTACTTCGAGCCGTGATTGGTTGTGCTTCACAATAAGATCCTTGCCAGAGATTTCAGCCTACGCAGGTTGTGCACGATGGAGAAGTAGTAGACGTCGACAGTTGATCGGTCCGGCTTCACAACGGCCGGCCAACCTATGGATCTGGAGATGGCCAGCGTCCTCGACCAGCATAAGGCATGCAATGAGCCTGAGGTGACATAGACGATATCGCGCTGACGAAGCTAACTCGCGGCGACGACTGCGATTCTCACGCGAAGGAATCTGGCAACAAAGAAGGTGCCTTGAGTCTACTTCAAGGCCTTCACAGAGTTCATATATATGGCGGTATTGATCTGCACAAGGCCTTTGATCTAAGACATGCGACGATTAGGATAGATGGCCACCCACCATATGCCTTTGCGGCGAACACAGCGCGGCGGTAGTAAAGGATTTGGCGACCTTCACAGCCGATCTCTGATCTAGCGCAGGAGAAGAATATGATCGATGGCCACCATATGCGGCAAACACAGGGGGATGGTCGACAGAGGATATGATGACCTATAGGGATACCAAGGTTTGCATCAATTGGGCTATGATTAACTTCTGATCAAACGCAATTATTCATGTTTGACATCCAACTCCCTAACAAAATTGTTGGAACTGGTCGTCCATTGCATCAAGTCGATTCAAGTAGGTCCTCTTACCTCCTTGAGACCTAACATGCCATGGTGCATCCACATGATTTTATTATGTAAGTACATGCAGCAGTGTGCAGAAACATCGTATGGAAGTGAGCCAAGCTGACGATTGGACGAGACAATCACCTGACCTTGCCGACGACGTCCAACATAAGCCATATGATCCAGACAACAAAATAGAAGGTGCCTTGGACAGAGGTTGAAAATTTGTGTTCTTGATCGTGCTGGTTCCACGAAGATTATATACTGTGTAAAGGGAGCAGTGATCACGACTGGAAAAGAAATCACCAGGTTTGTTCCCAAATGCTTGGAAACATTACCATTGATTCGGTAGAAATTATTATACTATTAACATGATACAGAAAACCATTCACCATGTTCGGCGTTCTCATGGGATGGAATATTTGCACCATTTGCTGTGATCTAGATTATAATGATGTAAACCAATAAAACTATTTATAGAAATGCGTAGTAGATATATCTCTAGGTCATTAAAGAGTACAAGTATATGTTAGAAGCTACAATATAACGTGTTATTAGTCAGATATAGAGTGCATCCGTATTTGCTATTTGAATATTCAGAATTAGGCATAAACATAATGTGCCAAAAAACAACTTGAGAACAGCATACAAAAAATTCATTGCTTCATTTTTTTGCAATAAATTATACATAGTTATCCTTTCACTCATATATTGCAAGAAGAAATACAAGTTGAGACACAAAATAAGACGAAGGACGAAGCTATGAAGGAACTACTTAGCAAGTGAGTAGGTGAGAATGTCGGAAAAAGGTGAGTGCAATAATTAGTATGTTATATTACATGAGCAAACGTCAGAAATTTGAGTAAGATGAAGTATGTGTGCATGCATATAATAGACGTGATATTGATCAAGATAATGCAAATGAGAATGATCCCAGTGAGGACTTGGGTGGTAAAAGAGAATACATCTCTTGAAGAGGATGACATGTTCAGATTTTATTCCTAGCGACGAATTGCACAAGCTCCTAATAGTGGAAACATAAATCGAGGGATGAGGAGTGGACCGAAGTGTCCATTGTCATTTATAACATACCATGGTATTTGTCCAAAAACTAAGGCGTTTGGTAGAAATTATTTAACCTTGAATCTGCTCATGTTTCCTTGAGAATTGCATTTTAGCTATTGGCCACAATCTATTGCAATGGAATCTAACCAATGGAAAATTAAATTGATCTGTATAACGTGAGATCAAATTGATAATAGAGGAAATATTATGGCATATAGCAATACGTAGTAGTAAATCTAGCCGCGCAAACGCGCGGGCCAATCTGCTAGTTATGATTATGAATGCATTAAAGCTTTTATGGGAACCGATGACTTTCATGATGTTAGTGCTGTTCATGGTATTGATTCACAAATACTTGCTAACTATTTTAAGGCCTTTGCCTCGTATCTTGATGTTCCAAAGGATTGGAACAAATATCATGCGCCTTATAAAGATACTATTAGTTGTGTTCCAGCTAGAACTACTGAAGTTTGTACTATTGATTGCATTTTGCCTAAGCCTTATTTTGAGAAAATGCCTTTCCCTGCTAGGGTAAAGGAACATTCTACTTTAGTTAGTGTGCTTAAGAAAAGTACAAAGAAAGTTGTAGAACCTGATGAGCAAATTACTATTAAGTCTCCTGTAGCTATAGTGAAGGATCTTGTTACTAAAAATGTAGAAGATGAACATATTGTCTTTTGTGAAGATGCTTCTAACATTGTTTCACATCCTAGTAGATCTAGGAAAACAAGTGTTCCTGTGCTTTCTGTCAGGATTGGTGATCATTGCTATTATGGTTTATGCGATATTGGTGCAACTTCAAGTGCTATTCCTTATCAGCTTTACAGAGAAATCATGCATGAAATTGCCCCTTGTGAACTTGAAGATATTGATGTGGTTATTCAGCTTGCTAAGAGAGAGACTGTCTTGCCAATTGGTATTGTTTGAGATGTGGAAGTTCTATGTGGTAAGACTAAATATCCTACTGATTTTCTAGTACTTGGTACTGAAGCTAGTAAAACTTGTCCTATTATTTTTGGTAGACCCTTTTTGAACACTTGTGGCGCTGTTATAGATTGTAAGAAGGAGAAAATTTTGACTAAGTTTGATGGAGAATCTTATGAGTTTATTTTTTCTAAGTTTACTAAAGCTCCTTATGAAAATGAATTGTCTAATGAAGATTTTCTAGTTGAACAGCATGCCTCTATTGCTCTTGCTCCTAATAATGCTCTGCAGCAATTTATGGAGGACCATGAAAGTGAAGTCTTCAGGGAAGAAAGAGAGGATATTGACGATATTCTTTTTCATCAACCACCGTTGATTAAACACAATTTACATGTGGAGGATTTGGGTACCACTTTGCCACCCAAGGAAGATCCTATTTTTGATTTAAAACCTTTACCTGATGATCTTAAATATGCTTATATTGATGACAAGAAGATATATCCTGTGATTATCAGTTCTAAACTTTCAGGAAAGGAAGAAGAAAGGTTATTGGAAACATTGAGGAAACACCGAGGAGCTATGGGATATACTCTTGATGATTTAAAAGGGATTTCTCCAACTATATGTCAGCATGCTATTAACATGGAGCCAGATGCAAAGCCAGTTGTTGAACATCAACGCCGCTTAATTCCTAAAATGAAGGAAGTGGTAAGAAATGAGGTATTGAAGCTCCTTGATGCTGGTATTATTTATCCTATTGCTGATAGTAGATGGGTTAGTCCTATTCATTGTGTTCCTAAGAAAGGAGGTATTATCGTTGTGCCTAATGAGAATAACGAGCTTATTCCTCAAAGGGTAGTAGTTGGTTATAGGATGTGCATTGATTTTAGAAAGGTCAACAAAGTTATTAAGAAAGATCATTATCCTTTACCGTTTATTGATCAAATGCTAGAGAGGTTGTCTAAGAAAACCCATTTTTGTTTTCTGGATGGTTATTCCGGTTTCTCTCAGATTGCTGTTAGAAAGCAAGATCAAGAGAAAACCAATTTTACTTGTCGTAATGGAACTTATGCTTATAGACGTATGTGTTTTGGTTTGTGCAATGCTCCTGCTACTTTTCAAAGATGCATGTCTGCTATTATTCATGGCTTTTGTGAAGAAATTGTGGAGGTATTCATGGACGATTTCTCCATCTATGGAACTTCTTTTGATAATTGTTTGCACAATCTTGATAAAGTTTTGCAGAGATGTCAAGAAACTAATCTTGTTCTAAATTGGGAGAAATGCCACTTTATGGTGAATGAAGGAATTGTTCTTGGACATAAAATCTCCGAAAGAGGTATTGAAGTTGACAGAGCAAAGGTTGAAGCAATTGAGAAAATGCCCTGTCCCAGAGATGTTAAAGGTATTCATAGTATTCTTGGTCATGCTGGTTTCTATAGGAGGTTTATTAAAGATTCCTCTAAGATTTCGAAGCCTCTTACTAATCTTCTTCAAAAAGATGTACCATTTCTTTTTGATGATGATTGTAAGGAAGCTTTTGAAACTCTTAAGAATGCTTTGACTACTGCTCCTATTATTCAACCACCTGATTGGAATTTACCCTTTGAAATTATGTGTGATGCTAGTGATTTTGCTGTTGGTGCTGTTCTTGGACAGCGCGTAGATAAGAAGTTGAATGTTATTCATTATGCTAGTAAGACTCTTGATGCTGCGCAGAAGAATTATGCTACTACTGAGAAAGAGTTTCTTGCTGTTGTTTTTGCAAGTGATAAGTTTAGACCTTACATCGTTGATTCAAAAGTTACCATTCATACTGATCACGCTGCTATTAGATATCTTATGTCAAAGAAGGATGCTAAGCCTAGGCTTATTAGATGGGTGTTGCTTTTACAAGAGTTTGATTTGCATATTGTAGATAGGAAAGGTGCTAAAAATCCTATTGCTGACAATTTGTCTAGAGCGGAAAATATTTCTTTTGATCCTATTCCTGTTAATGATAGTTTTCCAAATGAACAGTTGGCTTCATTAAAGGTAACTTCGCGAGAGAATCCTGGGTATGCTGATTATGCTAGCTTTATTGTTTCCAAGTATTTGCCTCCAACTTTTACAGCTCAGCAAAGGAGGAAATTCTTTTATGATATGAGGCATTATTTTTGGGATGACCCACACATATATAAAGAAGGAGTTGATGGTATTATTGTGAGGACCCCGGATTAGCCATCCAGAATACCCGATATGCATACAATTCACGATCCCATGATCAGTGTGTCGTGAATCCACATATCCAAGTTGATAACAGAATTACATCATCCATTACAGTCCCGAAATAAAAGTCTTACAATTGGTCATATGACCAAGTATGATTTTGCCACGCAGGGCAAGTCTACAACTAAGCAGCGGATACCAAACAGCGTTGATGACCCACGTCACGCCTACTACCCTACATGCAACTAACTGGGAGACGTTCCTAATTCGCATCAGCGTCGTCGTTCCCACCATCATCTTCCTCTAAGCCTTCTTCATAGTCTGACCAAGTTAATAGCCAGGGACAAAGCCGTGAGTACATTTGAATTGTACTCGCAAACCATCTAAGAGGAACAATTGCATGTTATTTGGCTGTAGCAAGGGAGAATGGTTTCAGGCTAGTTGCTCTATACTAGTCATAGTTTCTCGTGTCGATATAGCATGTCATACGACATCTCTATATCCTTATTAAAGAAGATTTTTTGTAAAATATTTTAGTAAAAGCGCTAGGGAAGGGGGAACTCATTTTCAAGAGAAGAGCCGGTGGTCAATCAAACATGACCACCATCCTTTTTAATCCGGTCAATCACACATGACCACTTCCATTCCTTCGGCAGTACCCGGCGAGTACTCCGAACCTTAACCGTGCCACGGCAGTACCCTCCAAGTACTCCGTCCGGCACCTTTCTCCATTTTTCCAAAAACACTTTTGTAAAACCAAAACTTGACATAGGTTAAGTATGGCCATTCCAACCATCCATGACCAAGGACTCGGCTATTCAAATAGATTACACTCTGCAGAGGTTGTACACTTTACCCACACCATCCGATAAATCCGCCGGGATACCACCACGGACCGTCATACATAAGTATGCGGGGTTTGGATAATCGATCAAAGTCCTCCATCTATCTACCTTAGTATGGGTGCCTACCCTGTGGAGTTTACCTCCCCGACATGTCCCGGCAGTACCTCCTTCAGAGTGTAACTCCGGCGCCACGGTGGGAGAACCCAAGTGTCTTCCGGCCGGATAAATCCCGAAGGATCCCGATTTACTATTGCCCATAAACTGTTGGCAACCCGGATTCCGGGGTCCTACAAACCCTTATATAGTGTGAGGCTCCCCGCACTAAAGCAAATAAACTTCAAACTAAGCCCCGTCCCATACCAGGGTAATGTGGTTGCACGGGAGTAATTGGTTTGGCGAACACTTATACACAATGCCATTTTTCAGAAACCCACCAACTCCTTCATCTCCCATGTCCAACTCCATGTTTATAAAACCATTTGAAAACATTTCAATGGAGTAGCAACTACTCCAAGGTTTTTGAAAACATTTTCAAAATCTTTCCAGAGAGTATTCCCAATCCTAGAGTTTTTGGCTCCACTACAAGTTTTCCAAAGACATTGATGCTAATCATCAAGTCTCTAATGAGAAGGGTGTTAAATAGGTCACAAGGGTGTCATCTCTACGGATGATATCAAGTCGACTTGTGGAGCTAAGTCGCCAACTATTGCTATCTAGAGAATAATAGCAATATAGAAAATCAATGCATAATAAGAAAAACAGGAGTAAATTAATGCAAGGTGTAATAGTAGGATTCAGATATGCAACAAGTAGATGGCTTGCCTTGAGTGGCTTGTCCCTGGTCTTCTTCTTCTTGATATTCAAAGATCTCCCCCTCCTCCGCACACTCGTCGTTCGATTCTATCACCAAAAAAAATAACACACAATAGGCACACATGTATACATAGTTCACACACAAGCCATGCAACAGCACATTTCAATAAAGTGTATCAGAAACAAACATGTTCTGATTCTGAAACAAGGAACTATTTTACAAAAGAATTATCATTCTAGTAATAGCAAGGTAATTTCTAACGGTAAATAAGCCCTATGCACTAAGCAAACACCTTGCAGGCATCAATATGAATCAAGACATGGTAACCAACATATCACCAGATAACTAACATAATTGCAGAACCAACTCAATTGGAATCAAACCAAAAGAATACATGGTTGAATTATAATGAATTTCATAGTCACAATTACCACTAGAAAAGCAAAATAAATCTCTAAAACTTTCAGTAGCTCCTAAAATTCCACCAGAGGTCAAGTTGGAAAGCTACAGTAATGCACAACACACCAGAGTTTGAATCACTCCAAAAGCTCATTTCTATTAAGCACAATAAATAAAATAATGCTAATTTCTATTAACATCAAAATAATTACTGTAGCGAAAATAATAACCCTAAAATAGCAAAACAAGTTTCTTAGGTCTCACAGTAAAACATAGCATCACTGAAAATTGGAACAACTTAATTTCACACTACCAAACTCCAGATTTGGATTTGTGAACTAAAAACCCTAAATATACACAAATTAATTCACAGACAATATCCAGGGTCCTAAAAATCTTGCATGCAGTAGTAATAGATAGGTACTGAAATAATGAGTTCACAGAAACTTGAACCATTCAATTTGGGCCTAAATTTATATTTCTACAAATTTTACAAGTTCTCAGATCTGGAAGAAATAACAATGAAATCTTCTGGAAAAAAATGTATCGGGCCAGATCTGAGGCGGACCCGGGCAGCATAGTGCCGGGCCGGCCCAGTCTACCCTGGCGCGTGTGGGAAGGTGGTTTAAAATGACCGACAGGTGGGGCCCGCCGGTCAGCGCCCGCCGAGGCCAAACCGGTACGTGGCTATGGGGACCGTCCGATCAAGAGACGATCGACGGCCCCCAGCCTTCTTCTTCCTCCAGCCACGGGAGGTCATGGACGAAACCCTAGCCGGATCGGGGCCGCACAGGGGCTCACCTAGGGTGGTCGCCGGCCGTCGGGGAGGCGTCAGAGCGAATGCGGAGGTCTCAGGGGTCCCGGGAGTGGTCTCAAAGTGGCTCCAGGTGGTCGGGGCGTCGGGTCTATCCTCGTCGGGATCTACAAGGACGGGATAATGGTGGCGGATCCAAGGTCTCCTGTGGACATGCAATGACATGATTAGATAGATCTAGGAGAGAGGATTCAGATGATATAAAGAAGAGTATCAGAGGTGGGTTAAATCGGTGGCCATCCTCCTCAAAAGTTTGCAGCACCGAAAATGCAAACTCGCATTAGCAGGGTATTCTAGGGCGGGAGCTTGAGTCTAGGCTCAGGGAGTGGTAAAGGGATCTCAGGGGAGTTGAATGAGTGTCCTGTGAGGGGCTGTGGTGCCTGGTGGCCTTATAAATTAGAGAGGGTAGGGTTAGGTCGGTTTGGGCTTGTGGGGTATAGGGAGGGCTCTGGTTGGGGGAGAGAGGCGGTGGAGAGGGTCCAGGGGGTCCAGGGGTGATGCCTTGCCTGGGAAGTAGCTGCTGTGGTTTTTAAACAAGTTTGAGACAAGATTTGCACATATGCATGAGTCTTTCCAATAGCTACCTCCAAGCACTAGAGGACAAGAAAGAGAGGCTTGCTACAGTACATTTTGTCCAGAGGGGTGTCAAAGTGCTGGAGAGGTCAAAGTGGTGGTTTGGGGGTAGTTCACATGGAATTCAAAAATTGGAGATGGATATGGTGGAATGCATGCATGATCAAAACCCAAATTTTGTGAAGTGAGTTTGCTTAGCTCTTATAAAGATGCATGTGGGAATATATAAGAGAGGGAGGGGTAGTGAGAATATTAGATAAGGCATGATCAAGTTTTGCCAGAATAGAATTATCACCAAAATTTGGATATTTGAAGGTTTGCCCGAAATATACTTTGGACAAGATTTTGATAGTGATAGATTGGAATAACTAGGTGTTTTGGGTTTAGATGATTCTAAAATCATAAGAGAGTATGGTGGAGTTTCATCAAATTTATTTGATGAGAAAATATGCAAGAAGAATACATGGTTATAATTTTCCATGCAATTTTAGTTAATAAGAAAGGAAATACAACATGGAGATATGCATAAAGAAATTATTTTTGAAGGCCCAATAATGAGATCATGCAAGAGCAACATCTGCAAATGGTATTAAGGAAAGGTTGCATTATAGAGAGAATTAATGGTTAGGGTAGATAGTAGGTTTTTCAGAAATTTAGGAAGAATACTAAGGACAGAAATAGTTTTGACTAGGGTTCAAAACTTAGTCACATAAATAGGTGCCATGCTTTAAAATGCACCAATAAGTGCATAGATAGGTAGAGCAAGTCACAGGGAAGAGGAATGGGTCAAAGAATGGTCTCTGAACACTTTATTTCGAAATTTAAAAGTGGGAGCAAAAGTGCATCTGATAACAGTCAAATGGTCAGTGATTTGATTAGGGTCAGAAACAGGATTAGAACAAGTATCAGATGACCTCAAATGACTAGGTGGTAATGAAAAGAATGGAAGAACACATGCCACACATGAGTTCTAGGAAGGTACTTTGTCATGGATAGAATAGATGAGCTTAATACAAGTGTTGGTAAATTGAATCTGTTATCAGACACGAAGATAGTCTGCACACTAGGTGTTTGATAAAATGACTGCAAGAAAATATTTTGCAAAAACTGAGAGGAGCCTCTTAAGATGGGATGTAGATGATTCTAATAACACCATGGGTGCATTCCTTGGGCTAGTTTTATTAGTTTTAAAATTCCTCAAAAAGGGGCTCCTAATGTCTTGTGGTGAGACTAAGACATTAGAGTTAGGGCTTCAGGATTGAGAGGAAAAATAACAAGATAGGCTTTATTTGAAAGATAGAATGATAACAACTTACATGGGACAAAATATTAATTGATGGGTTTTGAATAGGTTAGGCCACATGCCTACCTGAGGATCATATCTATACACGAGCAATTCATCAAAGTCAAACAAAGTCACACAAATTCAACTCCCACACAAGGTCAATCATTTGCAGCTAATCTAGCATCACCAGAAACAATGATTGAACGAGTGCTCAATGATGATCATGCCATGGTCAAGTTGAAAAGAGTTTCAAATAAAAGAGTAAAGCTTTTGTAGATTTTTCAGAAACTAGTGGAGACATAGCATCTCCTTTAGAAAGTTTTCTTAAAGGTGTTTGAAATTCTTTTATAAATATCAACAAAATATAAGTTTGTAAAATAGTGGGACCACTCTACTTTGTAGGTCCAGATAATTTTGTAAATACTTAGTTTTGATAAAAGCTTTGTCTCAAAGATAAATCTTGGCGCTTATTTTGGACAAATAAAATAACTTGAAAAAGGAGAGGTTGCCAAGATAATGGTTTTGGAAAAATAGCTAGAAGCATAAATAAAGGCATGATCACAAGGGCACAAGGATTGTGTTGGTTCACAATAGTGTTCAACAAGCAACTCAAATAGGCATCATTAACATAACAACCAAGACAAACAAGCAAGAAATAGTACTTCCAGAGGTTCACTCAAAAAGTTTTTGTTGGCCCTCATTTTTGGCTCACTAAACACTACTTAAACAGGGTTACAAAAAGTGGGGTGTTACAGCTCTTCCCCCCTTAAACAGAATCTTGTCCCGAGATTCCTAAGCGTAGTAGTAAGAGGTGCTGAGACTAAGTTAGAGTTAGGCCTCAACGGTTGCTCGTCCAACTCATCGGTGATAATATGAGTTGCATCAAGGACTTGCTTTTGCCAAAGGTGTAGATTGTCTTCATTTGCTGAAGTTGATGGCTGAAGAGTTGATGTTGCCAAAAGTATCTTGTCGAAACCTGGTCGGGACATTTTAAAGGTTAGCGGGGTTAGGTTGTCTAGTATGCCCAAAAAGATTCTACGAGAGTTAGAAGGGTTTCAACTCGCGATTGAGGTCTTGGAGAGTTGAGGCTTCTCGGGTAGCTCTTGTTGGCTTGGAGTCGCTCTTTCCCTCGCGTAGCTTGATGGAATCTTCAGATCTTGGAGTCGTGCCTTGAAGCTTGATATTGGCGTAGATCTTTAATCTCAAGCTTGCAGTCCTCCGAGGATGGTAGATAAGAGCATTTATGCTTCGGTCCTGATAGGTGTGTCAAATCTGTCGACTTAGTCCTCTGTGCTTTCTAACTACCAAGGTGCAGGTTAGTCCTAATGGAAACCATTCTTCTGGGGTATCTTGTGCTTGAGCTGAAATCACTTCAGGTGGCGGTGCACCACCAAGGGTGTGTCTTCCAGTAGTCAACGATTTATTCCTTCTTGTCTTCGGGTTGGTGGGGACTATTAAAGATCTTCTTGTTTCCCCATCTTCTTGTAGGCTTGACGATCTTGAGGTATATTGGGATACCTTGAGTCGACTTCATCTTCCGAGAAATCTTCATGTGGATTACTACCCGTGGCACAAGTCAGTTTTGGTTTCGGACCTGTCAAAAATTTGAACGAGCGAGCGAGTTAGTTAGAAAAGTATTCACTTCTTCTCATTGCGACCTCCATTGATATCCCCTAAATGTAGAGTCGACATTGATGTCTCAATTTTGGAGAGTCTTCATTCTTCTATTTGCTCCGTGGAGATCAAGCACGTGAGTCTTTAGGCTTCAAGTGACCATAACGGGTTGATCTTCGAAAGTTAGGCTTGGCTTTGATACTAGCATGCTCCATGTTAATTGGCTAGTGAGAAGATTAGCAAGTGTTGGGATGTTAAGAGAGTATCATCAATGTTAGCGAAACTCTAGATTTAAGGTTAGGCGATCCGGGTTGGTGAAATCTTTGTCTTCTAGAAGTCCTTTGTAGTCCAGGCGGGTCTATCTTCTGCTTCCCTGATGTTGTAGAGAGGTCTAGACGAAGCTTGAGACACTCAGCACAAACTGTTGTATGAGATCTCGGGTATGTGTTGCGAGAAGAGTCACAACCCACTATTATCAAGGTTAGAGTTAGTGTTTTCCTAATACCTTACGTATGCTACTCGAGCTGACATAAATAGGTGAGAGGGAAAACACATTTTAGTGAGGTCTTTCTATTTGGGGTTTTACACACCTGAGGGTTTCTAAGGCTGAGGGGCCAAAAACAAGCACAAGCTCAAAGTAACACACACACTCAAGAAACACACGTGGCAACTGCAACCAATATCAAGAACACACAAGCCAATCAACGAACAATTGCAGAAATCACACGAGGTACTTCAAGTACCAACGATGCCTAACAACGCGCGATATTTGGGGGTTAGTCCTATTCATCCTAGGGTCATGGTTGGCCATAGTTGTTGATGTCTTCATTCTCCTTGGCTCTCGCTTTAGTTGAGATTGATGGTAGTCGATGAGGTAGCCGCAGTGTTGTTGAGCTATTTGACATTGAATTCAGAAGTGCAGATCTTGTAGGTACTCTTGCTCACATTACACAGATGTGAGGTCTTTGGAAAGGTTGTTGAAGTCCTTCATACGCGATGATGTCTCATGCCAGGCCAAAAGAATTCTACTCAAGTAACCGAGAACTTGGTCCTTGACGACTGCAAGGATGCGAGTCCAGGGAGGAACAAGGTTAGCTTCTTGACAGAGCCATTGGTGTCAACCAAAGGCAAGGTAATTGTCAACACTCTTCTTTCCTTGCGGTTGGGGAGGTTTGAAGACGTCCTTCGG
Source organism: Dactylis glomerata (assembly GCA_007115705.1). Classification (NCBI taxonomy): domain Eukaryota; kingdom Viridiplantae; phylum Streptophyta; class Magnoliopsida; order Poales; family Poaceae; genus Dactylis; species Dactylis glomerata. The sequence goes on from QXEO01001749.1 coordinate 344,412, forward strand.
AAGTTTGCTCCATCTTGTGCTGCTAAGCTCCATGTCTTTTTGGGGACATCGTCCAACAGGTTGTTTTGAAGAAGATGAGACAGATGGAGTAATAATCTTCAAACATTTTTTTGGAAACTAGAGAGATAAGATTAGAAATTTTGAAGAGGTGAGAAAGGTATAATCCATACTATTGGCTACTTAGAGGAAATAACTTTTGCAATTAGTTTTAGCAAAATATTCCTTTCCTATCTAACGTCCATGCTAACTAAGGTCTCCTACAGTCAGGATGGCTCTGATACCAACTCTGTGAGGACCCCAGATTAGCCATCCGGAATACCCGATATGCATGCAATTCATGATCCCATGATCAGTGTGTCGTGAATCCACATATCCGAGTTAATAACAGAATTACATCATCCATTACAGTCCTAAAATAAAAGTCTTACAATTGGTCACATGACCAAGTATGATTTTGCCATGCAGGGCAAGTCTACAACTAAGCAGCGGATACCAAACAACGTTGATGACCCACGTCACGCCTACTACCCTACAGGCAACTGACTGGGAGATGTTCCTAATTCGCATCAGCGTCGTCATTCCCACCATCATCTTCCTCAAAGCCTTCTTCATAGTCTGACCAAGTTAATAGCCAGGGACAAAGCCGTGAGTACATTTGAATTGTACTCGCAAACCATCTAAGAGGAACAATTGCATGCTATTTGGCTGTAGCAAGGGAGAATGGTTTCAGGCTAGTTGCTCTATACTAGTCATAGTTTCTTGTGTCGATATAGCATGTCATACGACATCTCTATATCCTTATTAAAGAAGAATTTTTGTAAAATATTTTAGTAAAAGCGCTAGGGAAGGGGGAACTCATTTTCAAGAGAAGAGCCGGTGGTCAATCAAACATGACCACCATCCTTTTTAATCCGGTCAATCACACATGACCACTTCCATTCCTTCGGCAGTACCCAACGAGTACTCCGAACCTTAACCGTGCCACGACTGTACCCTCCAAGTACTCCGTCCGGCACCTTTCTCCATTTTTCCAAAAACACTATTGTAAAACCAAAACTTGACACATGTTAAGTATGGCCATTCCAACCGTCCATGACCGAGGACTCGGCTATTCGAATAGATTACACTCTGCAGAGGTTGTACACTTTACCCACACCATCCGATAAATCCGCCGGGATACCACCACAGACCGTCATACACAAGTATGCGGGGTTCGGATAATCGATCAAAGTCCTCCATCTATCTACCTTAGTATGGGTGCCTACCCTGTGGAGTTTACCTCCCCGACATGTCCCGGCAGTACCTCCTTCAGAGTGTAACTCCGGCGCCACGGCGGGAGAACCCAAGTGTCTTCCGACCGGATAAATCCTGAAGGATCCCGATTTACTATTGCCCACAAACTGGCGGCAACCCAGATTCTGTGGTCCTACAAACCCTTATATAGTGTGAGGCTCCCCACACTAAAGCAAATAAACTTCAAACTAAGCCCCGTCCCATACCAGGGTATTGTGGTTGCACGGGAGTAATTGGTTTGGCGAACACTTATACATAATGCCATTTTTCAGAAACCCACCAACTCCTTCATCTCCCATGTCCAACTCCATGTTTTTAAAACCATTTGAATTTTTTTTAATGGAGTAGCAACTACTCCAAGGTTTTCGAAAACATTTTCGAAATCTTTCCAGAGAGTATTCCCAATCCTAAAGTTTTTGGCTCCACTACAAGTTTTCCAAAGACATTGATGCTAATAATCAAGTCTCTAATGAGAGGTGTGTTAAATAGGTCACAAGGGTGTCATCTCTATGGATGATATCAAGTCGACTTGTGGAGCTAAGTCGCCAACTATTGCTATCTAGAGAATAATAGCAATATAGAAAATCAATGCATAATAAGAAAAACAGGAGTAAATTAATGCAAGGTGTAATAGTAGGATTCAGATATGCAACAAGTAGATGGCTTGCCTTGAGTGGCTTGTCCCTGGTCTTCTTCTTCTTCTTGATATTCAAAGATCTCCCCCTCCTCCGCACACTCGTCGTTCGATTCTATCGCCAGAAAAAAAAATAACACACAATAAGCACACATGTATACATAGTCCACACACAAGCCATGCAACAACACATTTCAACAAAGAGTATCAGAAACAAACATGTTCTGATTCTGAAACAAGGAACTATTTTACAAAAGAATTATCACTCTAGTAATAGCAAGGTAATTTCTAACGGTAAATAAGCCCTATGCACTAAGCAAACACCTTGCAGGCATCAATATGAATCAAGACATGGTAACCAACATATCACCAGATAACTAACATAATTACAGAACCAACTCAATTGGAATCAAACCAAAAGAGTATATGGTTGAATTATAATGAATTTCCTATTCACAATTACCACTAGAAAAGAAAAATAAATCTCTAAAACTTTCAGTAGCTCCTAAAATTCCACCAGAGGTCAAGTTGGAAAGCTACAGTAATGCAGAACACACCAGAGTTTGAATCACTCCAAAAGCTCATTTCTATTAAGCACAATAAATAAAACAATGCTAATTTCTATTAACATCAAAATAATTACTGTAGCGAAAATAATAACCCTAAAATAGCAAAACAAGTTTCTTAGGTCTCACAGTAAAACATAGCATCACTGAAAATTGGAACAACTTAATTTCACACTACCAAACTCCAGATTTGGATTTGTGAACTAAAAACCCTAAATATACACAAATTAATTCACAGACAATATTCAGGGTCCTAAAAATCTTGCATGCAGTAGTAATAGATAGGTATTGAAATAATGAGTTCACAGAAACTTGAATCATTCAATTTGGGCCTAAATTTATTTTTCTACAAATTTTACAAGTTCTCAGATCTGGAAGAAATAACAATGAAATCTTCTGAAAAAAAATGTATCGGGCTAGATCTGAGTCGGACCCGGGCAGCATAGTGCCGGGCCGGCCCAGTCTACCCTGGCGCATGTGGGAAGGCGGTTTAAAATGACCGACAAGCGGGGCCCACCGGTCAGCGCCCGTCGAGGCCGAACCGGTACGCGGCTACGGGGACCGTCCGATCAAGAGACGATCGACGGCCCCCAGCCTTCTTCTTCCTCCAGCCACGGGAGGTCATGGACAAAACCCTAGCTAGATCGGGGCCGCACAGGGGCTCACCTAGGGCGGTCGCTGGCCGTCGGGGAGGCGTCGGAGCGGATGCGAAGGTCTCAGGGGTCCCGGGAGTGGTCTCGGAGTGGCTCCAGGTGGTCGGGGCGTCGGGTCTATCCTCAACGGGATCTACAGGGACGGGATAATGGTGGCGGATCCAAGGTCTCCTGCGGACATGCAATGACACGATTAGATAGATCTACGAGAGAGGATTCAGATGATATAAAGAAGAGTATCAGAGGTGGGTTAAATCGGTGGCCATCCTCCTCGAAAGTTTGCAGCACCGAAAATGCAAACTCGCATTAGCAGGGTATTCTAGGGCGGGAGCTTGAGTCTAGGCTCACGGAGTGGTAAATGGATCTCAGGGGAGTGGAATGAGTGTCCTGTGAGGGGCTGTGGTGCCTGGTGGCCTTATAAATCTGAGAGGGTAGGGTTAGGCCGGTTTGGGCTTGTGGGGGATAGGGAGGGCTCTGATTGGGGGAGAGAGGCGGTGGAGAGGGTCCAGGGGGGTCCAGGGGTGACGCCTTGCCTGGGAAGTAGCTGCTGTGGTTTTTAAACAAGTTTGAGACAAGATTTGCACATATGCATGAGTCTTTCCAATAGCTACCTCCAAGCACTAGAGGACAAGAAAGAGAGGGCTTGCTACAGTACATTTCATCCAGAGGGGTGTCAAAGTGCTGGAGAGGTCAAAGTGGTGGTTTGGGGGTAGTTCACATGGAATTCAAAAATTGGAGATGGATATGGTGGAATGCATGCATGATCAAAACCCAAATTTTGTGAAGTGAGTTTGCTTAGCTCTTATAAAGATGCATGTGGGAATATATAAGAGAGGGAGGGGTAGTGAGAATATTAGATAAGGCATGATCAAGTTTTGCCAGAATAGAATTATCACCAAAATTTGGATATTTGAAGGTTTGCCCGAAATATACTTTGGACAAGATTTTGATAGTGATAGATAGGAATAACTAGGGGTTTTAGGTTTAGATGATTCTAAAATCATAAGAGAGTATGGTGGAGTTTCATCAAATTTATTTGATGAGAAAATATGCAAGAAGAATACATGGTTATAATTTCCCATGCAATTTTAGTTAATAAGAAAGGAAATACAACATGGAGATATGCATAAAGAAATTATTTTCGAAGGCCCAATAATGAGATCATGCAAGAGCAACATCTGCAGATGGTATTAAGGAAAGGTTGCATTATATAGAGAATTAATGGTTAGGGTAGATAGTAGGTTTTTCAGAAATTTAGGAAGAATACTAAGGACAGAAATAGTTTTGACTAGGGTTCAAAACTTAGTCACATAAATAGGTGCCATGCTTTAAAATGCACCAATAAGTGCATAGATAGGTAGAGCAAGTCACAAGGAAGAGGAATGGGTCAAAGAATGGTCTCTGAACACTTTATTTCGAAATTTAAAAGTGGGAGCAAAAGTGCATCTGATAACAGTCAAATGGTCAGTGATTTGATTACGGTCAGAAACAGGATTAGAACAAGTATCAGATGGCCTCAAATGACTAGGTGGTAATGGAAAGAATGGAAGAACACATGCCACACATGAGTTCTAGGAAGGTACTTTGTCATGGATAGAATAGATGAGCTTAATACAAGTGTTGGTAAATTGAATCCGTTAACAGACACGAAGATAGTCTGCACACTAGGTGTTTGATAAAATGACTGCATGAGTGCATTCCTTGGGCTAGTTTGATTAGTTTTAAAATTCCTCAAAAAGGGGCTCCTAATGTCTTGTGGTGAGACTAAGACATTAGAGTTAGGGCTTCAGGATTGAGAGGAAAAATAACAAGATAGGCTTTATTTGAAAGATACAATGATAACAACTTACATGGGACAAAATATTAATTGATGGGTTTTGAATAGGTTAGGCCACAGGCCTACCTGAGGATCATATCTATACACGAGCAATTCATCAAAGTCAAACAAAGTCACACAAATTCAACTCCCACACAAGGTCAATCATTTGCAGCTAATCTAGCATCACCAGAAACAATGATTGAATGAGTGCTCAATGATGTTCATGCCATGGTCAAGTAGAAAAGAGTTTCAAATAAAAGAGTAAAGCTTTTGTAGATTTTTCAGAAACTAGTGGAGACATAGCATCTACTTTAGAAAGTTTTCTTAAAGGTGTTTGAAATTCTTTTATAAATATCAACAAAATATAAGTTTGTAAAATGGTGGGACCACTCTACTTTGTAGGTCCAGATAATTTTGTAAATACTTAGTTTTGATAAAAGCTTTGTCTCAAAGATAAATCTTGGCGCTTATTTTGGACAAATAAAATAACTTGAAAAAGGAGAGGTTGCCAAGATAATGGTTTTGGAAAAATAGCTAGAAGCATAAATAAAGTCATGATTACAAGGGCACAAGGATTGTGTTGGTTCACAATAGTGTTCAACAAGCAACTCAAACAGGCATCATTAACATAACAGCCAAGACAAACAAGCAAGAAATAGTACTTCTAGAGGTTCGTTCAAAAAGTTTTTGTTGGCCCTCATTTTTGGCTCACTAAACACTACTTAAACAGGGTTACAAAAAGTGGGGTGTTACAATTATGCGAAGATGTGTTCCAGAGTATGAACAACAAGAGATATTGAGAAAATGCCGTGGTAGTGCTTATGGAGGGCATCATGCGGGAGATAGAACTGCACAAAAGGTTCTACAATCAGGTTTTTATTGGCCAACCCTTTTTAAAGATGCTAGAAAGTTTATTTTATCTTGTGATGAATGTCAAAGAGTTGGAAATATTTCTAGACGCAATGAAATGCCTATGAATTATTCTCTTGTTATTGAACCATTTGATTGTTGGGGATTTGACTTTATGGGTCCTTTTCCTCCTTCAGAAGGTTATACTCATATACTCGTTGCTGTTGATTATGTTACTAAGTGGGTAGAAGCTATACCTACGAAGAGTGCCGATGGTGAGACCTCATTAAAAAATGCTTAAGGACGTTATTTCTCCTAGGTTTGGTGTGCCTAGATATCTTATGACTGATGGAGGTTCTCATTTTATTCATGGAGGTTTTAGGAAAACTCTTGCTAGATATGACGTTAATCATAGAATTGCTTCTGCTTATCATCCCCAAACTAGTGGGCAGGTAGAGCTATCGAATAGAGAGATCAAATCTATCTTGCAGAAGACTGTTAATAGGTCTAGGAAAAATTGGGCTAGCAAGTTAAACGATGCTTTATGGGCTTATAGAACTGCTTATAAGAACCCCATGGGCATGTCTCCTTACAAAATGGTTTACAGAAAAGTGTGTCACTTGCCCTTAGAATTAGAACACAAAGCTTTTTGGGCGGTGAGAGAGCTTAATAGGGATTTTAAACTCGCCGGTAAGAAAAGGTTGCTTGATTTGAGTTCTTTAGATGAGTGGAGAAACGAAGCTTATGAAAATGCCAGACTATTCAAAGAAAAAGTCAAGCAATGGCATGATAAGAGAATTCTTAAGAGAGAGTTTCATGTTGGTGAGAAATTTCTATTGTATAGGTCTCGTCTCAGATTTTTTGCAGGAAAATTACTCTCAAAATGGGAAGGACCTTTTGTTATTGAAGAGGTGTATCGCTCCGATGCGATAAAGATTGCTTCGTTAAAAGATAACACTACACAAGTGGTGAATGGACAAAGTTCAAACATTATATTGCTAGAGATTCTTATAATGAAGATGTTGATGTTATTCAAATGATTACTCTGGAAGAGTTCATCAAAGAACATATGCAGGAAACTGCAGAGTTAGTTTCCGAATAGGTAACAGTTCTAGTCAGAAAAGGTTCACGGTAAGTTTTTCTATTTATATTTTTGATGTTTTTATTAAATATGAAAAATCACAAGACAAAAACGGGCATGAGACGGAGTCCGGTGGCTCCTCACCACCAGGGGGCATGGGCCCACTCCAGGCCGCGCCGGCCTGTGGTGAGACCACCCCGGAACTCGTTTCCGTCCCGGTTTCCTCCCGTGACTTCGCTTCGATGTTTAATTTTTGCCTATATAACCCCCCCGGATTGCCCGAGGTCTGTATATCGTGTTCTCGTCGTGTTTTGTTTCGATCGGTTTCTGTAAGGAGATTGTTCTCAGTTTTAGAGGCATCATGGCTTCCTCAAGCGATGACAAGGGCAAAAAGCCTTTAGAAGAGGACCACCAAGACCCCAAGCTGAAGGAAGGACAGATGACTAGAGGATCAAGTGGGAAGGATCCTACTTTTGTAGGATCGATGAACACTAGACGTGCTTTTTCTCATAATATGCAGGGACCAACACTACCAGTCCTAGATCTAAGCTTCCTTCCTGCAGTAGAAGAAGGCCTTCTAGTCACTGATGAGCTTTGTGCCCAGTACCGGGTTTTGAAGAGGGAGGTGGAGATACTTCAAGAGGAGAACCTCAGACTTCGCAGGATGCTGGAGCTTTTCCTTGCACCAATTATGATCGCACCACCACCGCTGAAGGAGTAATTTGTCATTGGTATAGGCATCCCCTTGGTTTGTTCCAAGCTTGGGGGAGTGCCGCGGTATCACATCATTATCTTTTACTCATTTACTTTTCAAGTAGAGTCATATCATGAATAGAGAAGTTATCTTATAGAATAGTTTGCAGTGTGGAAGTATCCTCCTTTAGTTGGTTATCTATGTATCCCTTGGTGTGAGTTGCGGTTGAGAAATATTAATGAGAAGTCTTATCATTAACTTTCCGCACACCTTATCTTAGTTTACAATCTTTCTTATATGATTAGTCTTGTTGATTAGTATTGGTATCACTTTGGGAGCATGAGTAAATCTAGTTGGTTTTTGGCAAACTTAGCTTGGTCAGTAGCAACATTACCTTGAGGTTTGAGTAGAAAAAGAAGGAAGTGTTAGTAGATACATCATTTCAGCTTTCCTTCATGATTGGCTCATAAGCAATAGTATTCTCAAGTTAAAATCGTTTGTATTTTCAAGGAAGCTTGCATGATTGTTCCTACCATATGTATGTTTGTTTGTTTCATGCAACTCTTATGCTTGCTACCCAGCCTTGCTAGCCAAAAACCTGTACTGAGAGGGAATACTTCTCGTGCATCCAATCCCCTAAAACCAAGTTACTTCCAAAGAGTCCACTATAAATTCCTATGCATGGTATTTCAAGCCATTCCAAGTAAATTTTCATGTGCTACCTTTCAAAAACCTTCAAATACTTCCAGTTTTGTGCCACTGATTTTAGCTCATGAGGATGTAGTGGTTTGGTTTGTTATCTTCCATACTAAATTAAGTACCCCTTGACTAGGCAGCTTCATCTGCTCGTCATTAATTTACCAAGGGAGCTGGTTAGACCATGTAATCTAAAAAAAAGAAGAGAAAAATAAAAAGGTACTCCTCCATGGTATGTGAAAGTTGGTGGGCACCCGATGGAATCGGTTAGCCATGGTTTGAGAAAGGAAAAAGGTGGGGAGGAGTGCCAAGCTATAAAAGAGCACAAATGTGCCAATTAATCAACATCTCGGAACCGCTCTCACATGTTTAGTATGGAAGATATCAAGAACTCCGTTGCTAGTCGTTGACAAAAGCAACCACCTCTCAAAACAACTTTTATCTCTGTTTTACAAATGAAAAGCTCTAGCACATGTTTAATCCCTGCTTCCCTCTACGAAGGGCCTGTCTTTTACTTTTATGTTGAGTCAACCTATTCCCTTCTATCTCAAGTAAGCATTTGAGTTGTTATGTTTCACTCATCCATATGTTGATCTGTTCAATCATGTTTACTATCTTCCTTTGTTTAGTTTGATGCTTTTATCTGAAGGAATATATCTTTGAAAGCTTTCTATGATTGTAAAGATTTTGTTTTGTTGAGCATATGGTTTTTGCTATATTAGCTCTGTTATAAAAGGTTCCGTTCAAAAATAAGTATAGTTCGTTCATTGTTCTCTGACCAAGAACTAAGGTTTGCCATCACCAATATGATTTACCTTGTGCATCTTTATTTGTGATTCCCTTTTACTTATTGCAAGTCTATATTATATGAAGGGAAGTTGCTGTCTATTATAATTTGTGCCTTGGTGAATGTGATGCTTCTTGTCCGTATTTTGTTATGACACTGCACCATAAACCATGGGAGTTCTCGCTTGGAGGAGGTCTAAGCTTGGGGTGGTTGACTTTTGCTCACATTTGTATCCATACTGTTTCTGATAGAGAGATATACTATGTTGTTTTCCTCTGTTCTACATGTTTGATGATCATTGGAGGACTTGCTGTCGAAATCAGGATTCTGCTGGAAAAAGGACCGTCAAGATACCATATTTCTGAAGATCAACAATTCCAGAGAAATACCCAGAAATTCATATAATATCAGAAGACGAAAGTAGCCAGAAGGAGGAGGCGAGAGGAGCATCAGGGTGGGCTCACCACCAGGGGGCGCGGGCCCACCCCTGGCCGCACCGGCCTGTGGTGAGGCCACCCTAGCCCACTACTGCCATCGCCCCCTTGCGTATATGGTCATCCCCGAAAACCTAAGTCAAGGGGGGGGGGAGGCTCAGAGATAGACACCGCCGCCTCTGCGGGGCAGAAAACACCGAGAGAGAAAAGCTCTCTGGCAGGCGGAAATCTGCCGGGGAAATTCCTTCCCGGAGAGGTGAGATCATCGCCATCATCATCATCATCGCGCTGGACTTCATCGGGATCATCATCATCACCATCATCATCATCATCAGCACCTTCATCTCCACCATCACCACGCCATCCCGCTGTAACATCTTGGGTTGAATCTTGTCAAAATCTTAGGGGAAACTTTCCCGGTGTTGATTATCTTTGTAGTTGATGCTATTGAGTGGAACCGTTGAATTAAGGTTTATGTTCAGATTGTTATTTACCATTATTTCACCTCTGGTCATGATCCATATGATGTCTTGTGAGTAGTTCGTTTAGTTCTTGAGGACATGGGAGAAGTCGAGATGTTAGTAGTGAAACTATGTTGAGTAATATTTAATGGTTTGATATTTATGTTGTGTTGTTATTCTACTAGTGGTGTCATGTGAACGTCGACTACATGATACTTCACCATTTATGGGCCTAGTAGAATGCATTGTGTATTTGGCTACTAATTGTGGGGTTGCCGGAGCGACAGAAACCTAAACCCCCGTTAGGAAACCATTGCACCAGGGAGCGTAGGATCTTAGAGTTTAAGGTTGTGGTTAGATTTATCTTAATTACTTTCTTGTATTTGCGGATGCTTGCAGGGGATATAATCACAAGTGTGTATTAGTCCTAGTAAGGGTAGTACGCTTGCACAGGTTCACCCCCATAACACTTATCATACCAATAAAGATTACTTAGCAGCATGGAGCGAAAGCTCTCGACAGAAACTCCCGTGTGTCCTCAGGAATGTTTGGTAATCATAAGTTACACAACCGGCTTGTCCTTTGCTCTAGAAAGGATTGGGCCACTTGCATCAATTACTTTTATTATGTTTTATTTACTCGTACTTTATTTACTTGCATTACCAAAGACCCCTGAAAACCCGTTTGCTAGCATTTACAGTGAATCCTTGATCAAAACCACTTGTCAACACCTTCTGCTCCTCATTGGGTTCGACACTCTTATTTATCGAAAGTACTACGATACACCCCCTATACTTGTGGGTCATCATAATGCACTACCCCAAATTGGACTAATACACACTTGTGATTACACCCCTTGCAAGCATCCACAACTACAAGAAAGTAATTAAGATAAATCTAACCACAGCCTTAAACTTTGAGATCCTACACTCCCTGGTGCACTGGTTTCCTAATGGGGGTTTAGGTTTCTGTCGCTCCGGCAACCCCACAATTAGTAGCCAAATACACAATGCATTCTACTAGGCCCATAAAGGTAAAGTATCATGTAGTCGACGTTGACATGACACCACTAGTAAAATAGCACCACAACATATAAATATCAAACTATTAAATATTACTCAACACAGTTCCACTACTAACATCTTGACTTCTCCCATGTCCTCAAGAACTAAATGAACTACTCACAAGACATCATATGGATCATGATCGGAGGTGAAATAATGATAAATAACAATCTGAACATAAACCTTAATCCAACGGTTTCACTCAATAGCATCAACTACAAGAGTAATCAACACCGGGAAAGTTTGCCCTATGAACTGGACAAGATTCACCCCAAGATGTTACAGCGGATGGCGTGGTGATGATGGCGATGAAGATGCTGGTGATGAAGATGATGATCCTGATGAAGCCCAGCTCGATGGCGATGATGATGGCGATGATCTCCCCTCTCCGGGAAGGAATTTCCCTGGCAGATTTCTGCCTGCCGGAGAGCTTTCTCTCTCTGTGTGTTTTCCGCCCCGCAGAGGCGGCGGAGTCTATCTCTGATCCCTCCTAGGTCTTAGGTTTTCAGGGAGATGATATTCGTGAGGGGGCGCTGGCAGAGGTGGGCCAGGGTGGCCACACCACTGGGTGGCATGGCCTAGGGCTGGCCCACACCACCTGGTGGTGTGGGCCCCTGGTGGCTCACCTCGCCCTCTCCTTCTGGCTACTTCCGTCTTCCGATGAAATATGAATTTCTGGGTATTTTCCTGGAATTGCTGGTCTTCAGAAATGTGGTGTCTTGACGGTCCTTTTTCCAACAGAATCCTAACTCCGGTAGTGAGCTCTCCAATAACCATCAATCATGCAAAAATAGAGGAAACAACATAAGTATCATCTCTAAATATGAAATATATCAATGAATAACAATAAATTATAATATAAAATAGTGATGCAAAATAGACGTATGAGGAGCCCCTACCTAGCTTTATATGGAACCAGGCTAGGGTTTACAAGTGTCCTAGTTGAATACAAAGTCTTCATCTTGTACTCCAAGTCGATATTACGTGCGGATCCAGATTGTCGAGTCGTTGTGCCGGTCCACCTCCATAATAGGCCGGATCAGGTATACTAATCCGTGGGTACCCGAAGGGCATGCCCACGTCAATAGCCCCGAGACTCTACTCGAGTTGCAGACTCGGGTTGAGTCTCTAATCTTCGATCTTTGACTTCTTCAATCCTTGACTTCATATATCTTCGACTTCATATAACTTCGACTTTATATATCTTTGACTTTATATATATTGGTCGGCTAATGCAATGGCAAAAATCGTCGGGTTCTTGAATTATTTTTGTTGGGTGCATAATCCGCTCACCAGATGGGAGTAAATTTTGAGTCCATGTCTCTAGTGTTTACCACTGATAATGGCCTCGGAGATTTTCTTTCTTGTTCTTCATTCATTGTCTTCTCAGAGTATTTCTTCATCGGGTGCACGATCAGCGCTTCTGATGGGAGTAGCCCCCGAGGCTATGGTTGGGTACTTGTAGTCAATCATAGGCTCGAATTTTCTTCTTATTCATTTCTTTTTTGTCGAATTGTTTCTTAAAGTTGTCTTTCTGTCGGGTGTGCGACCAGCGCTTCTGATGGGAGTAGCCCCCCGAGTCTATGTTCGGGTACTTGTAGCCGGGCATAGACTCGAGTTGTACCACTCAAACAAATAATCGAAGAAGTTCGACTCCTGTTGAAGGACTTGATAGATTTGTCGACTCCTGCTGGAGGACTTGATGAATTTTTCGACTCCTCGTAATCGTCGATCATATAAACTACAGAAAATATGTAGAGTTGTGAAATACTTTATCACTTTAAGAAACATTGAGTTTGCAGATTGTAATGATGATACAATATGTAAAATATAACTCAATTTTTTTTGTATAGTTTATTGTTCGTACGCAAGACCCTTTCGTTGGCCTGATGCCTTTGCGACTGGATCAGCTACTCAAGTCAAGACATAATTTGTTAATGCGTTTGCCACAATCGAATTGTAATATATGTTCAGCCCCCGAGCATGGAGTGCTAAGCCTTTTCGTTAGCCCGACACCCAAGATCTATTTACCTTGCCAACCTGTCAGTTGGGCTGCAACTGGGTTGGAGTTTTTAAGGATTCGACGAGGGTCAGCTACCCGGGCTTTCACAGATGCTCGGGGTCAATAATATGTAGGATGTTTTTGCATGGCACAGCCCCCGAGTGTCAGCTGCGGCAAAAGTAAATAATAATCGACTCTTGGTAGAGAAAAACTTAGCTTTTTTATCAAGTGCAGCATAGACGCGGCTGTGGTCGAGGTCGTAGAGCTAGGCGAGTTGCTGTCGCAGAACAATAGCTATGATCGGAGGCAAAGTGTAACGGCCCAGAAAAATCCCCTTTTTAGATTTGTTTGTTCTTTTTCTTTTGTGCATCATGCATCTTCATGCATTATAACTTTGCATGTTTTGTCAATCTAAAATTGTTCGCGATAAAATCTATTTTTATTTTTGCTTGTGTGGTTTTATTTAAAAACCCTCCTCTCCCTCTTCTTATTTTAAATTTAAACAAAAACTATGAAGTTTGCAAAACATTTGTAAATTGTTTTGAGATAAATATCCAATTTTCAAAAATGTTTGAAACCTATTTTAAATCTTCCTAAACTTTTCCTTCTCTCCCTCCTCTCTTGTTCCTGAAAATCGGTAGGAAGAAACCAGATTAAAAAAAAGAGGAGAAGCAAAGAAGCCTAGCCAGTCCATCTAACTCCCGTAGCCCAGCCGGCCCATTCTGCCCGAGCCAGAAGAGAACGATCCAGGCTCATCTCTCGGTGTCTTCTTTCTCCTCTGTACGACAAGCATCCAGAGCAGCCACTGTAGCCAGCTCTCATGATGGACGGACGTCCCATCGAATCCTTCTCCATAAAAAGGGAACCCTGCAACCCTAGCCTGCCTTCCCACTTCTCCCTTGCAGCGCCGCTATTCCTCTCTGCCTCACCATCGCCTCTCCCGCTCGCTCCCTGCTTCCTTTGTGTCGTGCAACACGCCGAAGACGTCGTCAAGCTTCTCGTGTCGACCATGCTCGAGCTCTTTCCGCCCTTCTCCGGCTCACTCTCCGCGTCCGTGCGCTCCGTCCGTCGGTTCGTGCTCTTCTTCGGGATGTCCTCGACGCTCATCTCACCGCCAAGCTCTCCTTGATGCCGGCGTGCGTCCCGCCGCATCACAAAGTGCTCAGCTTTGATACGCGCGCGTCCGTCACGAGCTCCAGCAGCCGCGCCCTGCAGGCTACGTCCTCTCCATCCGCCCTGACGCCTGCCGCTCGCCATGGATGCCCGGCTGCGCCGCTCCCGTCGCTCTTTGTCATCCACGTCTTGCCATCGCTGCTCGCGCCCGAGCGTCTCCTCGCCAAGCGCGGGCACGGCCATGTCTTTCTCCGGCCGAGCTCGGTGACTTCTGTGACTCCCTCGTCTTCGGCGCCCTCTGACCGCCTCCATCTCCAACCTTACCCGTGCGTCTCTGCAAGCCCCAACGCCAAGCTCCGATCCGTATTCGACCTCCGCCTCAACAGGGTACGCCGGCCATCTTCATCATGCTCGCCTTCATGCGGACGCGTCCCCGACAACGCCAAGACTTGCTACCTCTACTGACGCCAAGGGCCAGCCTCATCGTCTCTCGCCTGCAGCAAACCGATCTTGGCCGCGAGCATGCTGGGATCCCGCAGCTTGTATGTATCTTCACTGTCGCAGACCTGTTCCTCCGCTGTAGCTGTAGCAGTATGATGGGATCTGGATCTCGCTTCAGGTTAAATTAAAAGAGCCCGTGCCTGCTACTTATCAGATTCTGTCCGTAGCCTAACTGGTCGGTTCCTTTGCATGATCTGGTAGGTCCTTGGTTCAAATCCCCGGCTAGGCGCACATAAAGCCACCCTTTTTTGCTTCAATTCCGGTCCTGACAAGGTAGGACCCAGTCGTCAGGTCCGACCGGCGCCACCTCAGCCTTCCATGCATCATCATCGTCCCAATCAGCGCCCGGGTCCCGTTGTCAGCTGCGCAGGCTACTTCCAATCTGGGTGAGAAAAGTTCCAGCGAGTTTTTCTATTTCCCTGAAAATTCCTGCAAGTGTTTGAATCTTGCATAAATCATATCTTTTAAAGGGTAACTCGGAATACAAAGTATTTTATATGAAAGTTTATAAAAAAAATGCATAGAACCTGAATTTGTCATCCATATGCTTGTTTGCACACCGCATCATGTCATGCCGTGATAGTTTGCATTACAACTATTAAGTAACATATGAAGTAATTGTGAGATACCAATTATGGTTTCACCACTTCATTTAATTTTGTGTAGCTCACCCATGCTTTGCTTTTCCATGTTAATCAACATTTAAATTGCCGTGTAGTAAATCAACTTGAACCATATATGTGTGTGTCGGAATTCCAGTTCCACTTAATTTGGATAAGTTGCATTGCACCATATTTGCCATGTCATGCATAGATGCTTCACATGATCATGCCGGTTCTTTTCCCGTAGTAGTAAGTGTTGCATCCGTTGTTTGTTGTAGCGATTTGCTTCTTCCCGGATAGAACGCTTCGTGGTGTTGTGAGCAACGACAAGTTCTTCGGGTGTTCTTCGACAATCTTGCCAGGCAAGCTTTCCCGCCCCTTATCAACCTATAGGGGTACTTATTACCTTTTTGTGTTTATGATTTATGCTTTATGCTAGCCTTGTTTCGATGCTTTGTTCGAGTCACGTCTCCTATCCACCTATTTCCCCAAAGAAAAACTATATTTCCGCCACCTCCCGCCTATTACCTTTTGCTTGTTGTTTGAGTTGGCCTTGCGAGTCGTAGGCATGCTTAGGTCATTTCATGTTGTATTATCTTATTGGGTTGTTGGCAGGTTTTCACATGCTTTAGTTTATGGTTATGAGATGGATATTTTATTAGAGATAATTTGGATATAAGATGTTGGAGATAAACATGATTTATTTATGTTACAACTACACTTGATTAAGCAGAGGCATCGGTGAGTCATTTTGCCTGTTTTCCGACGGCTCACTTGTGTCCCCTAGGACCCCGAGTTCGCATGAACTGTTCTAAGCTGAGCACGCTAACCACTCATGGAGATGCCGTGGGATCTCCCTTGACTTACTACTTTTTATCGAGTTAGTTTACCGGGGGCCACAACACCGTATTTACATTTGGATCTAGATTTGGTTTGAGTTACCTTTGAAGGTGCTTAAGGTTTTAAGCCCCCCTCTGATGGGTGTGGTTGTGACGCCTCCGATGGTTGGCAGGTTTATTTGACTGCGGCGCGTTTTTATGTGAAGCTAGCGGATCCCTCCGATGGGCTCTCTTCTAGTCTTCTCCGTTCTCGCAAACTTCTGAGTCCGTCTTCGGAGCTCGGCTGACTTCGTTACGGGTAGCTTAGTAGGGTGGCCCCCCTAAACTCTCCTGTAGAACTAGAAACGGTCTTGTCGTGATATCCTTCCCTTGTCTAGGTCGGATTGATCGAGCGTGTATGGGTACATTGGTGCACCCCTGCAGGGTAAATCTTTTCGAAAAGCCGTGTCCGCGGTTATGGACGACTTGGAGCCGTTCTACTCGATCATAGAATAACTTGCACCTAATTGATGATAAAAAGTGGCATAGTAAATAGTTCTACTACAATATTAAATTGTTATAAAATTGTCAACCGTGTGAGTGCCTTTGATATTGCTTCTTCGTGTGGTCACAACGAGGTGATTCATCGGCTGGGTTATATTTGCTTAGTATTCTAGTTGGTTCCTCTATGCGCTCTCTTATCTCATTCTAATTAGACGGAAGTTGTAGAGTGTCTCTATAGGTTCTTTAGTGCTTGCTCGTTGCCGCTTAACCCCACCATACAGCTGACGTCCTTTTGAGTCTCTCGAGCTTGTCTGCGTACCTCACGTACAAAGGCGACTTGTTGACTACACTTTATACGTCTTGAAGTCTTGCTAAGTACTTCGTACTTATTGCTGCTCGTCTCGGATTTCTCACCGGAGCAGGTTTGAAGACAGGTACATGGAAGCGACGACGTTAGCAAGGTTACCCTTTCGGCTTGGCCTGGGCAGGGTTATGGACGCCATCGTTATCTTCAGGCCTCTTAGGCCCATTTGTATTCTTGTCCGTACTCGGATATTATTTGCTTTATGTATGATTTGGATCTTTGTATGTATCTATTTGGATCTTGACTCGTGGAGTCTTTGTGGTTATATATTCTTTTGTAGGTTCCATCGTGAACTTGTGTAATGTTACTACCTTGATTCCACCCGCATAATGTGTATGTTGTTTGTGCACATTTTGCTTGGTGGTGCGTTTCCAAAGCGACATCGTGCGAATTGTGGCGTGATTGCTATAATTCGCAAGGTGCCGATTTTTGGGGCGTCACAAGTTGGTATCAGAGCCAAGGTTTTGTCGATACCCGCGGGTCCTCTCTGCCTGTAGGATAACCTTGCCAACGGTCGTTGTTGTGTCTAGTGTTAAAACTACTTTGCTAAAAACTCGTTGGATAGTTCTGAGTAGGGCTGCATTTTACTTCTTACCTCTCTGCTTTTCTCCTCTTACCTTTGCGAGTTTTGTGTCATCTCTCTTACCTACCTCTTTGAGATTTAGGTTCCCACGTGGGTGGACGATCTCTTGCCTTTATCCTAATAGGTCCGTTCTTCGAAAGTTCATCGTCGTCAATGCAAGCAAGAATCCTTGTTGGTGGTGTCGACAAGTTCAACACAATGAAGATCCGATAGTCTAACCAACTCTTCCCCCTACATGAGCATGGATCTCGGGGCGAGATCCCTTGTTGGTGGTGTCGATTGTAACAGCCTAGAAAAATCCCCTTTTTAGATTTGTTTGTTCTTTTTCTTTTGTGCATCATGCATCTTCATGCATTATAACTTTGCATGTTTTGTCAATCTAAAATTGTTCGCGATAAAATCTATTTTTATTTTTGCTTGTGTGGTTTTATTTAAAAATCCTCCTCCCCCTCTTCTTATTTTAAATTTAAACAAAAACTATGAAGTTTGCAAAACATTTGTAAATTGTTTTGAGATAAATATCCAATTTTTGAAAATGTTTGAAACCTATTTTAAATCTTCCTAAACTTTTCCTTCTCTCCCTCCTCTCTTGTTCCTGAAAATCGGTAGGAAGAAACCAGATTAAAAAAAAGAAAAAAAAAGAGGAGAAGCAAAGAAGCCTAGCCAGTCCATCTAACTCCCGTAGCCCAGCCGGCCCATTCTGCCCGAGCCAGAAGAGAACGATCCAGGCTCATCTCTCGCTGTCTTCTTTCTCCTCTGTACGACAAGCATCCAGAGCAGCCACGTAGCCAGCTCTCATGATGGACGACCGTCCCATCGAATCCTTCTCCATAAAAAGGGAACCCTGCAACCCTAGCCTGCCTTTCCACTTCTCCCTTGCAGCGCCACTATTCCTCTCTACCTCACCATCGCCTCTCCCGCTCGCTCCCTGCTTCCTTTGTGTCGTGCAGCACGCCGAAGACGTCGTCAAGCTTCCCGTGTCGACCATGCTCGAGCTCTTTCCGCCCTTCTCCGGCTCACTCACCGCGTCTGTGCGCTCCGTCCGTCGGTTCGTGCTCTTCTTCGGGATGTCCTCGACGCTCATCTCACCGCCAAGCTCTCCTTGATGCCGGCGTGCGTCCCGCCACATCACAAAGTGCTCAGCTTTGATACGTGCGCGTCCGTCACGAGCTCCAGCAGCCGCGCCCTGCAGGCTACGTCGTCTCCGTCCGCCTCGACGCCTGCCGCTCGCCATGGACGCCCGGCTGCGCCGCTCCCATCGCTCTTCGTCATCCACGTCTTGCCGTCGCTGCTCGCGCCCGAGCGTCTCCTCGCCAAGCGCGGGCACGGCCATGTCTTTCTCCGGCCGAGCTCAGTGACTTCTGTGACTCCCTCGTCTTCGGCGCCCTCTGACCGCCTCCATCGCCAACCTCACCCGTGCGTCTCTGCAAGCCCCAACGCCGAGCTCCGCTCCGTATTCGACCTCCGCCTCAACAGGGTACGCCGGCCATCTTCATCATGCTCGCCTTCATGCGGACGCGTCCCCGACAACGCCAAGACCTGCTACCTCTACTGACACCAAGGGCCAGCCTCATCGTCTCTCGCCTGCAGCAAACCGATCTTGGCCGCGAGCATGCTGGGATCCCGCAGCTCGTATGTATCTTCACTGTCGCAGACCTGTTCCTCCGCTGTAGCTGTACCAGTATGATGGGATCTGGATCTCGCTTCAGGTTAAATTAAAAGAGCCCGTGCCTGCTACTTATCAGATTCCATCCGTAGCCTAACTGGTCGGTTCCTTTGCATGATCTGGTAGGTCCTTGGTTCAAATCCCCGGCTAGGCGCACATAAAGCCACCCTTTTTTGCTTCAATTCCGGTCCTGACAAGGTAGGACCTAGTCGTCAGGTCCGACCGGCGCCACCTCAGCCTTCCATGCATCATCATCGTCCCAATCAGTGCCCGGGTCCCGTTGTCAGCTGCGCAGGCTACTTCCAATCTGGGTTAGAAAAGTTCCAGCGAGTTTTTCTATTTCCCTGAAAATTCCTGCAAGTGTTTGAATCTTGCATAAATCATATCTTTTAAATGGTAACTCGGAATACAAAGTATTTTATACGAAAGTTTATCAGAAAAATGCATAGAACCTGAATTTGTCATCCATATGCTTGTTTGCATACCGCATCATGTCATGCCGTGATAGTTTGTATTACAACTATTAAGTAACATATGAAGTAATTGTGAGATACCAATTATGGTTTCACCACTTCATTTAATTTTGTGTAGCTCACCCATGCTTTGCTTTGCCATGTTAATCAACATTTAAATTGCCGTGTAGTAAATCAACTTGAACCATATATGTGTGTGTCGGAATTCCGGTTCCAGTTAATTTGGATAAGTTGCATTGCACCATATTTGCCATGTCATGCATACATGCTTCACATGATCATGCCGGTTCTTTTCCCGTAGTAGTAAGTGTTGCATCCGTTGTTTGTTGTAGCGATTTGCTTCTTCCCGAATAGGACGCTTTGTGGTGTTGTGAGCAATGACAAGTTCTTCGGGTGTTCTTCGACAATCTTGCCAGGCAAGCTTTCCCGCCCCTTATCAACCTATAGGGGTACTTATTACCTATTTGTGTTTATGATTTATGCTTTATGCTAGCCTTGTTTCGATGCTTTGTTCGAGTCACGTCTCCTATCCACCTATTTCCCCAAAGCAAAACTATATTTCCGCCACCTCCCGCCTATTACCTTTTGCTTGTTGTTTGAGTTGGCCTTGCGAGTCGTAGGCATGCTTAGGTCGTTTCAAGTTGTATTATCTTATTGGGTTGTTGGGAGGTTTTCACATGCTTTACTTTATGGTTATGAGATGGATATTTTATTAGAGATAAGTTGGATATAAGATGTTGGAGATAAACATGATTTATTTATGTTACAACTACACTTGATTAAGCAGAGGCATCGGTGAGTCATTTTGCCTGTTTTCCGACGGCTCACTTGTGTCCCCTAGGACCCCGAGTTCGCATGAACTGTTCTAAGCTGAGCGCGCTAACCACTCGTGGAGATGCCGTGGGATCTCCCTTGACTTACTACTTTTTCTCGAGTTAGTTTACCGGGGGCCACAACACCGTATTTATATTTGGATCTGGATTTGGTTTGAGTTACCTTTGAAGGTGCTTAAGGTTTTAAGCCCCCCTCTGATGGGTGTGGTTGTGCCGCCTCCGATGGTTGGCAGGTTTATTTGACTGTGGCGCGTTTTTATGTGAAGCTGGCGGATCCCTCCGATGGGCTCTCTTCTAGTCTTCTCCGTTCTCGCAAACTTCTGAGTCCGTCTTCGGAGCTCGGCCGACTTCGTTACGGGTAGCTTAGTAGGGTGGCCCCCCTAAACTCTCCTGTAGAACTAGAAACGGTCTTGTCGTGATATCCTTCCCTTGTCTAGGTCGGATTGATCGAGCGTGTATGGGTACATTGGTGCACCCCTGCAGGGTAAATCTTTTTGAAAAGTCGTGTCCACGGTTATGGACGACTTGGAGCCGTTCTACTCGATCATAGAATAACTTGCACCTAATTGATGATAAAAAGTGGCGTAGTAAATAGTTCTACTACAATATTAAATTGTTATAAAATTGTCAACCGTGTGAGTGCCTTTGATATTGCTTCTTCGTGTGGTCACAACGAGGTGATTCATCGGCTGGGTTATGTTTGCTTAGTATTCTAGTTGGTTCCTCTATGCGTTCTCTTATCTCATTCTAATTAGACAGAAGTTGTAGAGTGTCTCTATATGTTCTTTAGTGCTTGTTCGTTGCCGCTTAACCCCACCATACAGCTGACGTCCTTTTGAGCTCTCGAGCTTGTCTGCGTACCTCACGTACAAAGGCGACTTGTTGACTACGCTTTATACGTCTTGAAGTCTTGCTAAGTACTTCGTACTTATTGCTGCTCGTCTCGGATTTCTCGTCGGAGCAGGTTTGAAGACAGGTACATGGAAGCGATGATGTTAGCAAGGTTACCCTTCCGGCTTGGCCTGAGCAGGGTTATGGAAGCCATCGTTATCTTCAGGCCTCTTAGGCCCATTTGTATTCTTGTCCGTACTCGGATATTATTTGCTTTATGTATGATTTGGATCTTTGTATGTATCTATTTGGATCTTGACTTGTGGAGTCTTTGTGGTTATATATTCTTTTGTGGGTTCCATCGTGAACTTGTGTAATGTTACTACCTTGATTCCACCCGCATAATGTGTATATTGTTTGTGCACATTTTGCTTGGTGGTGCGTTTCCAAAGCGACATCGCGTGAATTGTGGCGTGATTGCTATAATTCGCAAGGTGCCGATTTTTGGGGCGTCACACAAAGTTGTTGTCGAGCCCCCCCTCCCCCCCCGAGCGGTGCTGAATGCGCAAGTGCGCGACGGCAAGCCCCCGAGCATGGCAAGCCGCAGTCGACGCGGATGTAGTCGAAGTCAACACTATCATGGGTGGCGCGAACGTAGTCGACGATATTGAAGATGATCTTTGCTTCGGCTTCTTCCTTTTTCCTTCTCAATGATGCAGCTGGCTCATTGTCTTAATCCAAGAAATATGTATGTACGCATGATTTGGCAACTTCTTCTCGTGATTTGATCATGTTCGTTTGGTATCTCTTTTTTAACAGGTAGTCCAGAAGGACCCGGAGATCCATTCAGTGGTGGGTGATTTTACAAAGAGGCCCATAAGAAAAGGAAAATACAACATGGCCCCACACTTTTACAGAAACCACCCTGACAAATATTGCGCACAAGAAATCAGGTCCTTAAACTCCGCCGACGGCTTGCAGATTCATGGTGAAGCCGCCCCAATCCTAGCCGGGGATGAGACCACTTGGCTGAGCGGGGGGCCTAGATGCCGCTATGAAGCTATGGAAGATCCTCACAGAGAGGAATGAGCTCGCGCATAGCATCGCGCCGAGCAAGGCGCGACCATCCTTGTGGCCTCAGCTAGCGGCGGCAACACGTCGCCGTTGCTGGTGGAACGCCTGGAAGAGCCGAATCTCCGAAGACTCCTGGAAGAAGCCGCTACCGCGGCGAGCTTGCTCGAACACACCCTCAACCACCTCCTCGCCGCCACGGTCAGCCGGGTGGGCAAGGGTTGTCGGAGGAGAGCCCGAGCAGAAGAGGCTGAGCTTGACGAAGACCTCAGACTCGCTGCCCGCCACTCCACCCACCCCCTCTTCCCCTCGCCACCGAGGCAGGCCGGAAGAGTAGAGAAAGGAGGAGACAGAGAAGCAGACCGTCGACCGGCACCGCGCTCACGCACCAAATTGGCAAGGTCCCTGCCACCTCCAAAACCGCCTACCGCCGAATCACCACACCACCTCCTCACCACACCACGACCGGACAGAGGAAAGTAGTGGGGAAAGGGGCGAGCAGAGAAGGAGAAGCAGCAGACTCCACTTGGCTTATTCAAGCAAGCGGCGACCTGCCCCACCCTACCCAGCTCCAACCAGAGGAGCAAGGACAGGACGAGCAACAACCCTAAGATCCAGATCCGCCCAGCCAGATCTCGATCTCCCCTCGAAAACACGGGCAGAAGGCCTGACCTACAACTACTAAGAACTCCGGCACCTTTCCTTCGCCATCTCCGGCCGGCAGCGTCGTCGGAGAAAGCTCGGGATCGGCCCGGTCTTGCTGTGGAGACTCTCAATTTTGTATCCCTCGATCGATGCGCGGTAACCGAAGGTACCTAGAAACCTCGTCATGTTCAAACAGAACTTGCAAAGCTTTTTTTCTTTCCTGGACACGTGATTGATCCTAGCTGAAAATAAAATAAAACAACATAAAGTAAATACTGAAAATAAACTAATGCTATAAATAAATGTGTTTTTATATGATTACAAATAAATATATATTTTGTATTTTCGGATTTAATTAAGACTAGAAATAAAAGGACACATGCAAGCGTTGGAAAGATGTTTCTTATGATTAAAATTAGGGATGTAAATGGATCGGATCGGATTGGATTTTGCCTTTACCATATCCTCTACCATGTGTTTTCATCCGATTCGGAGCGGAGCGGATAATGACCGGATGCGGATTCGGAAACGGATATATTTGATCGCGGATTCGGAGCGAAAATAGAACGGATTCAGAGCGGAAATAAAACTAAACGGATCGGTATGTTTAATAGTAGTTAATAACCATACAACCAAGAATACAAACAGTAAAACTGGTAATATGATAAAATAAATAAATATAACATGAATAATATTATGCACACGTAACCTAAGGTAACATATACACATGTTTGAGTAGCCTAGTAACCAAATAAACTTGTAAAATCTATGGTACGATGACTTGGCAACTTTTTAACTACTAGTTGTGCTATATTATCTTAACCTTTTTTTGGAAAAAAATGGATTATTGGTAAAAGACCATCGGATTATCCTAATTAATTTTTGGATAATCCATATTTGAAGCTATTTTGCATACCATATCCTATACCGTATTTGGGTGTTCAGTTCGGAATCGGATATCCTTATCCGTCGGATTCCTATAAATCAGATATGGATATTTAAAAATAGATTCGACGACGGATTTGATACGGAAATTATCCTATCTGTTTACATCTCTAATTAAAATTGTATCGGGTTCATGGGTTCACTTGTCTACTATCTATACTTCTTAGAGTAAAACCCCACTATAAAATATTTAAGTTGTCTATGTCAACATGCAGCCTAGCCACATCATAAACAATCCATAGCCATGATTTTAATCTCTATCCGTCCATTTTTTGCTGTCCCGTTTGTTGGCAGTGGCAATTAAGAGAGTTGTCCCGTAGAGACTTCCGTGAGAATGCAGAAATAAAAAAATAAAACACACACCCTCCTCTGCTTCCGACGACTCAAACTCTTTCTCTCATTCAATGATATGCAACTTAAAGTTTAGCTCATCGATTCCTCTTCTCTCGGCGTCACAAATAATTCAGTAACCGGTTGCACATAGAGCCTTTTAAGTTCCTTCACCAACATGCTACGGTGTGCATGATATGTTTCCTCTGACCACACTGTCTTCTAGGGCCTCTGCCCTTTGCGTCCCTTCTACATCAACGCTGTGTGATCACTGCAGTAAGAAATACTACCTCCGTCTAAGGAATAAGGCATTCTCATTTTACGTGTTTTTTCTTTGACTAAGATTTATTTTAAATATATAAAGAATGTTGGTGTAAAATTAGCATCACTGAAAAGTATGTTTCAATACAAATCCAACGATACGAATTTTACACAATATAATCAATTTTTGGTTGCTCTATTTATTCGGTCAAAATTTAGAGTGAATTCCACTTTTTACCCCCTAATTATATATTTGTGACACTAATTACCCCATCGAGTCAAAATTCGTCTAGAATACCCCTTTTAGAAGCTTTGGATCATCTCTTTTTTATGTGTGTCGGTTGTGTAAGGCGTGAAGTGCTGACTAGGGTTCGCAAATATCAAAATGATGATAGCAAATTGAACAACTGGATATGAAAAGTCTGGATATGATTGTCGATGGCGACCTCGACCGTTATACATTTTTCACGCCACATTGACGTAACATGCCAGTCCTATCTAACAAAAACAAGAAAAATACTAAATTGGGGTAAAATCATGTTTAAAGTCTCCTAATTGAGACATTTAGGTAAAAGTTCCACTAAATGGGGTAATATGTGTCACAAATACAGAACTAGGGTAAAAAGTGGAATTCACTCCAAAATTTACTTTAAAATACATGTGCGCCTTATTCCTTAAAACGGAGATAGTAAAAGTTTATTTGTAGCAGCCTTGCCTGTGAACATTGTCTCCTTTCAGATTCACTGCTGCTGTCCCTGACGGGGATTGATGCTCTTGCGCCTTTACCTCTCAGTTTGGTTGATTGGACAAGCTTCCGTCGAGCTGAGATTTCTCCTCTTTTTTTTTTCCTAAACTGCAAATTTATTTTGGTAGATTAGTTTGGTTGTTATAGATGAGATTCTCTGTCATAGATGAGATTCTCCTTTGGTCCTATTCCTTACAGCTCTCCCTTACCGTTCCGCTTTCCAACAGGTTTTGCAGAATTGTGCCTCATGTACCCGCAATGTTATGCCACTGTTTCTGTAATCGCCGGTTTACACACTCTACATCGACTTCTCCGTAATCTGGATCCTCGTTTCATGTTCCCGTGTTCTATGATTCTGTGATTTCTGCATCCTAAGACTAGTCACAATGCATAGTATCATATACTAGTATCATGCATATGAGACTACTATATGATATCATCCTTACAATGCATTGTATCATATTGTAGTATCATATTTAATGTTTTGTAGAATCTCAAGGTAAATATGTGAACATGATTTCTTTGCTAGTAGAATTTCTTGTTTTGCGTGTCATGATACGGTATCATAATATGATATCACTCTCATCTCTCTCATCATTAATTGATGCGCCACATCAGCTTTTTGCATGCATGAAGTGCATGATACAGCTTATGATACTAGCATTGTGGCTAGCCTAAATACTCTCTTCGTCTCGGTATATAGGTCCTGCACGTATGTCTAAATCGTCATTTTGACCAACGTAATATAAGTCATATACTATAAAATACATATCATTGGAAAGTTTAAATGTTGTACTTTCTAATAATATAATTTTTATATTATAAAATTTAGATTATTGTCAAAATTACAACCTAGGGCTACGCGCAAGACTTATACACTGGGACAGAGAGAGTAGAAGTATACAGAGTGGCACATAACACGTGTTTTATATTGCCTACATTGTACGACAATTCTCTTAATTATTTTGTATAATTTAGCATTTTGGGCAACTCTATTCGATGCATATCTAATAATTATTTGGCCAAATGAGCGTAACCTATTGATTAATTTTAGATAGCTCCGGTATGGTATTGGTTGGTGTGGCTGCCCCTTTAGGATCTGACTAGATTTAGGGGCGCGCTTTGGTGCGTGGCCCCAGTCTTTTGTACTGATAAATGTTTTGCTCAATGCTTTTAATTACTCTTGACAGTGTTTACACATATAATCTAACTCACATACAGGGGGGGGGGGGGGGGGGGGGTATGGTGTGACAAAAGCATCAAAACAACATAGCCAAAGAGGCTATAAACAACCTTACTTGTAGAACAACCTTGGCCCGCAGCCCCTGTGATAAACGATTTGTAAAAAACTTATTTAAACCAAGAGAACAACAAAGAGAATGTCATAACCATATTGACAGAAAGCAACACAAAACCTTGGCACAAGGGCCTGACTTTCACACCGATAAACATTTTATTTCACTATATATTAGCCACGTATGATAATCAATATGAATAAGCACTAAGTGAAGAACAATCCGAATGGACATACAAAGGAACCATAGATCAACAGAAAGTTCTATCATAAGATGGTCTTAATAAAATACTGGGAATCCATGTAATACATATATTCAAGTAGAAATATATGCCACACAAGTGCATAGATACGGAAATATATTAATAGGTACAAACAGGTTCAGAGACAGGAATACCTAAATACACATAAGGGTACCATTCGGGTTCGCAGCAAAGCTTTTTATTACTTATTACATAGAGTTTATGATGAAATACCAAAGCACTACAGCTTCATGATCACAGAGATGAGTAAATGACACTACGAGTCACTGAACTTGTCTCGCATGTGCACTAAAGTCACACATCTTGCAAAACAAACTAACCCATCACACAACTTATAAATCGTGTGCACCCGAGGTCATAAAACAGTTTTATGTCCTGTTTTTTAGCAAAAAGACGTCGCTAGGACTGATGTACCCCTGCCTTAAAATTAGAAGGGCCGATTTATCAAACCGAATGGCTCCCAGGGCGCTATTGCTTGTAATTTTTTTAGTGGTTCCTAGACTTACATGATTGTCAAAAATACAGTGAAGACAACCATAGTTTCCAGGAATCAATTTGGAATTGTTCCCATGAATTAATTTGTAATTGTTTTCAAGCAATCAATTGCTTAAAAAATATAGTACAAAATTAATCAAATTAGATATCAACCTTAGCTGCCAGATTTGAGAATCAAATCGGACAATACAAACTGAATTAAACTGATCAAAACACACATACACAAGCTACGCGCTGATTAAACACTGGGAAGCAGCTAATGATCATAGCAAACTTCAATCATGCCTCGCCATGAAGACTGGGTACCGCGCGCCGCCGCCACGCACTGCTGGAAACAAGTCCACCACGCGCGTGCAGGCTCGTGCGAGTCGAATCCAACGCCATAATATTGCTCCTCCCGCCTCCCAGGCCCGTCGCCACTCACGCTGCCGCCAGACATGCTCTCGATCTGGCGACTAGGGTTAGGGTTCTTGAGCTATCGATCGATTGGGGAAGAACCGGGTCAGCTCCAACTTAGCGACTGGATGCTTAATAAATCGACCCTTCTAATTTTGGGCAGGGGCGTAACAGTAAAAACAAATGTTCCAATAACGCACGTGTCCAGCGTATGATGTTTTTATATATAAAAAATCGGATATCAAACCGTTTTGTGACCTCAGATGCACATGATTTACAAATTGTGTGACGGATTAATTCCTTTTACAAGATGTGTGACTTAAGTGCACATACAAGATAAATTTAGTGACTCGCAGTGCCATTTACTCCACAGAGATCACTACCCGGAACTTAACACCAGAGGTAGTGTAGAACACCCATTAGAGTTATATATAGTTGTAGACCTCACAGTCCCAAACTCCCAACTGATAGTGTTTTCTTCATCTGACCAATAGTACCAAGGGAACTGTCTAGCAGATTCAGTCACATCTGGATATGCAGCTGTAGTCTTAAGCATGTTAGTCTCAAATGTACGATGATTAAGATCAGTGGTGACATCCTAAATGTCAAAAGAGGATGCATGGCATTGGGCATATGATGCAGGGTGCTGCGTTCTGGAGTTAGGTTCTCGGACACAATCATGTAAACGCGATGAGCGGAATCACATACAATGGTTTCTCATGGCAAGTCAACAGACACTCAACAACCAGGCATTTTGGTTTTGATATTTTTTCAGAGGCAAAAGGAAATACAGGGATCATATTTTTCTTCTCTTTCTTGTTTAGAACAAATTTTGGCGATAAAGCAACAATGGCCATTATTTAAGATAGAGGAGATATTATCTTAAGGAAACACTATAAATAAGAAAAGATACGTTAAAGTTCAGGGCCTAGGAAGCACTGGTTGCACTTTACCCTTGAGTTGAAGTAGGAAACAAACAGAGTATAAAGTGACTGTGCAAGAAGATAACCAGGCTAGCAGGGCATTGATCTATAAGTTCAAAATCAAACGGATATCAGGTAGGATGTAATGCTTGGAAAATCAAATGAAATATCGAGGGCGAAGCAATCTGTAGTTATCATAAAAATTGTAGTGGACAAAAGTCAAGTATTTGCTATTAACACAAATAGAAGGCAAGACCTAGTCTAGGAATTGTGGATAGCAAGATGCCAAGTGAAGATCACTGCACGACCAAAAAAACTGGACATAACATGCTTGGCATAACAGCCGCTGAGATGGGTACATGTACTGACTTTTCCTCACTGTATTGCAGTGTGAAAGCCAAAATGGAACCTTGTTTGGTTACAAATGGTACAATAGGACAGTGTAATGATGTAGAAAAGCAAATAAAAATGCAATGGGCAAATTGGTTTACTGTGCCAGTACCGATATCCAAAAGCAAGCGAGTATCTTCTTTCAGAAACAAATGCCAGGCCGATGCCGTAGTTGATTTATTAGCAACCCATATCCTTGTTTGGTCTTGACATTACCTAATCCTCTGGATCATTTCATGCCAAGGGATTGTCATTAACCAATGTTTTTGTCAAGTTATCTACTTTGAAGAAAATTGGTGAACTCATGCTTTGTTTCATTGGTATATTCATGTCACTAAGAGAGAAAAATATAGAACAATCTTGTTAAAAGCAAGTGTAGAAGCGACAGAAAAAAGAAACAACAGCGGCTCCCGCACACAGTAAAGGAAAAACTGCAAGAGCAAAACAGGGCAAACAGAAGCCAGCATTAAAAAGTGTCCAATACTAATGGACCTCTAAGGGTGTGTTTGGTAGCCCGGGGCTACTCAGAAACACCATCTCTCCTCATACATGCTTACCTTAGCTTAGTTGAGCTGAGAAATTGTCATGTGTTTGGTAGCCCGGGTGAGCTGAGATATGTTAAACAGAGATGTTGTTTGTTAGCCTGTGTCTATTGAGATGTGTTGAGCTGGGATGTTGTTTGTTAGACTGTTTGAGATAAGATATGGTTACCTTCTCCCTGAGTTGGTGAGACTACCACCAAATGAAATGAAATTTCAACAGGTACATACGTATTATAAAATTTCAACAAGTACATACGTATTATAAATTGTCAACAAGTACATACGTATTTTCACCAAGTACATATATTGGGTAACAGCAAATGCACATAATAGATCATTCATCATCCGATCAATATTACAAAGTCTAAATCAATAGTATTTCATAATACATAGTCTCATAAACATTACAAAAGAAATATTGCATCAGGCTACAACAAGTCAAACAATATCAGGATTCTTTGCTATGATACGCCTGAATGCGGCTACACGGACATCAGCTTTCATTTGCATGAAATATTGCAGCTGTTGGTGAGGCCCTTGATCTTGCCCGAGTCGACGGAGGCCCGGCTAATCTTCACAGGCCGGCGGTGAAGTGGACCGAGATCTGGATCTCGAGGGGAATCAGCTCGGAGCGACGGGAGGCAGAGGAATCTCGGGGAATAGAGGACCGACGGCGTCTAGGGGGAGGTGGCGGAGCTGGGAGGGCGGCGTTGCTGGCGGGGGAGACGGGAGGGCCGGCGACTGGGGGAGGCGATGGGGGGGCGATTTGGGGGGCGACGAGGAAGAACGAGCGAGGTCGGGGGGGGTACGGGGTGAGGGGGTGACGGGATTGGCTGGGGTGTCGGTCTACCCCCTCTCAGCGGGACGCGCCCAGATTTTTTCGGGGAGACACGGTCTCACTTTTCGGGGCGAGGTCGACCGAGCTCTCCTGCGAAGCTCGATTCGGGCTTCGCTCCTCAGCAGGGCGCTGGGCTGTTTTCCGTATCTGTTCGGCAGTGCGCTGGTGCGATAACCGGTCTAACAAACAGCGGATGGTGTCCAAATCTCGGTTGAGAGGAGATTTTCTCAGGACACCCGACCTACCAAACACACCCTAAGTCTCAGAGGTGAGTAACTAAAATTGAAACCTTAGCCATTTTCGTTTAATCATAGACGTTGGATTTTGTCCATGGGTAAAAAACATTTTGTGATATCCATTTCTCTCTTTAACACATAATCGAGTGCACTCCATCAGGAAACATATCCTTGTAAATAATCTTCTAAGATTTCAGTAATAGGAGTTACAGGACATAGAAATAAAAACAGAGGTAGTACACTGAATAAATTTTCCATCATGCAGTAGAGAATGTACGACGCTGCCAGGCAGGACAACGATCACAGGTGATATGCAATAAGCTCTATATGACATAAGTCAACTTCATAAAATTCTTCACCAAATTTCTAATGCAAGTCAGATCTAGGAGTTATATCCTGTTATAAAAATCTTTTTAAAAGGAAAACCTCCCTCTGATAATATTAATTAATGTGTTAAAACAGCAAGTAATGATATCAAATTATTTTTATAATTGACAAAGGCATGCTTAAACTTATGTGTTTAAGTCAGCTACAAAGACACTTATCCAAACCAAAAGGTCCCCTTTAACTGTTGACAGTGAAGACTAAAGACATGGAAGGCAGTATGAATTCAGATGGCTAGGAAGCTAGAAGGAAAAAAAAAATCCTCATTTCACATCTGGGGTCCTGAAGGAATGTATTCACCCAAATACTTGAGCCTCCATACAGTTGGCTTGGCTTATGGAAAGAGTCCCTTCACTGAATTGTTTTCCCTCTCTTATCTATTTGTAATTTTCTTGTAGAGTCTTATCTTTCTATGCTTGTACTACTTCAATTTTGTTGATCACTCCTATTCTATCTTTGTTTTTTCCTACATTAAAACTTAAGAGTGAATCCTTATATGTCCGCACAAACAGATTAAACCATTATATATCCCCTAAGCCCACATGTCATACACACAGGGTGGTTCGCATGTCAAGAAGCAGGAGATTTCTTTCAACTTTGCAGGGGCACATAAAGATTCAGTGCTTTAACCTATGTTTGCTGATCAGTAGGGCTCTACCCTACTGTTCCCACTAAAATGGCAGCGGCTTAAAATTGAAGCCTTCAGGTCCTTCCATTGCTATAAAACAATTTTATCTCAACCAACAATGCAGATTTATGGTAGACAATGTGCCTAATTGTAACGCCAGTAGCTCTTATTTTCCAAAACACCCCAAACAATTTTACCTTTTAAGATCTCAATATGGTATGAACTAACCATGCCCAAACACCCATTTTCGTAATGACCAATATGACGCATGGTCTTGTCCTTTGTTCCATTTCCTGGCGGTGATGAGCCAGTTAATTCTAAGAACCGGTCAGTACTATGATAATGTTTTTTCAATAATGGGCTTTTATTACTTAAAAAGGTCTTAAGTAGCAATACACCCGGCCTCTGCATAATAATATGCACACAGCCGCAACACACAAGGTTCAAGAGGTAAAAGTAAAAATGAAGGGATTCGCAGCATAGTAAATCAAAAATTTTCCTACGGATGCGAACAAGAAAGCCAAGATCTAATCTAGGAGATGTAATCAACGAGAGAGGTAGATGAGATCTTCATACCCTTGAAGATATCGCACAGCGGAAACGTTCAAAAGAACGTGGATGACGTAGTCGTACAAGCCGTCTCCTCCTCGCGATCCGATCCGATCCTGCGCCGCAAGTGGCGGCGCCTCCGAGAGTTGCACACGTACGGTGCAGCGACGTCTCCTCCTTCCTTGGTCCAGCAAGTATGGTGGAGAGATAGATTGGATCAGCAGCACGACGGCGTGGTGCTTTATGGTGGAGAGTTTCTGCGGCAGGGCTTCGCCTACGCGCAGTCGGGAGAGAGAGAGAGGGAGGGCAGCAGTTGGCGGCTAGGGTTTGGTTCAGAGGTTGTGGTGGGCTGCGCCCTTGCCCCCCCTTATATGGGGGGCTGGCCGGCCACCTTGGCCTCTCCCCAGCCGACTTGGAGTAGGAAGAGTGGGGGGCAAGTTTTCCCCCCCTTCCTTCTTTGAAGACTCCCTTAGGGTTTCCCCTTGGGCTGGCCGGCTGGGCCTTAGGGGCCTTGTGCACCTGGCCCAAGGCGGCCAGGGCACTTCCCCTTAGGCCCACGCAGGCCTCCGTCAAGTGGGCCCACGTTGGTCCCACTCCGGAACCTTCTAGAACCTTCCGGTACAATACCGATAAACTCCGAAACCTTTCCGGAATCCAAAAACTGCTTTCCTTTATATGAATCTTATTCTCCGGACCATTCCGGAACCTCTCATGACGTCCTGGATCTCATCCGAGACTCCGAACTAAAACTCATAAACCAATTATCCATTCTATCCTAGCGTCGATGCACGTTAAGTGTGTGACCCTACGGGTTCGAGAATATGCAGACATGATCTTCTATCAATAATCAATAGCGGGATCTGGAAACCCATATTGACTCCCACATATTCATCGATGATCATATCGGATGAACCACGATGTCAGGATTCAATTAATCCCGTATATGTATTCCCTTCGTCACACGATATTTTACTCGCCCGAGATTTGATCGTCGGTATCGCCATACCTAGTTCAATCTCGTTCACAGCAAGTACTTTACTCGTTCCGTAATCCGATATCACTTCGTGATTAACTCCTTAACCACATGCTTGCAAGCGGTGTTGATATCGATTACCGAGTGGGCCCGAAGTATATCTCTCCGACTTGGGAGGGACAAATTCCATCTCGATACATACAACCCAACAAATACTTTCCGATCACCTGAGAGACACCTTTATTATCACCCTCACATAGGATGACGTTTGATGACCTCAAAGCTTTCTTCCGATACTAGGGAGTTGTATTATCTCATGGTCTAAGGAATACAATACATGACATAAGAAAAGCTTCGCAAAGATGAACACGATGACACGATCTAATAGCTCTGCTTTATTTGGGTCTGTCCATCACATCATTCTCCTAATGATATGATCTCATTATTAATTGACAACTCATGTCTATGGTTAGGAAACCTTAACCATCATTAATCAATGAGCTAGTCTAGTAGAGGCGTACTAGGGACACGGTGTTGTTCATAAACCACACAAGTATTAATGTTTCCGCTTAATACAATTATAGCATGGAGTATAAACATTATCATGAACAAGAAATATGATAATAACAATATTATTATTGCCTCTAGGGCATATTTCCTTCAGTCTCCCACTTGCACTAGAGTCAATAATCTAGTCATACTTGCGCCTTTAACACCTATGGCATTCCGGTGTTATTCATACGCCTTGCACGTGGTAAACCTTATCTACGGGTCTGACACTTTCAGGTCCGTTTGTATTTGCATATTATTTTGCGTCAGCACACATTTCTCATCTTCTATGAGATGGCATCGTATAAACTTAGTCTTCTGGTGAGACTTTTGTATCTTAGCCGAGACTATGTTGTCACTATTGTCATACAATAGAACTACATAGTACTAGCACACTTAGAAAAATAGCGATATCCACCGTGCGTCGAAATACTCATTGGTCTGCACACATCGGTATGTATGATTTCCAATAAGTCCGTTGCTCGCTCCATTATTCTGGAGAACGGGTTTTTGATCATCTTGCCCATGAGGCATGGCTTGCACGTGTCAAATGATTCAAAATCAAGAGACTCCAAAAATCCATCAGAATGGAGTTTCTTCATGCGTTTAACGCCAATATGACCTAGACGACAGTGCCATAAAAAGTTGGATTATCACTATCTACTTTGCATCTTTTATGCCACTTCTAAAGCGATTATATACTTAGCCCTCGTTGCAGTGTCCGCCACAATATTAACATTGGAACTCATCCAAGTTATCATGGAACTTTCTTCCATCTTATTATGCCACCTTCTAACTCAAAACAAATAGCTTAAAATTGAGATAAAATTTTACTTGTATGTGTGACAAAGCCAATGTAACTCATTGCAATGAACCATTTGTCACTTCTGCATACAGAACATATTCTTACTTCTTCAAAAGTGCATAAGAATATCTTTACTATTGTCCAACGATCATCATATAAATGCTATAACCTTTAGAGCATTGGACACATCTGGATCTACATATCATGGTATACAAGATTGATAAAATCATTCTTGTGGTTTCACTCATCAAGTGTCAAAACAATTGATTCTTGCTCCAACCTCTTCCATGCAACAAGAACCATTCTTATTGTTTCCATATTGAACAAATTCAATATTTCATCTATGTACTCTGGCAAAACTATATTAACGCCTCAATCTATCTGTATAGACATTGATGCTTAATATTCTGGTTTTACCTAAGTCTTTCATCAAAAACTAATTTTAATGAAAACTTAACAATATCAAGAAAAACACATAATTTCTAATGAACGATATGTCATCTACATAAAGCATTAGAAATATGTCTTAGCGCTCCCACTTACTTTCTTGTAATACAAGCATCTTCAAATATCTTGATGAAATTAACACTTTAACATTTTCATCATTGAAGATTCCAACTTCGCTATGCTTTCTTCTACCATAGAAGTTTGCATACATATCTAGCAACCTTTGAATCAACAAAACCCATTGGGTCGTGTCAGATACACGTCCTTGGTGTGCATTCCAGTAGAGGAACGTTGTTTCGTTTATTCAACTATCATATCTCAATATGTAATTGTTGCTAGAATAATTCATATGACGAAGTCAGGGCCCATCATCGCTTCTTTGTATATTGTTGGTTACTATTATCTAATAATATCTCGTCCTCAAATCTTGCTATTTGATTACGACCAACTTGGTTAAATAGGAACTTCGATGTCGTGACTACAACATATTGTAGACGCGTGAGCTATGAATGTAGTTGCCGCTTCCAGAACATTTTTCTGGTGCTGCGCTACTCTGATTATCTTGCTCAGATTCAATAACCTCATCAAGTTCTATCTTCCTCCCACTTAAACCTTTCGCGAAAAACTCCTTCATAAGAAATTCACTTCTTTTAGTGACAATCACTATGTGTTTGGGTTCATAGTAGAAGGAATACCCATTGACTTTCTTTGGGATAACAAAAACTTACTAATCCAATTTTGGTTGTAAACATTTTACACATATGCCTTGCATACCAAAATTCAAGAAAAGACAACTATAACTTGTATGGTGTCATTTCAGCGGATTATGATGGTGCTCTATTTAGTGAAAAGCGGTAGTCTTTAAAGCATAATCCACAAATTATATTGGTAGTTTATTTCATCATTGATCTAACCATGTCAAACAAGGTTTGATTATATCCATCAAAAACTCCATACTCATATGGTGTCTATCATGATGCAAGTTTGTGGAACAATTCCTCTAACTCTTAGATGTTTGCTAAACTTGTAACTCAAATATTCTTCTTTATGATCTAATCATGCTATTTGAATATTCTTGTTACAACAATTTTCACTTCATAAACTGAACAATTTCAATTGTTTCATACTTCTATCTCATCAAGCAGATATACCATACATCTATTCGAGTCATTGATGAAATAGAAAATACACCATGATTGACTTCACACCATGGACTACATACATCAACATGTATGATCGCCATTTAGTTAGTCACTTGTTCTGTCCATGGCCCATGAACGGAGTTTAATCATCTTTAGGAAAAGTTTCACAAGCGTCAATCAATTCAAAATCAAATGACTCGAAAATCTATCAATATAGAATTTCTTTCATGTTTTGTTTCCAATATGACTTAAACGGCGGTGTCACATATAAGTGAAATTTGTTTTGTCTTGCAACCTTTAGCATCAGTGTTATAAATGTCTATTTCACCAACAAGATAATAATAATCTATCCATCGATTATGGAAGACGGTAATAATTTGAACAACCATTGCTCTCATAATACCAGAACAAAATAACAATTATTAAGTTCATGAAATATCTTGAAGGCTAGGTTTGATGTCGACGAGAAGCACAATAACACTTTTATTTGTATCTCGACATGCATCATTACCATATTCTTTTACTAGTTACTTAGGCCATCATAGTTCTTGTATTATTGCTTTGTATGACATTTCATACCAACAATCTAGTATCCAATACCCAAGAATTATGTACTAGCAAAGAATACATCTATAACATGTATATCATTTATATACCTGAGATGGAATTTTCCAGTCTTTTACTTTTCTACCAAATATTTTGCAGATCCTATTTAGCATTTCCTCTCTATTTAGAAGAATCTATCGACATCAATAGTGGCATCAATCATTTGACACATAGTCCAAAGGATGCTAGTCAAATACTAATAGCCTTGGATTTTGCACTTTGAAGTGGATCGCCATCATCATATGATTGGTATTCTTCCAGATTCCATTCTTTAGTATTCTTTTGGTATAGCAAAACCATTTAGCCAATACCTTTTCATTCATCCTATCATGACATCTTTCATGATGAAACTACTATAGCTTATAAGGATGAATGCAAGTATAATATTAGTTCCCAAACTTTTGGGTGATCGGGATGCCTAGCATCTTCAATCTTCGCACATAGTCATACAATATGAGCATATGTTCTTTTACTAAATTATACTTCATCATTTTGCAAACAATCAAAGTTTTAGATATCAAATATCTTTCACTTCTTATTTGTTTCTGAAACAATTCTTTCAGCTCGATGATCACTTTGATTCTCAAACAATTTTGAAGATCAATTTATCATGAAGGCAAACATATGATCTTTAGATACTAAACTTGAATCGTTGCTCTTAGATTAATACAATTTATTAAATCGTATGAAGCAAGCAAGATTTGCTAAAGTTTGCAATAGGACTTAATCTTTAGTCTTGACATTCTAACTAAACGGCACTAGACCAAAAAGATTATCCAGAATTCTATAGTTTCTTTTAACTCAATTTAAGCTAAGTGTCGGTGGGAAACGGTGCCAAAGACTACAACGACTTATGCAAATACAACAAGATTTAGTTCAAGATAATTAGTTCAAGTTAATCAAATTACTAATGAACTCCCACTAAATTCAACATCCCTCAAAGTTGTTTAGTGAAGCATGATCCAAATTCACTACACCGAGACCGATCATCACGTGAATGATGTAGCTTTAATGGTGAACATCAACATGTTGATCATATCATCCATATGACTCATGCTTGACCTTTCGGTCCGTGTGTTCCGAGGCCATGTCTGTACATGCTAGGCTCGTCAAGTCAAACCCAAGTATCTCCGCATGTGCAAATACTGGCTTGCACCCGTTGTATGTGAACGTAGAGTTTATAGCACCCGATCATCACGAGATGCTTGAACACGACGAACTTTCGCAACGGCGCATACGAGGGGAGAACACAATTTTATCTTGATCTTTAAGTGAGGAATCATCTTATAATGCTACCGTCGCGATCTAAGCATAATAAGATACATAAAAGGATAAACATCACATGCATATAATTTTATGTGACATGGTATAGCCAATCTCCGCGCCATGATCTCCATCTTGTGCGCACCGGCATGATCTCCATCATTCCACCATGATTGCCTCCACCACGAATAGCAACTACAACTATTGCTAACTACTTAGCGATAAAGTAAAGCTATTACATGGCGTATAAGAAGTTGACACGCAGGTCATACACAATTATAAAGACAACCATATGGCTCCTGCCGGTTGTGAACTCATCGACATGCAAGTCGTGAAAGATTACAAAACATGATCATCGCATACATCACATATATCACATCACATCTTGTGGCCATACCATATCACAAAACACTCCCTGCAAAAACAAGTTAGACGCCTCTACTTTGTTGTTGCATGTTTTACGTGGCTTATGGGAGTAGCAAGCTAAGAACGATTCTTACCTACGAAAAGCCACAACGGTGATATTATGGTTGCTAACATCCGATGTAAGTCCCATGACTACTACAGTGAGAGAAACTGGCATCCACCAGCCGCATGTGTGGAACAAGCCACACGTCAAGTGCGGAGCCGGTCTCGCGAACGCGGTCGCGTAAAGTTGGCCTGGACCGCTTCGATCTCACTATACCGCGCCATAAGAGATACACAACAAGAGGTTTGCAACAGAAAACATCAACGCCCGCAACAAGCATGTTGCGTTCTACTCGTGAAACACATCTACGCATAGATCTAGCTCTGATACCACTGAAGGGATTCGCAGCATAGTAAATCAAAAATTTTCCTACGGATGCGAACAAGAAAGCCAAGATCTAATCTAGGAGATGTAATCAACGAGAGAGGTAGATGAGATCTTCATACCCTTGAAGATATCGCACAGCGGAAACGTTCAAAAGAACGTGGATGACGTAGTCGTACAAGCCGTCTCCTCCTCGCGATCCGATCCGATCCTGCGCCGCAAGTGGCGGCGCCTCCGAGAGTTGCACACGTACGGTGCAGCGACGTCTCCTCCTTCCTTGGTCCAGCAAGTATGGTGGAGAGATAGATTGGATCAGCAGCACGACGGCGTGGTGCTTTATGGTGGAGAGTTTCTGCGGCAGGGCTTCGCCTACGCGCAGTCGGGAGAGAGAGAGAGGGAGGGCAGCAGTTGGCGGCTAGGGTTTGGTTCAGAGGTTGTGGTGGGCTGCGCCCTTGCCCCCCCTTATATGGGGGGCTGGCCGGCCACCTTGGCCTCTCCCCAGCCGACTTGGAGTAGGAAGAGTGGGGGGCAAGTTTTCCCCCCCTTCCTTCTTTGAAGACTCCCTTAGGGTTTCCCCTTGGGCTGGCCGGCTGGGCCTTAGGGGCCTTGTGCACCTGGCCCAAGGCGGCCAGGGCACTTCCCCTTAGGCCCACGCAGGCCTCCGTCAAGTGGGCCCACGTTGGTCCCACTCCGGAACCTTCTAGAACCTTCCGGTACAATACCGATAAACTCCGAAACCTTTCCGGAATCCAAAAACTGCTTTCCTTTATATGAATCTTATTCTCCGGACCATTCCGGAACCTCTCGTGACGTCCTGGATCTCATCCGAGACTCCGAACTAAAACTCATAAACCAATTATCCATTCTATCCTAGCGTCGATGCACGTTAAGTGTGTGACCCTACGGGTTCGAGAATATGCAGACATGATCTTCTATCAATAATCAATAGCGGGATCTGGAAACCCATATTGACTCCCACATATTCATCGATGATCATATCGGATGAACCACGATGTCAGGATTCAATTAATCCCGTATATGTATTCCCTTCGTCACACGATATTTTACTCGCCCGAGATTTGATCGTCGGTATCGCCATACCTAGTTCAATCTCGTTCACAGCAAGTACTTTACTCGTTCCGTAATCCGATATCACTTCGTGATTAACTCCTTAACCACATGCTTGCAAGCGGTGTTGATATCGATTACCGAGTGGGCCCGAAGTATATCTCTCCGACTTGGGAGGGACAAATTCCATCTCGATACATACAACCCAACAAATACTTTCCGATCACCTGAGAGACACCTTTATTATCACCCTCACATAGGATGACGTTTGATGACCTCAAAGCTTTCTTCCGATACTAGGGAGTTGTATTATCTCATGGTCTAAGGAATACAATACATGACATAAGAAAAGCTTCGCAAAGATGAACACGATGACACGATCTAATAGCTCTGCTTTATTTGGGTCTGTCCATCACATCATTCTCCTAATGATATGATCTCATTATTAATTGACAACTCATGTCTATGGTTAGGAAACCTTAACCATCATTAATCAATGAGCTAGTCTAGTAGAGGCGTACTAGGGACACGGTGTTGTTCATAAACCACACAAGTATTAATGTTTCCGCTTAATACAATTATAGCATGGAGTATAAACATTATCATGAACAAGAAATATGATAATAACAATATTATTATTGCCTCTAGGGCATATTTCCTTCAAAAAACTAGGCGAATTACATATCAGAATGAGAAATTGTAAGACACCTAAGCTGGCGGAGGGCCAATCCGTAGATTATGCTGCCATCCATGCCGCGAAAACAGGTCTCTCGCCGTATCCTCCAGGCGCGCACAAACCTCCGAAAAGAGATCGTGGTCCTCCGTGCGATGAAGCTGTGACCATAGACGGAGGGTGCCCGTACATCTGTAGATTACCTGCAAGAGAGAAGAATTTTTATTATCAAAAACTTTGTCATTCCTACATAGCCATAGCGACCAAATTAATGCCATCGCTCCCACCCTAAGAAGAATTCTGTACTTGTAATCGATACCATTTAACCAATTCCCAAATACATTGGCAATGCTAGTTGGTGGATACAAGCCTGAAGCTGCTTGGATGACTGACCATATGGAACGTGCAAAGTTGCATTGGAAAAATAAGTGTTTTATTGTCTCATCGTGAGTACAAAAAACACACATCTTACTCCCATGCCAATTCCGTTTAATAAGATTATCTTTAGTAAGAATTACCCCTCGACGAAGATACCATGCAAATTTTTTGTTTTTAAGCGGTATCTTCATCGTCCAGATTTTCTTGTTATCTAAGACTGGTAAGTTTGGTAAGATCAAAGCATTGTACATAGAAGCAACCGAGAATTTACCATTCTCATGAAGATTCCAATGGAATTCATCTTTCCCTTTTGTTAATTGGATAAGAGCCAAGCATTGAAGCAAGGCC
This sequence comes from Dactylis glomerata, assembly GCA_007115705.1. Taxonomy (NCBI): domain Eukaryota; kingdom Viridiplantae; phylum Streptophyta; class Magnoliopsida; order Poales; family Poaceae; genus Dactylis; species Dactylis glomerata. The sequence goes on from QXEO01001749.1 coordinate 385,713, forward strand.
TCCCAAGAAACTAGTCTGGGACCGTATAAATTCCTCCGGAACGTCACGTTTGGAGGGTTAGTCTCCAAAACATGGGCAATTGTATCACCCTTATGACGCACAATAGCATACAATGCCGGATACTATTCTCGGAGTGTAGTTGCACCAAGCCACTTATCCTCCCAAAAACGTACCTCAGACCCATCCTTAATCGAAAATTTTCCATGGCTAAAAAAATGCTTCTTCGTTGCCATCAGACCGGCCCAAAAGTGTGAATCACCAGGTTTCCAAAGAACCTGTGATAAAGCTTTCGAGCCAACATATTTTCATCTAAGAAGTGTTTGCCAAACCCCGTCCCCAGTCAACAACCTGAAGAGCCATTTCCCAAGAAGGGATGTATTCTTGACCTCAAGATCCTGAATACCGAGCCCCCTTTGGTCTTTTGGGCGGCAAACCACACTCCACTTAGCCAGCCTATACTTTTTTTTTCACTATCACCCTGCCAAAAGAATCTTGATCGGAAGAAATCCAATCTACTTAAGACTCCTTTTGGTAGAAGGAAGAAGGATAACATATACAATACCATGTTTGACAGTACTGAATTTATGAGAACCAGTCTTCCTCCTATGGATAATAGTTTACCTTTCCAACTACTTAAACGCAACTGCAATCTTTCCTCAACGATTTTCCATTCAGCATTTGTTAATCTCCGAAAGTGGATCGGGATACCCAAATACCTAATTGGAAACTCACCCTGATTGCAGCCAAATAACTCAGCATACAACTGGGTCTGATCTTGAGCCTCGCCAAAACAATACAATTCACTCTTATGGAAGTTAATTTTTAAACCAGATAGTTGCTCAAAAGCTGAAAGTATCAATTTCAGAATTTTAGCCTTTTCCAAGTTATGTTCCATAAATAGAATCGTATCATCAGCGTATTGTAGGATTGATAAACCTCCATCAACAAGATGAGGAATCACGCCGTCAAAATGACCATCGATCTTTGCGCGCTCAATCATAATGGCTAACATATCGGCCACAATGTTAAATAACATGGGTGATAATGGGTCGCCTTGTCTTAGCCCTTTTTTTGTCTGAAAGTAATGGCCTGTGTCATCATTGACCTTAATTGCCACACTACCTCCAGACACAAAGCTATGTATGAGAGCGCACCACTCATCAGAAAAACCTTTCATTCTGAGTGTTTGCTGGAGGAAAGACCATTTGACTTTGTCATAAGCCTTCTCAAAATCAATCTTCAAAATAACCCCATTCAACTTTTTACTATGTAATTCATGAACTGTTTCATGCAGGATGGCCACTCCATCGAGTATATTCCTTCCTTGCATAAAGGCAGTCTGAGAAGGACGAACCACATGATCAGCCACCGAATTCAGCCTGATAGTAGCAACCTTGGTGAAAATTTTAAAGCTAACATTAAGGAGACAGATAGGTCTATACTGTTGGATCCTTTCTGCATCAATAATCTTAGGTAATAAAATTATCTCACCAAAATTTAGGCGAAACAACTCAAGTTGTTCAGCATGCAAAGAACTGAACAGCTCAAGGAGGTCAGATTTGATAATTTCCCAGAAGTTTTGATAAAATTTAGCTGGGAAGCCATCTGGACCTGGGGCTTTGTTGTGTTCCATTTGGAAAATAGCTTTCTTAACTTCTTCCTCTGTGTAGAGGGCAGTAAGTAAGTTGTTTTCCTCAATGGTAACCTGGTTTATATCATCTGTTCTTGACTCATCCATACTGAAGTTACCTTCTTCTGGGGAACTGAACAGACCTTTATAATAATTAGTAATATACAACTTTAGATTTTCATGTCCATCAATAGTCCCCTCATCTTGAACAAGAGAGTGAATTAGTTTCTTCCGGTGTCTGCCATTAGCGACACTATGAAAGTATCTTGTGTTCGCATCTCCTTCCAAAATAAATTGACTCTTGGAATGTTGGTACCATTTGAGTTCCTCCTCACAAAGAAGTCTAGCTATTTCCGCATTGGATTGGTTTTTCAACTCAATCTCTTGCGGTAATAAAGGTCGAACTTCTGCGATCTCCTCGAGGTTATCAATGACAGCCGCAAGTCGTACTTTTTCTTTTTTAAGAACTCCTGATGTATGCCTCGCCCAACCACCCAGGTGTTTCCGAACAGATTGGATTTTGTTGTTCCACCTTTGGATTGGGGATTGACCAACAGCAGGACGCTCCCATGCAGACTTAACCATATCATGAAAACCATCCCTATGAAGCCAACCAAGTTCAAACTTGAATCGGCGAGCACAATATGGTCTTGATGAACCGGTAGTCAACAGAATGGGAGCATGATCCGACAGAGACTCAATACGCTCCAGAGCTCGTACTGAGACCATTGGAAATTTATCTTCCCAATCGGAGTCCAGGAGTACTCGATCCAGTTTTTCGTATCTAGGTTCTGGAAGATTATTTGCCCAAGTGAATTGTCTGCCAATCATTGCAACCTCCCTTAAATCCAAGCTGTCAATGACAACATTGAACAAGAATGGCCAATGATCATCAAACCGGCCTTTACTCTTCTCAAATGGAAATCTAAGCAAATTGAAATCCCCCCCAATAAGAATGGGATAGGGGTTATCTTTTGCTAAATTAACCATTTCTCGAAGAAAATCAGCCTTAAATTCCTCTTGGGCCGCACCATAGACAGCAACAAGACTCCATGTAAAATTATCTAGCTTATTCCTAATATGGAGTTTCACATGAAAATCACCATCCGAACAAGCTAAAACATCCATGGTATCTGTCCCGACTCCTACCAAGATACCACCAGAACGTCCACGAGGCACGCAGAGACAACGACGTATCCCGAAAGTCACACCCTTGTGGGTGCTAAGCTCTGTTGGAGCGGTGTGGAGGCACAAGACTCCCCAAACGCCACGAAGGCTCACCGTAATCTCCTCGAGCCCTCCCACCAAGATGGAAGACCCGACCACTATGGGACACTTGAGGGCGGTCAGCAAACCCGTACAAGCTTGGGCCAATCTCCACAACTTAATTGGAGGCTCCCAAGAATTGCCACTGAGGCACCACAAAGCTTGGGAAGATCTCCACAACTAAATTGGAGGTCCTTAAGAAATTGCCACGGAGGCACCACAAAGCTTGGGAAGATCTCCACAACTTAATTGGAGGTCCCCAAGTAATCCACTAAGCCACTAAGCCGTCTAGGGTTCTAAGAACCCAAGAGTAATAAGCTCAATGAACTTTCACCACCGAATCTCCGAGGAGAACTCAAACTGATGCAACCGATGCAAAGGCAAGACCACAAGTGCTCAAGTCCTTCTCACTCAAATCCTACCAAAGCAACTAATGCTATGGAGAGATATGAGAGGAAGAACAAAGAAGGAAATCCACAAAGAACTCCAAGATCTAGATCCAATAGGTTCCCCTCACTTAGAGGAGAAAGTGATTGGTGGAAATGTAGATCTAGATCTCCTCTCTCTTTTTCCTAAAAAAGATGCAAGAATCATGGGGGGAATGGAGGAGGGAGGGCAAGCTTTCAAGATCAACAATGAAGGAGAGAGAAGCCCAAAAACGTGGCTAGCTCAAGAAGGAAGAAGGAGTATTTATAGGTGAGTGAAAATCTGGCCGTTGGAAGATGCTCGAAACACAATTCGGCCATAAGTTCGACGGCGCCGAATTCCAGGCCGGATGGTCCGGCGCTAGGTCCGGCGGGACCGGACTACAGACCGGATGATCCGGCCTAGGGCCAAACCGTTCGGCCGCCCGCTGATTTCCTGCTCTGAATAGTGGTCTGTTGCGCACCGGAAGATCCGGCCTGGGACCGGACGGTTCGGTCTGGAAACCGACGGGGCCGGTTTCATCACCGAAATGAGTCTCTTCCCCGGGACAATAAAACTCAAATAATTTTTGCAAGGAAACTCCGAATGAGACGAAACCAATTTTGTTGGAAAGCTAACAACAAGGAGAACCTCACAAAGGTATGAAGCCTCTCTATATGAGGAACCGGTAAATTCTCCAAACACCAAAAAACACAACAAGTTTTCCATAGGAAATTCATTTTCATGAACTAGAGCTTGTCATGAGAATAACCACAAGCTCTAGGACCTCACAAGGAGAAAAACCAAATAACACCCAAGAAAGATAATGCTAAGTATGCAAAGGTTTGAGCTCTCTCCGAATGATATGATTAGGTTACTCACTCGAGAGCCCCTCTTGATAGTACGACTATCGATCCTAAAACCCGGTCTCCCAAACACTATGAGACCGGGAAGAAAGAAAACCTATCAAGATCATACCTTTGCCTTGCGCAATCCACTTGAGCTAGATGGAGACGGTCTTGACTCCCTCAAGATGGAACACCTTTCTCGATCATGCTTGCTCACACGAGCTTCATGAAGAAATCTCCAAATACTCCCCCATACCCCAATATGGGAGAGCCTTGCTTAGCTTCATCTTCATGAGTCCATTTCACTAACTTGACTTTGTCTTCACACATCGACTAGATCAACATTGCGCTTCATCTTCTCTCTCCATTACGATGATGTCTTGAGAATGCACATGAGAGCACACTCCATATTATTCCTCAAGACACACTCTATAGCCTCAACTCCCTTATGACCATTCTTCGGATTACTCCTTGAATAAAACCATGGTCATAGAATAATCTTCTTTATTTTCAACTTCCTACAACCTTGAAACCAACATATGGCTCAAGCGTTGTCTACGGACAGGTCCTACAAATATAACTCAATACAAACATTAGTCCATAGGGATTGTCATTAATTACCAAAACCACACATGGGGGCACATGCTCTTTCACATTGTTAAAGACCTTTCTCAAAATGACAGAAGGCAAATGAATGAGTAACAGTAAAATCCAAGAAATTGCTGGTTGGCATAATTTAATATGCTACCATGCAAATTAGTTTCATTTCCATAAACTGGTGAATGAAAATGCCACATATGGCAGTGGTAGTCATCAAATTCAATTCTAAGAGCTAGACATATGATCAAAGAGATTGTTTGCATAGGTTTCTCTAGTTCAGAATACACAAACGGGGGGAGAGAGAGGAGAAGAACCTGTAAATCCCCTATGAAGAAGAGTTGTAGAAGGGAAGTTCTATGTGCTACCGACTGGCGTCCTTCGTCGCTCTCCTGCCAGCGACGAGATGGCACGACGGTGATTTGATGGATGGGCAATGCCGCTGCCGCTGGCCTCCAGCCATTCGTTCATGGCATAGCGCAGGGCCGTGCTCCTCCAACCCTGTGCAGCGCGGAGCCGTGCTCCTCTAGAGAAGCTCCGCAAAGGAGGAGCTCCATCCTCTGCTGTCGCAGTCCTCCTCTTGCCACCATGCATGACAAAGGTGGGTGGGGCTGGAGGAAGCCGTCCCAGTGGGCTACGACGAGAGAGCCATGGATTAAGATAGGAGGAGGAGAGGGATTGATGGCACCCAAAGGACATGGGGGATTGGGGAAGAGTGACGAAAGGGGACTAGGGAGGAGCGACGTGAGTGGATTAGGAAGCGGCGGCTAGGGTTTTCACCCTGGGCGACTCTTTTATACGATGCGGTTAAAGAACGAACGACCGAGAATCACTCGACGCAAATCTACCGGCTGGTAAATTATAATTTTTGTGGAGGCCCCTAGACATCCCACCGATTAAAGGGTAGATTCCTTGGCATTTTAATATTTTTTATGCTGATGTGTTTATGATCCCATAAATGCACAAGCTGGCCCTTCCGAGTTTGGGTTAGTTGTAGCAAAGACTGGCATTTTTGGAAACAAGGAAACATATTTTTTATGAAATATCGACACATTTGAATATAGTACTATTTTTTGCTATACTTTAGTTGTTACTGTTCTATGCACACTCATCAATGAACAACTTATACGCTACTTTTCAACAAATTATCAATAGTTTCCTTTGTGCACATGACAACTTGGAGTGTTGTTTTGTCTCAATAATATAAATAGCAATGTCCTTTTCACAAAATCCTGTAGCAATGCGCGTGGTATTTTTCTAGTTTCATAAAAGTGTGGTGGCATTAAGCACAAGATAGATGACCAAAACAACGACATGATTTTATAATGTTACTTGATAATATTTATATGGGCATCACGTCCTAACATAAAGATGATACTATACATCTTACTTATATTCCACTAGAGTGGAATAACCTTTAAGCAATCTAGTATTAAGAATTAACAAAGTATAGCATTAAGTACTTTGACATGATGGTGAACAATAAATATGATACCACTTGAACATATTACAATAGAACAAAGTCTATGAATGTCAACTTAGACTCACTGTCACTAAGAAATATAGCATATGCATTCCTTTTATCCCTGGTGAGGTAACTACGAATTGGCAAACACCATAGCGGGTCATGAAATTGCTGTCACAATTCACTACTACCAAGTTACTCCATATAATACACATCATCCCCCTCATGCCGTCGCATACTAGTTGGATCAGAACAAGTAATAAAGGACATGATAACAATATGTATCTACGCATACATTAATAATATAATAAAGATTCACATCTCATAGATCATCCAATAAAATAAGGATCCACCACATAGGAATTATATAATATGACCATAATCATATTGGGCGGCTCATATGGCATCTAAACATCATAGCACAAGAGATAAATAGGACACGCTACTGCCACAAACTCATAGTCCAGAGGTGGACTACTCCCTCTTCATCATGGTTGCGGTGTTGGTGATGTTGGAGGGGTTGAAGAAGCGACCAAGGCGACTCTGACAATGTTTCCCCTCCAATCTTCGTTGGAACAACCTCTGTTTCATGGTTTCATGTTTCTCCGCCGCCGCCTCGAGGGAATGCCTCAGGAGGTCTTTATATAGGAGTTTTTAGGTCAAGCTGAGCGATCTGGAGCGAAGACGGACGACATCGGAGGCTCGAGGGCCAAACAACACTAGGTGGCACAGCCTGGCTAGGGGGCCGCGCCACTAGTTGTAACATCCCACTTTTTGTAAATCATTTGAGACCTAGTTTTAGCACTTTAATTGGGGTAAAATTAAAAACTTTTATTCATATATGTGCATGAGTGCTAGCATGTATGATTTCATGTGTATGTATGCATGATTTTATGTGAGTGCATGTGTGTGCTTGTTTATTTTGCTTGATTTTATTTTCAACACAACAAACACCTTTATTCTTGACTACAACATGGTGCTATGATTTTATGCAGAAATTTTTGGACCTGATGCTTGATTGTGTGAAACAAAAATTCTAGATTAGTTCCTTTGTTTGATCACACTATATAGAATTTCTAATTCTTTTATTTTTGCACTCTTATTTGAAAATAGGAACTTCACAAAAACCCCACCTCCACTCATTCAAAAATTCTGAAATTTGGTAGATGGACTCCTACTATTTGAAAATCACTTCTTAGCCAATCATCACCACCAATTGGACCAAACTTTGAACTTTTCAAAATTCAAATGAATTTTGGCCAAATTCACCACTTCTTCTCCTTTTCTTCTTCTTTCTTCTTCTCTCTCTTTGCAAACCGACCAGGAGTTCACCCTAGCCAGCCACCCTTCTCTCTCCCTCTTATTCTCCTTGTCCTTTTGTGCTTGGACACAAAGAAGGAGAGGAGCCTGAGGAAATCTTTGCAAAGATTGCCCTACTCCCTCTCTCTCACCCCCTCCACCTCAGACCCCCAATCGATGAGCTGCCGCCTAGGAGGACCCCTGCGACCCCACTCGCCAGCCACCAAAAACCCTGCACCTCACCTTCTCTCTTTCTCGCCGACGCCGACTGTGCGCACGCCCGTGGAGACAGAGGCTTCGGCGGCAAGCCAGCCGTTGCTGCCTTGCCATCAACGCCCTCTGGCCACCGTCGATGCAGCCCAATCGTTGCCAGCCGCCCCGACCAGCCATAGGTCCCGCCGCAACCCTCACTCTGAACTGGTCGTGCACGCGCCGTGGACGCCGAGAGCGTGCAACGCGTTCCCAAGTGTGTGCACATCCATTTCTCTCACGCCCCGCACCGTTCTACACGGCATCGAGCGTGCACTCACGTGACACCCACGCCTAGCACGCCTACGCCTCGACGTGTCCTGCTCGTGACCAAAATCATGCACACCCGAGCTGAAACCGACCTAGCCCCGGCCAATGTAGCACATGATCGAGCTCAACGCTTGCATCGTTGGACTCAGTCCACGACGCCGTCCATAGAGCACCGCCACCCTAGCCAATCGTGTCCGACGAGAACCACCACACACCGCGTCTACCCCGACTCTTTTTAAGTTGAGCCCAAGCGTCCGAGCCACCGGTTCGACGCCATTCACCCCCATCCACCTCTCCCCACCTACCAGAGCTCACCTTGCTAGCCCCTGCTCTCCCTCTCTCTCTGCAGAAGGAGAACGCCATCGCCGGAGTCCGAGAAGAAGGGGAAGGTTGCCATCGCCAGCAAGCCTTCTCCTACTTTCTTCTCTGCATCTCTGAGACCCCCTTGCTTCCCTCGATCTCACGCACCCTTTTGTTCTGTCCAGATCAAGCTCGAGCCGTCGCCATCGCTGATCTCTGCAAGGAGGAACATCGACAACCTCGGCTTCAGCATGAGCACCCCAGCCCCTGCATGCAGCCCGTTTCGAGCCAGACCACCTCCTGAATGCCTCCGCCTCCGATCTGCTGCCGTCCAGCCGCCGATGACCCACGGTGAGCATCGCCAGCCCCCAAACCCTAGCTAGCTCGCCGTCGACGCCCTACGTGCATGGATGCGCGAGGAAGAAGGACGCCGCGCCGTCCGATCTAGATCGGACGGCGGCTTACCGCTTCGTTCGACCAGACCCCGGGCAGGCCACCAAATCTGGGCCGGCCCAGGTTGGATCTGGCCAGCCCCGCTCGAAGACCGGCCCGTTACATTTTTTCAGATGATTTTCTCTATTTCCAATTCCGTGCAAGATTTGAAAAATGCATAGAAAATTCTCAGATTGTGCAAATTGAATGATTCAAGTTTCTGTGTACAGCTTAGTACTAGGTCTTTCATATGGCATAGGTCCCATGACTGTAGACCCTCTGTAGATGAAATGATAATTTGTGAAACTAATTAGGACACTTTTCAAGTTTATTTTATATCTTGAGTTTAAAATACTGAAAATGAGTAGATCCAATTTTCAGTGATAGCATGATGTATTAGTTTGCTTGGCCAACTGGATTTAGTATTTTAGGATCTTTAATCTTGCAGTAGTAATTAATATGGCAATTGGTGTATTTAATTTTAGAGAAATTTCCATCAGCAGTAGATTAGAAATTTTGATATGAGTCCAATTTCCTTGGATTGTACTCTGGAAGAAATTTCCAGAACATTTTAGTTCATATTTTTCTGATGCTCAGAGAATATCTGAGATTTATTTTGGTATTCTAGTGTTAGTTCCTATTGATTAATTCATAGGAATTAAACCACAAACTGTTTTTGTGTAAATCCAACTTTGTTGGATTCTTAAGATTGTTGTCAACTTGTAAGTATACTGAATATGTTGTTTGGTCCATAAGGACACATGCATGCTTGTTAAGAATGATTTGGTGTGGTGATTGCTTTATTTGAAAACCCTAGTTTCTAATAGGAGTAACTTAATAACTAAAATCCATAAAATCTTGATTTGTTTTCTAAACATGTTTGTTTCGGATACTCTTGGATTGTGTGGTGTTGAGCAAGTGAAAAATGTTGTGACTTGTGTATGCATGTATATTCACTGTGTGCTATTACTTTTTTTTCCGGCGATAGAATCGAACGAGGAGTGTACCAAAGAGGGGGAAGTCTTTGAATATCAGGAAGAGGAGGACCAGGGACAAGCCACTCAAGGCAAGCCATCTAAACTTGTTGCATATGTGAATCCTATTCATTTTTTTTGCAGGTTGCATGAAGGTTTATTAAAATGCATGTTTTTGTATTGCTATGACTCTTGTAGCAATTATATGATGGGCTCAAGCTCCACAAGCCTATTGTTATCATCCTTCGAGATGACCCCTTTGAACACCTACTCTATACCCTTGAAGTAGAAGCTTGTTGATTAGCAACAAAGCCCTTGAGAAACCCTTTAGTGGAGCCAAAAACTCTAGGATGGGAACACTCAAAAGATTTCTTAAAAATGTCTTCGAAAACCTTGGAGTAGTATCTGCTCCACTGAAATGTTTTCAAAAATGGTTTTTGGATCAATGGAGATGATCATGGAGGATAAAGGAGTTGGTGGTTTTCGAAAGACATTGGTGATCACTAAGTGTTCGCTCAGAACAATTTTTTTGTGCAACCACATTACCCCGGTATGGGACGGGGCTTAGTTTGAAGTTTATTCGCTTTAGTGCGGCGAGCCTCACACTATATAAGGGTTCGTAGGACCCCGGAATCCGGGTTGGTGCAAGAGTATGGGCAATAGTGAATCGGGATCCTTCGGGATTTATCCGGCCGGAAGGCACTTGGGTTCTCCCGCCGTGGCACTGGAGCTACACTCGACATGGAGGTAGGCTGCCAGGGTTTGCCGGGGAGGTTAACTCCACAGGGCAGGCACCCGTACTAAGGTAGATAGATGGACGACTCTAATCGATTATCCGAACCCCGCATACTTGTGTATGATGGTCCGTGGTGCTATCCCGGCAGATTTATCGGATGGTGTGGGTAAAGTGTACAACCTCTATAGAGTGTAAATCTATTCAAATAGCCGAGTCCTCGGTCATGGACGGTTGGGACGACCGTTACTTAGCCCAATGTCAAGCTTTGGTTTATAAAGGTGTTTTCGGAAGGAAAAGGAGAAAGGTGCCGGACGGAGTACTCGGAGGGTACTGCTGTAGCACGATGGAGGTTCAGAGTACTCGTAGGGTACTGCCGAGGAAAGATTGTGGTCATGTTTGATTGACCATCGATACTCTTGGAAACTAAATGAGTTCCCCCTTCCCTAGAGCTTTTACAAAAGAGGTTTTACAGAAATTTCTTCTTTAATAAGGATATAGAGTTGTCTTATGACATGCTATATCGACAAGAGAAACTATGATATAGAGATGTCGTATGACATGCTATATCGACACGAGAAACTATTATTAGTGTAGAGCACTAGCCTGACAACCATCTCTCTTGCTATAGCCAAATTGCATGTCAATCACTCTGTCTCTTAGGTGGTTTGCGAGTACAATTCAAAATGTACCCACGGCTTTGTCCCTAGCTATTAACTTGGTTAGATTATGGTGAAGACTATGATGACGATGGTGAGGAGTTTGACGATGCCGGTGCGAACTAGGACCCGTCTCCTGGCCAGTCGCTTGTAGGGTAGAGGCATGGACTGGGCTACCGACGCTACCCTTGTATCCGCTGCAACTGTTAGTGAACTTGCCCTGCATGGCAATTGAATTCGGCCAAGTGGCCATGCAAGACTATTTGAACTCGTTATGTAATGGATGATGTATTCTGTACTGCCAACTCTGTTATGTGGATTCACGACGGTCTTCCTGGGATCGTGAATTGTATGCATAACGGGAATCCCGGGTGGTAAGCCGGGGTCCCCACACTAGTGCTCGTTTGGGCCCTGGTGGCCCCCTCCATCACTTTTTCATCCCAGGTTGCTTCTTATGTAAAAATATTCACGCCAGTAAAATCCTCGGTCAATTTGAGTTCTAGAAGGTCCCTAAAACGTCAAAATACACAAAACAGACGTTTCTTGTTCCGCAAAGTTTTTTTTGAAACGGAGGCAAAAGTTGTGCCTCATCCATTAATTAAAGCAGAAGGGAGTGCCTAGTTTATTAATGAAAAACCAAGAAAAAACCATCATAAAACCACTGAGTGGTGCATACAAGATACCCCACACACACCTCACCAAAGAGAGCCTCGTCGAGATAGTGTACATGCGCCATCATGATCACTTCTCCCCTAGAAAGCAACATCTCCAACCCAAGCACACAAACTCAGAGCAACCGACTTCAAATTTGCGAAAGACAATCATCAAACCAACCAACAATGTAGAGGCCGTGCATAGCCACATGAAGATTGGCACCCGAACTCAGCCACCTGTGGCAAGACAGCTAAAGGGTTTCGTAGCATAGTAAATAAAAAATTTCCTACGGATGCGAACAAGAAAGCCAAGATCTAATCTAGGAGATGTAATCAATGAGAGAGACAGATGAGATCTTCATACCCTTGAAGAAATCGCATAGCGGAAACGTTCAATAGAACATGGATGATGTAGTCGTACTAGCCGTCTCCTCCTCCTCGCGATCCGATCTGATCCAATGCCGCAAGTGGCAGCGCCTCCGAGAGATGCACACGTGTAGCACACCAACGACTATGCCTTCCCGGTCCAGCGAGATATGGTGGAGTCGTAGATGGGATCGACAACACAATAGTGTGGTGTCTATGGTGGAGAGTATGCGCCGACAGGGCAACAGAAAAAGGAGGCTTCAGAAACCGGACAATGGCTCCGCGCAAAATTTCAGTCAAATTGAACCGATGGCGCTCTGGTTCCTTTTATAGCCGATTTTGCTTGGACCAAAAGCTAGGTTAGGGCGTCGATGCAAACTGCACCAGGCAGAATTACCGCCGCCATCGGACGCTGCGATCGATCGCATGGCCGGGGAGGCGCGAGGCGCCAGGCACACAGCCGGCCCAGAGGGTGCACGGCCGGCCCAGCACCAAGGCCCGACTGAACCTGGCCTGCCTCACCAGCGAGCGAAGCCAGGGCGATCGCCCGCACCTGGCCGCGTCGAGGCTGGGTGCCTGCCTTCGATAGAGTGCGAGCCAGGGACTTTCCTTGGCCACCGCAGCTTCCCTTTTTTTCTTTTTTTCTTTTCATTATTTATTTCTGCTAAATAAATACTGTGAAATATTTATCCATTCTTGTAATTAATAAATATTAATCTTTTTCCACCCGGAACAATTCCGTAACTTTCCGAAACACTTTCACATATATCCCAAAACTACCCTAGCGTTGATTTGCGTTAAGTGTGTGACCCTATGGGTTTGAGAATGCGCAGACATGATCTCCATCAATAATCAACAGCGGGATCTGGAAATCCATATTGACTCGCACACATTCAGCGATGATTTTATTGGATGAACCACGATGTGTAGCGTACCTATGCTTTATTTGTGCTAGTCCCGGATCGACTGCTAGCACACACAATTACAAGATGAAATACCATAATACAAAGGTCTTTATTGCAATGCTTGATCCACAAATATGATAGTACTTTTACAACTCAGGTAGCACAAAGCTACAACTTATTACATAACTCGAAAATGACTAAGTAAAATGAAGCTTCAGGTCTTCTTTCTTCATAGCACCGCAGGCAGATGTGTTGGACGAAGACTCGTGACCGAAGCGCAGCAATCTTCAATCTTCATAGTAGTAACCTGCAACATGATACGTTGCAGCCACAGAGGGTCAATACTTTGAATGTATTGGCAAGATGTCACTTTGGTGGACTCAATGGCGCCTACACTTATATGCTTATCTGGCCAGGTGGAGTAGGACTTTGCAAAAAAAAAAGCTTTCTTCCTGTCTTTGTAAAACTCAAGTTTTTCCTTAGCAAAATTTTTTCTAAGAGGAACTCATTACTACCCAAGTTTTCCCATCAAGTTTTAACTTAAGAAATTGGGATGAGGAGATTCTCGAACAACTTCAATATCATGTCGCTCAGAATTGTCCGTAACCGGGGACACAACTAAGTACTTAGTTCTAACACTCTGCAGAGGTGGTGCACTTTTCCCACAAGACTTAGTTAACCCATTTTCCCATGAGGCTCATTTTGCCTCAAATGGCCAAGTGAAAACTAAGACGAGACCTTTCAGAAGCAATCCCTCAGACCAAACCGGACGCGTTCCAACCTATCAATATCTACCACCCTCTGTCCGTCTGGCTTGAGTTCTTGCAGCTTAGTCGGTCAAGACAGAGCCCATATGACTTGTGGTTGCACTGGAAGCTTCATGACTTGAACATCTCCAATCTCTTTGCTCCTGGGTGGCCGTCCACAAGTGAGATACACCTGGTGGTTCAGAGGTTCGGCGACATGACCCCAGGGAACCACTCAACATAATGCATTCAAAGCCAATTCCACCCAGGTGATTCATTCACTTAGTTGTTTTCTTAGTTTTTCCAAAGCATGGTTTTCAACACTTAGCCAAAACATGTGATAACCCTTCCCACAACAAGTGCAAATCAAACCTATAGCAGCAGCAATTTTACTAGGAGATGCAAGGGCTAGACAAAAGCTAGATAAAAGACTTAGCATAAAATCTAGCAACTAAAGAAATAAACTCATAAAAATCACCTACTCATGCATCTTCTACTAGAAAAGTTACAAGTGACAAAAACTTTCAGTAGGACAAGGAATATGGTGACACTTGCCTTGGTGAGGAGAGGAGTTGGTGCACTCGTCACAAAGGCACTCGTTGCACTCAGCACAATCTACAAGCGAGTTTCACAACCATAAGCACAAAGCAACAAAGCATACACATAAGAAGAAAACATGAATGCAATATGTGAGTTAAATATACAAATACACTTAGCATGTTTTCTGGTTGTAAACTACATGCATGATGCCATGAATAAATTTTAGTATTGTTTACATAATTCAAAACATTTTCTAACACTAGAGAAGGCCTTAACACTAAATAAATATTAAAAATAAGTTTATAGAAACTAGTATTTTCGTTCCCAGTACTACTGTACAGAGGGATCCATTTGCTACAAATAGCAAAAAGAATCATTCAAAAATATTTTGTAGAACTAATTCTATAACCAAAATACTCTATTTGAGTTTCTACTAAAACTGTGAATAAACATGATGCAAAAATGTAATTTTATTGGTTCATTGCATTTTACTTGTTTTTGTGAATCCAAGGGTATATTATTTGCTAAATTTCGATAAACAGAACTAAAGATATGATTTTTGCAAGTTTCTACGTTTTCTTGTCTTAAAATCCGAAAATAGAACTACAAACGACAAGTGGAGGATTCTGATTCATGGATACCCCTTCGTTAAGTGATCTAACAACAGCCCTATGATCTCGATCCAACGGTTCAGAGCGAGGAATGGAGGAAGCTCACCGGAGTAACTCGCCGGAAGATCGCCGGAAAGCAGTTCACGACGTCGACACCTCAGGACGTTGATGCAGTTGTAGTCTCCGATGATGATGAGGTAGTAGACGGCGTAGAGGAGGACGAGGCGAAGATGTTGGACACCTTTTTGGTCCTTGGTACAGCTCCTAGGGGCGGTGATGAACGGATGGAGCAGCGGTGGCGTCGGGCGTCGCGGCCAACTTCTCCAAAATTATGCACAACTATGTCTAGGAGATAGATGGGTATTAGGATAGTCCACTGTTAAAAGGATTCGAGAAAAGAATCAACAGAGACGTCATACCATCACGATTAAGTCGCCAAGATCTAAAAAAGTACGTCAATGGCATGGGCTGTAGAGAGCTTCTTTCGAAAAAAATTTGAAGAGGAGTGAAAGAGGAGAACAAGGGGAGCTCAGTGCTTCTCACGGTTTGTAATATGGAGGTGTGAGCAGGGAGATCGAGAAACGTATGCTAATCAATGGCATTCAGTGCACCAAAACAGTTTGGCCAATTAAGACAATAAAATGGCGAAGTAACTCTCTGAATAAGTAGCCCATCCACTTTGGAGTAACTTTCGTATTGAAGTCGAGAAGAAACTGTCGCTAGTATTGATAGGAGAGGGTGGAGAGAGTTACAGCCATGTTTACTGTAAGGTTACATATAGGTGCTCGGTCGGGCTGGTTGGCCGGATCGGTCTTGGGCCGGCCCAGTTTTTTTTCCTTTTTTTTCTTTTCTTTTTCTGTTTCTTTCATAACTTTTGATTTAGAGCTCTAAATTAATTTAAATAAATTTCTAAATTTTTGTAAAAGTGTCCCCTATACATAAAGACATATGGGGCTAGTTTTTATCAAAATAAATTTGGCTTTGAAAAGTCTTTACACCATTTGCCATAGGGCTAAAAAAACAAATTTGGAAATGAAAATTTGATTTCTTTCTTTAACTTAGGAAATTCAAATGCAATGATATGATGATGATGATGATGAATGATATGCATAAAACATAAGTTTGAAATTTTGGGATGTTACAAACCTACCCCCTTTAAGATGAATCTCGTCCTCGAGATTCGGATTGGCTAGCAAATAGGTGCGGGTGGTCTTCTCGGAGTTCATCTTCTCGTTCCCAAGTTGCTTCTTCCTCAGTGTGGTGATTCCACTGAACCTTGCAAAATTTGATCGTCTTGGTACGAGTAACTCTTTCCGATAACTCCAAGATTTTGATGGGTTTCTCTTCATACGTGAGATCACTTTCTAGCTGAACCTCTTCCAATGGTATTGTGTCTCTTAGTGGAGTTTCTGCCATCTCTGGATGACACTTCTTCAATTGGCTCACATGGAACACATTATGTACTGCAGACAAGGATTCTGGCAGTTCTAGCTCATATGAAACTTCCCCTTTGCGAGCCAGAACCTTGAATGGTCCTACAAAGCGAGGTGCTAGCTTACCTTTGACTCCAAATCTTTTCACACCACGCAGTGGTGAGACTCTGAGGTATGCTCTGTCGCCGACCTCATAGGTCACCTCTCTACACTTTGAATCAGCGTAGCTCTTCTGTCTAGATTGAGCTATCTTGAGTCTATCTCTGATCAATCTAACTTTCTCTTCAACATCTTTTATTATATCTGGTCCGAAGAGACTTCATTCTCCAACACCACTCCAAAGCAATGGTGTAGTACACTTCCTTCCATATAGAGCTTCAAACGGAGCCATCTCAATGCTAGCTTGATGGCTATTATTGTATGAAAACTCCGCATAAGGCAAATTCTCATCCCAGCTAGACCCGTAGTCTAATGCGCAAGCTCTCAGCATATCTTCTAGGATTTGGTTTACCCTTTCAGTCTGCCCATCAGTCCGTGGATGAAACGCAGTGCTGAACTCCAGTCTAGTCCCCAAGGATTCATGGAGTTGGCGCCAAAAGTGAGAGGTAAATTGAGTTCCTCTATCGGACACAATGCTCTTAGGTACTCCATGTGGGCATACAATTCGGTTCATATATATCTTGGCTAGCCTGGTGCTTGTATAAGTGGTCTTCACGGGAATGAAGTGAGCCACTTTAGTTAAACGGTCAACTACTACCCAGATGGAGTCATATCCAGACTTGGTCCTTGGTAATTCTGTGATAAAATCCATGCCAACATTATCCCACTTCCACTCTGGTATAGGCAACGGCTGCAATAATCCTGCTAGTTTCTGATGCTCTGCCTTGACTCTATTACATATGTCACATAAGGCAATGTACTCAGCGATATCCCTCTTCATATTGCTCCACCAAAATCTACCCTTCAAATCCATATACATCTTGGTGTTTCTAGGATGAATGGAATAGGGTGAATCATGTGCTTCTTGCAGGATTAGCTTTCTGAGTTCGGGATCTTGCGGTATGCAAACACGCTTCTCAAACCATATGGTTCCTTGCTCATCTTCGCGAAATCCCTTCGCCTTACCTTTACTCATATTACTCTTTATTTCTTCTATCTTCTTATCTAGCTTCTGAGCTTCCTTGATCTTGTCCATCAGTGTAGGTTGAACTTCAAGTGATGCCAAAAATCCCTCTGGCACAATTTCCAGTCTAAGCTCTTTGAACTGTTCACACAATTCTTCAGGCAACTCTCCTGCTGTAAGCCCATTTACGTAGCTTTTACGACTTAAGGCGTCAGCTACAACATTTGCTTTCCCCGGATGGTATTGTAGGCTCATATCATAATATTTTATGAGTTCCAACTATCTTCTTTGTCTCATGTTCAGTTCCTTCTGAGTGAATATATACTTCAAGCTTTTGTGATCAGTGAACACATCGCAATGCTTACCCATCAGATAGTGTCTCCACACTTTTAGAGCATGAACAATAGATGCTAGCTCCAAGTCATGGGTGGGGTAGTTTCTCTCGTGATGTTTGAGCTGGCGCGAGGCATAACTCACCACCTTTTCATCCTGCATTAGAACGCTACCAAGTCCTTGATGAGAAGCGTCGCAGTAAACTTGGAAATCCTTCTATATATCTGGCAGGCATAGAACTGGTGCACTTACTAGTTCTTTCTTCAGCTCTTGGAAACTAGCTTCACATGAGTCGGTCCATTCAAATTTCTTGTCTTTCTTCAATAGTTCAGTCATTGGCTTTGCGATCTTAGAGAAATTTTTAATGAATCTCCGATAGTATCCCGCAAGGCCTAAGAAACTCCGGATGTCTCCCACATTTTTGGGTGGCTCCCATTCGGTAATGGATGCTACCTTGCTTGGATCCACTGCGACTCCTTCCGCGGAAACTATATGTCCAAGAAATCCCACCTTGTTCAGCCAGAATTCACACTTGCTAAATTTTGCATACAGCTTATGCTCCCTGAGCTTTTCCATGATTAAACGTAAGTGCTTCTCATGTTCCTTATCATCCTTGGAGTAAATCAGGATGTCGTCAATGAACACCACTATGAATTTATCCAAGTACTCCATGAACACCTTGTTCATCATAGTCATGAAGTATGCCGGGGCATTTGTTAGTCCAAAGGACATGACGGTATACTCATATAGACCATATCTGGTGGTAAAGGCTGTCTTGGGTATGTCTTGTTCTCGGATCTTTAGCTGGAAATATCCTGATCGGAGATCAATCTTGGAGAACACTTTTGCTCCTTTCAACTGGTCGAACAGGTCATTGATGTTGGGCAATGGGTACTTGTTCTTGATTGTCACTTCGTTCAGCGAACGATAGTCCACAACAAATCTCTTGCTAGAGTATTTCTTCTCCACAAACAAAACAGGGGCTCCCCATGATGATGAACTTTGTTGGATAAAACCTTTGTCCAACTGCTCCTTGAGCTGCTACTTTAATTCTTTTAATTCTTCTATGTCCATCTTGTATGGCCTCTTTGCTATGGGTCTTGTTCCAAGCAGCAGGTTGATGATAAACTCGACATCCCTGTCTGGTGGCATTCCAGGTAACTCTTCTGGAAACACATCGGGGTACTCTTTCACAACTGGCACTTCATCCATGCTAACCCCCTTAAGAGAATTAACCTTAGACCCTGTTAGTTTGAAGGTTGATTTGAAACGAATGTGTTTCTTTTCAGGGGTTGTAAGGGTGATGGTTTTGTTTGCACAATCTATGACTCCCTCAAAAGCGGTCATCCAATCCATGCCTAGGATGACATCTAGTCCTTGTGAGTCTAGGACAATAAGGTTAGCCGGAAACTTGTGTTTTCCGATTTCCAGGACTAGGTCTCTACAACCGGCATTATCAACTCTCCCCCTGGAGAACTTACCCTTATAGGACAACCTATTATCTCAGTAGGTATTTTGTTCTTAACCACAAATGCTCTTGAAATGAATGAATGAGATGCACCAATGTCGAAAAGAACAAGCATTGAAAACTTATTGAGCAGAAACATACCATAGACGGCGTCAGGCTCATCATAAATCTCCTCCACATTGATGTGATTAACATGCCCCTTCTGGAATAGATTGGGCTTGTTTCCTTCTTCTTTCTTCTGTGGGCAATCATTTGCATAATGCCTAGTCTTGTGACACTTAAAGCATTCCACTTGACTAATATCTCTTTTCTTGGGGACATTGTTGTTTCTGCCATTGTTGTTGCCATTGTTATGGCCATTTGTCTTTGTGGAGTTGTGATTGTTGTGACTCCTATGGCCATTATGGTGGTGGCCATTTCCCTTGTGGTGCTGATGCCCATTTCCACCATTGTTGTTGTGGTGGTTTCCTCCATTCTTATGGAATCCAGAACTTCCACTGCCACTATGGAAGCTTCGCTTATGCACAGGTTCTTGATACTTGCTAGCATGATGCTTCCTCTTTCTGTTTTCAGACTGCTTCATCTTGCTTTCTAGAGTTATATCTTGATCAAGCAGAGACTGAAAGGTAGGAGTGTAGGCAATAGACAGAGGGATTGACAATTCGTCGTTGAGGCCCTCTAGGAATTTCTCCTTCCTTTTTGCATCAGTGTCAATATCGTCCGGTGCATAGCGTGGCAGATTGGTAAACTCATCAATGTACTCAGACACGCTGTGGTACTTTTGTCTAAGATCACGGAACTCTTTCTTATTTAGGCCCATCACACTAGAGGAAATGTGTGCAGCCCAAAATCCTTCATGGAACGAGTTCCAAGTCACTCCTTCAATGGGGTGATTGATCTGGTAAGTGTCCCACCAGCTTGTTGCTGGTCCTTCCAACAGATGAGCTGCAAACCTGACCTTTTCAGTATCAGTGCAACCAGTTGTCACCAACTCCTTGTTAACAGAACGGAGCCAATCCATGGCCTCCAGTGGTTCAGCAGCACGTGAGAACTTGGCAGGGCGAAGCCTTAAGAAACCTGCAAGCATGTCGACCTGAGGGGGTGGTGGTGGTGGTGGCGGGTTGTTATTATTGTTGTTGTTCTGAACGTTGGCAAGAAACTGAGTCATGACTTGCATGAGTTGAGCCCGGGCTTCCATCATCTGCTGCATCTGTTCCTCAGGAGCGCGGCGAGGAGGCATCTGTCGGGTTTGAAATAGGTGAGGTTAGATTTAGAGATAGAGTCTAATGGAATAAAATTTCGTACCCACAACACATGCATATAAACAATCCTTAAAAGAACACATACACAAGCATACATAAGCATAGGAGAAAACTTTTAAACCAAGCATGCAATAAACAACTCACAAATAGTTTTGAAAGTACGCAAACATTCAAGTCTTAAGGGATGCAATGTCTAATGCCATACCACAAGCGGTCACGGGCATAAACGCAAACTCATAGATAAAGTGGGGTAGTCTCTCTAACTACTCTACTCTTCCATGGCGACTTCCTCCTCCTCAACATCGAAGCCATTCTCCTTGAGTAGCCTATTGTAGTCCTGCAAGTCTTCAGTTAGGGTGTTGATCTTCTCTTGAAGCTCCCTCTTGTCGACACGCAGCTTCTCGATCAGATCGTGGTCCGCTTCAAGCTCAAAGTTGTTGCACTCTAACTTCTGCTTCAGCTCTCTAACTTCCTTGTTCCTGGCTTGGATCCTCTTCTCTTGGTTCTTCTGCTGCTTCTCTTGAGTCTCGAACTTCACCTCCATCTCCTTGATCCTCTGCTCCTGCTCCAGGTGTTGTTTGTCCTTCTCGGCAAGCTGGGCGCGTAGCTCATCGTTGTTAAACATCTCATTGTACCTCTCAACATCGATGTCCCAAACGAGGTACTCTAACTCGGCGAGGTGTATGCGCATGGGGTCCCGGATGCTGTCAGATAGCCCGATGACCATGCCCTTCTCATCACGTCGGCCGAAGATGTGGGAGTAGTGGTTCTGGAGCTCGGAGAAGTGACGTCCGCAGAGGCGTGCTATCAGTTCTTGCATGAGGAGATGGACGCCCGCGTCTTTGTCGGTGTGGAAGGTCTTGAACTTGATTTCTTCAGTCTTTGGCTCTGTCTCACGTCCTGGCTGCGTGATGTGGATGACCCAGATGCCCTTCTTGTGAAACTTGGTCATCTCGCTCCCATTGATGAACGGGGTAGGCAGGGACAAAGTAGTGACGATGTCGATGAGGCGCTCTCCGAAGCTGAAGGCCTTGAAATTCCAGGGCTTGGTGATGCGGAAGGTTGACATCTTTATGTTGGAACATGACAAGTTAGTAAGCCGAAATAAGAAAAACTTAACAAAGTGCTGAAAAAAAGTAAAAGAGATTCCTAACTTAGAGAGATCAAAACTATTTCTAAGTGTTAGAAACAAAGAGAACAAGAACAACTCCTAAATTTTTTCTAAGGGTTTTCGTCCAATCCTAGGGTCACGAACCTAAGGGCAACACTTTGCTCTGATACCATTTGTAGCGTACCTGTGCTTTATTTGTGCTAGTCCTGGATCGACTGCTAGCACACACAGTTACAAGATGAAATACCATGATACAAAGGTCTTTATTACAACGCTTGATCCACAAATAAGATAGTACTTTTACAACTCAGGTAGCACAAAGCTACAACTTATTACATAACTCGAAAATGACTAAGTAAAATGAAGCTTCAGGTCTTCTTTCTTCATAGCACCGTATATAGACGTGTGGGACGAAGACTCGTGACCGAAGCACAGCAATCTTCAATCTTCATAGTAGTAACCTGCAACATGATACGTTGCAGCCACAGAGGGTCAATACTTTGAATGTATTGGCAAGATGTCACTTTGGTGGACTCAATGGCGCCTACACTTATATGCTTATCTGGCCAGGTGGAGTTGGACTTTGCAAAAAAAAGCTTTCTTCCTATCTTTGTAAAACTCAAGTTTTTCCTTAGCAAAATTTTGTCTAAGAGGAACTCATTACTACCCAAGTTTTCCCATCAAGTTTTAACTTAAGAAATTGGGATGAGGAGATTCTCGAACATCTTCAACATCATGTCGCTCAGAATTGTCCGTAACCGGGGACACAACTAAGTACTTAGTTCTAACACTCTGCAGAGGTGGTGCTACTTTTCCCACAAGACTTAGTTAACCCATTTTGCCATGAGGCTCATTTTGCCTCAAATGGCCAAGTGAAAACTAAGACGAGACCTTTCAGAAGCAATCCCTCAGACCAACCCGGACGCGTTCCAACCTATCAACATCTACCACCCTCTGTCCGTCTGGCTTGAGTTCTTGCAGCTTAGTCGGTCAAGACAGAGCCCATATGACTTGTGGTTGCACTAGAAGCTTCATGACTTGAACGTCTCCAATCTCTTTGCTCCTGGGTGGTCGTCCACAAGTGAGATACACCTGGTGGTTTTGAGGTTCAACGACATGACCCTAGGGAACCACTCAACATAAACCATTCAAAGCCAATTCCACCCAGGTGATTCATTCACTTAGTTGTTTTCTTAGTTTTTCCAAAGCATGGTTTTCAACACTTAGCCAAAACATGTGATAACCCTTCCCACAACAAGTGCAAATCAAACCTATAGCAGCAGCAATTTTACTAGGAGATGCAAGGGCTAGACAAAAGCTAGATAAAAGACTTAGCATAAAATCTAGCAACTAAAGACATAAACTCATAAAAATCACCTACTCATGCATCTTCTACTATAAAAGCTACAAGTGACAAAAACTTTTAGTAGGACAAGGAATATGATGACACTTGCCTTGGTGAGGACATGAGTTGGTGCACTCGTCACAAAGGCACTCGTTGCACTCATCACAATCTACAAGCGAGTTTCACAACCATAAGCACAAAGCAACAAAGCATACACATAAGAAGAAAACATGAATGCAATATGTGGGTTAAATATGCAAATACACTTAGCATGTTTTCTGGTTGTAAACTACATGCATGATGCCATGAATAAATTTTAGTATTGTTTAAATAATTCAAAACATTTTCTAACACTAGAGAAGGCCTTAACATTAAATAAATACTAAAAATAATTTTATAGAAACTAGTATTTTCATTCCTAGTACTACTGTACAGAGGGTTCCATTTGCTACAAATAGCAAAAAGAATCATTCAAAAATATTTTGTAGAACTAATTCTATAGCCAAAATACTCTATTTGAGTTTCTACTAAAACTGTGAATAAACATGACGCAAAAGTGTAATTTTATTGGTTCATTGCATTCTACTTGTTTTCGTGAATCCAAGGGTATATTATTTGCTAAATTTTGATAAACGGAACTAAAGATATGATTTTTGCAAGTTTCTACGTTTTCCTGTCTTAAAATCCGAAAATAGAACTACAAACGACAAGTGGCGGAGTCTGATTCGTGAATACCCCTTCGTTAAGTGATCTAACAACAGCCCTATGATCTCGATCCAACGGTTCAGAGTGAGGA
Source organism: Dactylis glomerata (assembly GCA_007115705.1). Taxonomy (NCBI): domain Eukaryota; kingdom Viridiplantae; phylum Streptophyta; class Magnoliopsida; order Poales; family Poaceae; genus Dactylis; species Dactylis glomerata. The sequence continues at coordinate 409,532 of QXEO01001749.1, forward strand.
ATGGAGGAAGCTCACCGGAGTAACTGCCGGAAGATCGCCGGAAAGCAGTTCACAATGTCAACACCTCAGGACGTTGATGCAGTTGTAGTCTCCGATGATGATGAGGTAGTAGACGGCGTAGAGGAGGACGAGGCGAAGATGTTGGACACCTTTTCGGTCCTTGGTACAGCTCCTAGGGGCGGTGATGAACGGATGGAACAGCGGTGGCGTCGGGTGTCGCGGCCAACTTCTCCGAAATTGTGCACAACTATGTCTAGGAGATAGATGGGTATTAGGATAGTCCACTATTAAAAGGATTCGAGAAAAGAATCAACAGATACGTCATACTATCGCGACGAACTCGCCAAGATCCAAAAAAGGACGTTAATGGCTCGGGCTGTAGGGAGCTTCTTTCGAAAAAAATTCTGAAGAGGAGTGAAAGAGGAGAACAAGAGGAGCTCAGTGCTTCTCACGGTTCGTAATATGGCGGTGTGAGCAGGGAGATCAAGTATGCCAATCAATGGCATTCGGTGCACCGAAACGGTTTGGCCAATTAAGACAATAAAATGGCGAAGTAACTCCCTGAATAAGTAGCCCATCCAATTTGGAGTAACTTTCGTATTGAAGTCGAGAAGAAACTGTAGCTAGTATTGATGGGAGAGGGTGGGGAGAGCTACAACCATATTTACTGTAACATTACCTATAGGTGCTGGAGGTTGCAGACGACCTCCGCTCGGTCGGGCTGGTTGGCCGGATCGGTCTTGGGCCGGCCCAGTTTTTTTCCTTTTCTTTTTTTTTATCTTTTTCTATTTCTTTCATAACTATTGATTTAGAGCTCTAAATTAACTTAAATAAATTTCTAAATTTTTGTAAAATTGTCCCCTGTACATAAAGACATATGGGGCTAGTTTTTATCAAAGTAAATTTGGTTTTGAAAAGTCTTTATACCATTAGCCATAGGGCTAAAAAAACAAATTTGGAAATGAAAATTTGATTTCTTTCTTTAACTTAGGAAATTCAAATGCAATGATATGATGATGATGATGATGAATGATATGCATAAACCATAATTTTGTTTTGGGATGTTATACGATGTTAGGATTCAATCAATCCCGTATTTGTATTCTCTTCGTCTCGCGATATTTTACTCGCCCGAGATTCGATCGTCGGTATCGGCATACCTAGTTCAATTTCGTTCATAGCAAGTACTTTACTCGTTCCGTAATCCGATATTACTTTATGATTAACTCTTTAACCACATGCTTGCAAGCGTTGTTGATATCAATTACCGAGTGGGCCCGAAGTATATCTCTCCGACTCGGGAGGGACAAATTCCATCTCGATACATGCAACCCAACAAGTACTTTCCGATTACCTGAGAGACACCTTTATAATCACCCTCTCATAGGGTGACGTTTGATGACCTCAAAGCTCCCTTCCGACACTAGGGAGTTGCATTATCTCATGGTCTAAGGAATATAATACATGACATAGGAAAAAGCTATGCAAAGATGAACACAATGACACAATCTAATTGCTGTGCTTTATTTGGGTCTGTCCATCACGTCATTCTCCTAATGACATGACCTCATTATTAATCGACAACTCATATCTATGGTTAGAAAACCTTAACCATCATTAATCAATGAGCTAGTCTAGTAAAGGCATACTAGGGACACGATGTTGTTCATAAACCACACAAGTATTAATGTTTCCACTTAATACAATTCTAGAATGGAGTATAAACATTATCATGAACAAGAAATATGATAATAACAATATTATTATTGCCTCTATGGCATATTTCCTTCAGTCTCCCACTTGCACTAGAGTCAATAATCTAGTCATACTTGTGCCTTTAACACCTATGGCATTCCGGTGTTATTCATACGCGTTGCACATGGTAAACCTTATCAACGGGTCTGACACTTCCAGCTCCGTTTGTATTTGCATATTCTTTTGCGTCAGCACGCATTACTCATCTTGTATGAGATGACATCGTATAAACTTGGTCTTCTGGTGAAACCTTTGCTTCTTTGCCAAGACTATGTTACCTCTATTGTCATACAATAGAACTACATAGTACTACCACACTTGGAACTACACCTAGTTCTTTTGCTGCTTATAGCAACTATATACTTAGCCTTCGTTGCAGTATCCGTCACAATATTTCACATTGGAACTCATCTAAGTAATCATGGAACTTTCTTCCTTCTTATTATGCCACCTTATAACTCAAAATAAATAGCCTAAAATTGAGATTAATTTTTACTGTATATGTGACAAAGCCAATATAACACATTGCAATGAACCATTTGTCACTTCTGCATACAGAACATATTCTTAGTTCTTCTAAAGTACACACGAATATCTTACTATTGTCCAACAATCATCATATGAATGCTCGTAACCTTTTAGAGCATCGGACATATCTGAATCTACATATCATGGTATACAAGATTGATAAAAAGCATTCTTGCGGTTTCACTCATCAAGTGTCAAAAACAATTGATTCTTGCTCCAACCCTTTCCATGCAACAAGAACCGTCCTTATTGTTTCCATATTGAACAGATTCAATATTTCATCTATGTACTCTGGCAAAACTATATTAATGCCTCAATCTATCTGTATAGACATTGATGCTTAATATTTTGGTTTTACCTAAGTCTTTCATTAGAAATCTAATTTTAATAAAAACTTCACAAATATCAAGAACTTCACATAATTTCCAATGAATGATATGTCATCTACATAAAGTATTAGAAATATGTCTCAGCGCTCCCACTTACTTTCTTGTAAATACAAGCATCTTCAAATATCTTAATGAAATTAACACTTTAACATTTTCATCATAATGAAGATTCCAACTCCGTTATGCTTACTTCTATCATTGAAGTTTGCATACATATCTAGCAACCTTTGAATCAACAAAACCATTGGGTCGTGTCAGGTACACGTCCTTGGTGTGCATTCCGGTAGAGGAATGTTGTTTCAACTATCATATCTCAATATGTAATTGTTGCTAGAATAATTCATATGACGAAGTCAGGGCCCATCACCACTCCTTTGTATATTGTTGGTTACTATTATCTAATAATATCTCGTCCTAAAATCTGAAGGATTTCGCAGCATAGTAAATCAAAAAATTTCCTACGGATGCGAACAAGAAAGCCAAGATCTAATCTAGGAGATGTAATCAACGAGAGAGGTAGATGGGATCTTCATACCCTTGAAGAAATCGCACAGTGGAAACGTTCAACAGAACGTGGATGATGTAGTCGTACTAGCCGTCTCCTCCCCGCGATCCGATCCGATCCTACGCCGCAAGTGGCGGCGCCTCCGAGAGATGCACACGTACGGTGCAGCGATGTCTCCTCCTTCCTTGGTCCAGCAAGTATAGTGGAGAGATAGATTGGATCTGCAGCACGACGGCGTGGTGCTTATGGTGGAGAGTTTCTGCGGCAGGGCTTCGCCTACGCACAGTCGCGAGAGAGAGAGGTGGAGGGGCAGCAGTTGGCCGGCGGCTAGGGTTGGAGTGGAGGGAGGCTGCGTCCCTGCCCCTCCTTATATGGGGGGCTGGCCGGCTGCCTTGGCCCCTCCTCCAAGTCCTAGGGCAGCGGCCTAGGGGGAAGAGTGGGGGGCAAGTTTCCTCCCCTCATTCTGGAAGGTTCCCTTAGGGTTTCCCCTAAGGGCTGGCCGGCTGGGCCTTAGGGGCCTTGTGTGCCTGGCCCAAAGTGGCCAGGACACTTCCCCTTAGGCCCACATAGGCCTCCGACAAGTGGGCCCACGTTGGTCCCACTCCGGAACCTTCTAGAACCTTCCAGTACAATACCGATAAACTCCGAAACGATTCCGGAATCCAAAAACTGCTTTCCTTTATATGAATCTTATTCTCCGGACCATTCCGGAACCTCTCGTGATGTCCTGGATCTCATCCGAGACTCCGACCAAAAACTCATAAACCAATTATCCATTCTATCCTAGCATCGATGCACGTTAAGTGTGTGACCCTACGGGTTCGAGAATATGCAGACATGATCTTCCATCAATAATCAACAGCGGGATCTGGAAACCCATATTGACTCCCACATATTCATCGATGATCATATCGGATGAACCACGATGCCAGGATTCAATTAATCCCGTATATGTATTCCCTTCGTCACACGATATTTTACTCGCCCGAGATTCGATCGTCGGTATCGATATACCTAGTTCAATCTCGTTCACGGCAAGTACTTTACTCGTTCCGTAATCCGATATCACTTCGTGATTAACTCCTTAACCACATGCTTGCAAGCGGTGTTGATATCGATTACCGAGTGGGCCCGAAGTATATCTCTCCGACTCGGGAGGGACAAATTCCATCTCGATACATACAACCCAACAAGTACTTTCCGATCACCTGAGAGACACCTTTATGATCACCCTCACATAGGATGACGTTTGATGACCTCAAAGCTTTCTTCCGATACCAGGGAGTTGTATTATCTCATGGTCTAAGGAATACAATACTTGACATAGGAAAAAGCTTCGCAAAGATGAACACGATGACACGATCTAATTGCTCTGCTTTATTTGGGTCTGTCCATCACATCATTCTCCTAATGACATGACCTCATTATTAATTGACAACTCATGTCTATGGTTAGGAAACCTTAACCATCATTAATCAATGAGCTAGTCTAGTAGAGGCGTACTAGGGACACGGTGTTGTTCATAAACCACACAAGTATTAATGTTTCTGCTTAATACAATTATAGCATGGAGTATAAACATTATCATGAACAAGAAATATGATAATAACAATATTATTATTGCCTCTAGGGCATATTTCCTTCAGTCTCCCACTTGCACTAGAGTCAATAATCTAGTTAATACTTGCGCCTTTAACACGTATGGCATTCCGGTGTTATTCATACGCGTTGCACGTGGTAAACCTTATCTACGGGTCTGACACTTTCAGGCCCGTTTGTATTTGCATATTCTTTTGCGTCAGCACGCATTACTCATCTTGTATGAGATAGCATCATATAAACTTGGTCTTCTGGTGAGACCTTTGTTTCTTGGCCGAGACTATGTTGTCACTATTGTCATACAATAGGACTACATAGTACTAGCACACTTAGAAAAATAGCGATATCCACCGTCGTCGAAATACTCATTGGTCCGCACACATCGGTATGTATGATTTCCAATAAGTTCGTTGCTCGCTCCATTATTCCGGAGAACGGGTTTTTGATCATCTTGCCCATGAGGCATGGCTTGCACGTGTCAAATGATTCAAAATCAAGAGACTCCAAAAGTCCATCAGAATGGAGTTTCTTTATGCGTTTTATGCCAATATGACCTGGACGACAGTGCCACAAATAAGTTGGATTATCACTATCTACTTTGCATCTTTTATGCCGCTTCTAAAGCGATTATATACTTAGCCCTCATTGCAGTGTCCGCCACAATATTAACATTGGAACTCATCCAAGACATCATGGAACTTTCTTCCATCTTATTATGCCACCTTCTAACTCAAAACAAATGGCTTAAAATTGAGATAAAATTTTACTTGTATGTGTGACAAAGCCAATGTAACTCATTGCAATGAACCATTTGTCACTTCTGCATACAGAACATATTCTTACTTCTTCGAAAGTGCATAAGAATATCTTTACTATTGTCCAACGATCACCATATGAATGCTATAACCTTTAGAGCATTGGACACATCTGGATCTACATATCATGGTATACAAAATTGATAAAATCATTCTTGTGGTTTCACTCATCAAGTGTCAAAACAATTGATTCTTGCTCCAACCTCTTCCATGCAACAAGAACCGTTCTTATTGTTTCCATATTGAACAAATTCAATATTTCATCTATGTACTCTGGCAAAACTATATTAGTGCCTCAATCTATCTGCATAGACATTGATGCTTAATATTCTGGTTTTACCTAAGTCTTTCATCAAAAACTAATTTTAATGAAAACTTAACAATATCAAGAAAAACACATAATTTCCAATGAACGATATGTTATCTACATAAAGCATTAGAAATATGTCTTAGCGCTCCCACTTACTTTCTTGTAAATACAAGCATCTTCAAATATCTTGATGAAATTAACACTTTAACATTTTCATCATTGAAGATTCCAACTTCGCTATGCTTACTTCTACCATAGAAGTTTGCATACATATCTAGCAACCTTTGAATCAACAAAACCCATTGGGTCGTGTCAGTTACACGTCCTTGGTGTGCATTCCGGTAGAGGAACGTTGTTTCGTTTATTCAACTATCATATCTCAATATGTAATTGTTGCTAGAATAATTCATATGACGAAGTCAGGGCCCATCATCGCTTCTTTGTATATTGTTGGTTACTATTATCTAATAATATCTCGTCCTCAAATCTTACTATTTGATTATGACCAACTTGGTTAAATAGGAACTTCGATGTCGTGACTACAACATATTGTAGACGCGTGAGCTATGAATGTAGTTGCCGCTTCCAGAACATTTTCTGGTGCTGCGCTACTCTGATCATCTTGCTCAGATTCAACAACCTCATCAAGTTCTATCTTCCTCCGACTTAAACCTTTCGCGAGAAACTCCTTCATAAGAAATTCACTTCTTTTAGTGACAATCACTATGTGTTTGCGTTCATAATAGAAGGAATACCCATCGACATTGTTTGGGATAACCTACAAAGACTTACTAATCCTATTTTGGTTGTAAACATTTTACACATATGCCTTGCATACCAAAATTCAAGAAAAAGACAACTATAACTTGTATGGTGTCATTTCGGCAGATTATGATGGCACTCTATTCAGTGAAAAGCGGTAGTCTCTAAAGCATAATCCACAAATTATATTGGTAGTTTATTTCATCATTGATCTAACCATGTCAAACAAGGTTTGATTACATCCATCGAAAACTCCATACTCCTATGGTGTTTATCACGATGCAAGTTTGTGGAACAATTCCCCTAACTCTTAGATGTTTGCTAAACTTGTAACTCAAATATTCTTCTTTATGCTCTAATCATTCAACTCGAATATTCTTGTTACAACAATTTTCACTTCATAAATTGAACAATTTCATACTTCTATCTCATCAAGTAGATATACCGTATATCTATTCGAGTCATTGATGAAATAGAAAATACACCACGCTCGACTTCACACATGAACTACATACATCAACATGTACGATCTCCATGTAGTTAGTCGCTTGTTCTTTCTATGGCCCACGAACGGAGTTTAATCATCTTTAGGAAAAGTCTCACAAGCGTCAATCAATTCAAAATCAAATGACTCAAAAATCTATCAATATAGAATTTCTTTCATGTTTTGTTTCCAATATGACTTAAACGGCGGTGTCATATGTAAGTGAAATTTGTTTTGTCTTGCGACTTTTAGCATCAGTGTTATAAATGTCTATTTCACCAACAAGATAATAATAATCTATCCATCGATTATGGAAGACGATAATAATTTGAACAACCATTGCTCTCATAATACCGGAACAAAATAACAATTATTAAGTTCTTAACAAATCAAGAAGGCTAGGTTTTATGCCAACGAAAAACACAATAACACATTTATTTGTTTCTCGATGCGCATTGTTACCACATTCTTTTGCTAGTTACTTAGGCCATCGTAGTTCTTGTATTGTTGCTTTGTATGACATTTCATACCAACAAATCAGTATCGAATACCCAAGAATTACATTGTTAACGAGCAAAAGAATTTATCTATAACATGTATATCATTTATATACCAGAGCTGGACAATTCCAGTCTTTTCCTTTTCTACCAAATACTTTTGTAGATCCTATTTAGCATTTCCTCTCCTTTTAGAAGAATCTATCGACATCAATAGTGGCATCAATCATTTGACACATAGTCCAAAGGATGTTAGTCAAATACTAATAGCCTTGGATTTTGCACTTTGAAGTGGATCGCCATCATCATATGATTGGTATTCTTCCAGATTCCATTCTTTAGTATTCTTTTGGTATAGCAAAACAATTTAGCCGATACCTTTTCATTCGTCCTATCATGACATCTTTCATGATGAAACTACTATAGCTTATAAGGATGAATGCAAGTATCATATTAGTTCCCAAACTTTTGGGTGATCGGGACGCCTAGCATCTTCAATCTTCGCATATAGTCATACAATATGAGCATATGTTCTTTTACTAAATTATACTTCATCATTTTGCAAACAATCAAAGTCTTAGATATCAAATATCTTTCACTTCTTATTTGTTTCTGAAACAATTCTTTCAGCTCAATGATCACTTTGATTCTCAAACAATTTTGAAGATCAATTTATCATGAAGGCAAACATATGATCTTTAGATACTAAACTTGAATCGTTGCTCTTATATTAATACAATTTATTAAATCGTATGGAGCAAGCAAGGTTTGCTAAAGTTTGCAATAGGACTTAATCTTTAGTCTTGACATTCTAACTAAACGGCACTAGACCGAAAAGTGATTATCCAGAATTCTATAGTTCTTTTAACTCAATTAAGCTAAGTGTCGGTGGGAAACGGTGCCAAAGACTACAACGACTTATGCAAATACAACAAGGTTTAGTTCAAGATAATTAGTTCAAGTTAATCAAATTACTAATGAACTCCCACTAAATTCAACATCCCTCAAAGTTGTTTAGTGAAGCATGAACCAAATTCACTACACCGAGACCGATCATCACGTGAATGATGTAGCTTTAATGGTGAACATCAACATGTTGATCATATCATCCATATGACTCATGCTTGACCTTTCGGTCCGTGTGTTCCGAGGCCATGTCTGTACATGCTAGGCTCGTCAAGTCAAACCCAAGTATCTCCGCATGTGCAAATACTGGCTTGCACACGTTGTATGTGAACGTAGAGTTTATAGCACCCGATCATCACGAGATGCTTGAACATGACGAACTTTCGCAACGGCGCATACGAGGGGAGAACACAATTTTATCTTGATCTTTAAGTGAGGAATCATCTTATAATGCTACCGTCGCGATCAAAGCATAATAAGATACATAAAAGGATAAACATCACATGCATATAATTTTATGTGACATGGTATAGCCAATCTCCGCGCAATGATCTCCATCTTGTGCGCGCCGGCATGATCTCCATCACTCCACCATGATTGCCTCCACCACGAATAGCAACTACAACTATTGCTAACTACTTAGCGATAAAGTAAAGCTATTACATGGCGTATAAGAAGTTGACACGCAGGTCATACACAATTATAAAGACAACCATATGGCTCCTGCCGGTTGTGAACTCATCGACATGCAAGTCGTGAAATTTTACAAAACATGATCATCGCATACATCACATATATCACATCACATCTTGTGGCCATACCATATCACAAAACACTCCCTGCAAAAACAAGTTAGACGCCTCTACTTTGTTGTTGCATGTTTTACGTGGCTTATGGGAGTAGCAAGTTAAGAACGATTCTTACCTACGAAAAGCCACAACGGTGATATTATGGTTGCTAACATCCATTGTAAATCCCATGACTACTATAGTGAGAGAAACAGGCATCCACCAGCCGCATGTGTGGAACAAGCCACACGTCAAGTGCGGAGCCGGTCTCGCGAACGAGGTTGCGTAAAGTTGGCCTGGACCGCTTCGATCTCACTATGCCGCGCCATAAGAAATACACAACATAGATGTTTGCAACAGAAAACATCAACGCCCGCAACAAGCATGTTGCATTCTACTCGTGAAACACATCTACGCATAGATCTAGCTCTGATACCACTGAAGGATTTCGCAGCATAGTAAATCAAAAAATTTCCTACGCATGCGAACAAGAAAACCAAGATCTAATCTAGGAGATGTAATCAACGAGAGAGGTAGATGGGATCTTCATACCCTTGAAGAAATCGCACAGCGGAAACGTTCAACAGAACGTGGATGATGTAGTCGTACTAGCCGTCTCCTCCCCGCGATCCGATCCGATCCTACGCCGCAAGTGGCGGCGCCTCCGAGAGATGCACACGTATGGTGCAGCGATGTCTCCTCCTTCCTTGGTCCAGCAAGTATAGTGGAGAGATAGATTGGATCTGCAGCACGACGGCGTGGTGCTTATGGTGGAGAGTTTCTGCGGCAGGGCTTCGCCTACGCACAGTCGCGAGAGAGAGAGAGAGAGGTGGAGGGGCAGCAGTTGGCCGGCGGCTAGGGTTGGAGTGGAGGGAGGCTGCGCCCCTGCCCCTCCTTATATGGGGGGCTGGCCGGCTGCCTTGGCCCCTCCTCCAAGTCCTAGGGCGGCGGCCTAGGGGGAAGAGTGGGGGGCAAGTTTCCCCCCTCCTTCTGGAAGGTTCCCTTAGGGTTTCCCCTAAGGGCTGGCCGGCTGGGCCTTAGGGGCCTTGTGCGCCTGGCCCAAAGTGGCCAGGACACTTCCCCTTAGGCCCACATAGGCCTCCGACAAGTGGGCCCACGTTGGTCCCACTCTGGAACCTTCTAGAACCTTCCGGTACAATACCGATAAACTCCGAAATGATTCCGGAATCCAAAAACTGCTTTCCTTTATATGAATCTTATTCTCCGGATCATTCCGGAACCTCTCGTGATGTCCTGGATCTCATCCGAGACTCCGACCAAAAACTCATAAACCAATTATCCATTCTATCCTAGCATCGATGCACGTTAAGTGTGTGACCTTACGGGTTCGAGAATATGCAGACATGATCTTCCATCAATAATCAACAGCGGGATCTGGAAACCCATATTGACTCCCACATATTCATCGATGATCATATCAGATGAACCACGATGCCAGGATTCAATTAATCCCGTATATGTATTCCCTTCGTCACACGATATTTTACTCGCCCGAGATTCGATCGTCGGTATCGATATACCTAGTTCAATCTCGTTCACGGCAAGTACTATACTTGTTCCGTAATCCGATATCACTTCGTGATTAACTCCTTAACCACATGCTTGCAAGCGGTGTTGATATCGATTACCGAGTGGGCCCGAAGTATATCTCTCCGACTCGGGAGGGACAAATTCCATCTCGATACATACAACCCAACAAGTACTTTCCGATCACCTGAGAGACACCTTTATGATCACCCTCACATAGGATGACGTTTGATGACCTCAAAGCTTTCTTCTGATACCAGGGAGTTGTATTATCTCATGGTCTAAGGAATACAATACTTGACATAGGAAAAAGCTTCGCAAAGATGAACACGATGACACGATCTAATTGCTCTGCTTTATTTGGGTCTGTCCATCACATCATTCTCCTAATGACATGACCTCATTATTAATTGACAACTCATGTCTATGGTTAGGAAACCTTAACCATCATTAATCAATGAGCTAGTCTAGTAGAGGCGTACTAGGGACACGGTGTTGTTCATAAACCACACAAGTATTAATGTTTCCGCTTAATACAATTATAGCATGGAGTATAAACATTATCATGAACAAGAAATATGATAATAACAATATTATTATTGCCTCTAGGGCATATTTCCTTCAAAATCTTGCTATTTGATTACGACCAACTTGGTTAAATAGGAACTTTTATATCCGTGACTACAACAGATTGTAGGTGCGGGAGCCATGAATGCAGTTGCCGCTTCCAGAACATTTTCTGGTACTGCGCTACTTTGCTCAGGTTCAATAACCTCATCAAGTTCTATTTTCCTCCCACTTAAACCTTTCGCGGAAAACTCCTTCATAAGAAATTCACTTCTTTCAGTGACAATCACTGTTATTTGGGTTTATGGCAGAAGGAACACCCATCGACATTCTTTGGGATAACCTACAAAGACTTACAATCCGACTTTGGTTGTAAACATTTTACATATGCCATGCATACCAAAATTTAAGAAAAGACAACTATAACTTGTACGGTGTCATTTCAGCGGATTATGATGGCACTCTATTCAGTGAAAATCGGTAGTCTCTAAAGCATAACCCATAAATTATATTGGCAGTTTTATTTCATCATTGATCTAACCATGTCAAACAAGGTTTGATTACATCCATCGAAAACTCCATACTCATATGGTGTTTATCATGATGCAAGTTTGTGGAACAATTTCCCTAACTCTTAGATGTTTGCTGAACTTGTAACTCAAATATTCTTCTTTATGATCCAATCGTAAAAACTTGATTTTTTTTGTTACAATAATTTCCACTTCATCAATTGAACAATTTCATACTTCTATCTCATCAAGTAGATATACCATACATCTATTCAAGTCATTGATGAAATAGAAAATACACCATGCTTGACTTCACACATGAACTACATACATCAACATGTATGATCTCCATTTAGGTAGTCGCTTGTTCTGTCCATGGCCCATGAACAGAGTTTAACCATCTTTAGGAAAAAGTCTCACAAGCGTCAATATATAAATGAAATTCATTTTGTCTTGCGACCTTGATACGTCTCCAATGTATCCATAATTTTTGATGCTCCATGCTTGTTTTTACACCATTTGCTTTGTTTTCGTTACACTTCGTGGCATTTTTATGCATTTTCCAGAACTAACCTATTAACGAGATGCCACAGTGCCAGTTCCCTATTTTCTGCTGTTTTTGTGTTTCAGAAAAGTTACACAGGAAATATTCTCGGAATTGGACGAAACAAAAGCCAGACGTCCAGATATTTACCGAAGCTTCCAGAGAACCGAAGAGGACGGAGAGGAGCCACTGGTGGGCCTCACCACCAGGGGGCGCGGCCTGGGGCTGGCCCGCGCCGCCCTATTGTGAGCCCCACCAGGGCCACTTCTGACGATGCCCCTTCGCCTATAAAGGCCCCCGACGGGAAAAACCTAAATACCCGATCACCTTTCTAGAATACATCGCGATCCGCCGCCACCATCGACCCGAAGATCGGGAGGGTCCAGAAGCTCTTCTCGGCACCCTGCCGGAGAGGGGAATCGCCACCGGAGGTTGCTGGCGTGTAGCAGATGGTCCTTGTGCGTGGTGAATGACCAGCCCGTTGGGAACCCCAAGAGGAAGGTGTGATGAGTATAGCAGCTAGTTTTCCCTCAGTTAAGAAACCAAGGTTTATCGTTCTTGGAGAGGAGAGACAAACGACTGAAGGTGATGCTTGCTAGTTTGCGACAGCTTCGGACAATTTATATATGGCGCCTCGTCCAAGCTTTGCTTGCTAGCTGCAACGCGGAACCTGCACACAACACAACCAAGTACTTTGTTCCCAACTTGCGATGAGGTTGTCAATCTCACCGGTTTGCTTGAAACAAAGGTTATGAGCGTATCGGGTGGAAAACAGTAGAGTATGCGAGTAAAGTAAACAGTGCGAGTAAAGTAAACAGGTGATAGCAATATGATGGAAATAGGACCGGGGTCCACAGTTCACTAGTGGTGTCTCTCCATAAGATAAATAACATATGCTGGGTAAACAAATTACAGTTGGGCAATTTATAGAATAAAGATAAACGTGATATGTCAAGAACATCACTATGAGATTTACTCTGGGCATTACAACAAAATACATAGACCGCCATCCAACTGCATCTATGACTAATAATCCACTTGTGGCGAATCAATCCGAGAACTCCACAAGTATTAAGTTGCAAACAACAGATAATTGCATTAAGCAAAGTGTGTAATGTAAACAAAGCATATGCCCTTGAGCATATGAATGTTGTTTTCTCCCTAGTAGCAATAGCACATCTACAACCTTAGAGGTTTCTGTCACTTCCCCAGGTTAAATAGAGGCATGAACCCACTATCGAGCATAAATACCCCCTCTTGGAGTCACTAGCAACTACTCGGCCAAGATAGCTACTAACAACGGAGAGCATGCAAGATCATAAACAACATAGAGATAACAAAAGATATAATTCAGTACAGCAACTCAATCATAACACCAATATTCATCGGATCCCAACAAACCAAACATGTAGAATTACATAACGGTGATCTCAATCATGTAGGGCAGCTCATGAGATCTAAACATGAAGTACATGGTGGAGAAGACAACCATCTAGCTACTGCTATGGACCCATAGTCCAAGGTAGACTACTCACTCATCGCTCCGGAGGCAAGCATGGCGATGAAGAAGACCTCCGGTGGCGATTCCCCTCTCCGGCAGGGTGCCGGGAAGAGCTTCTGGACCCTCCCGATCTTCGGGTCAACGGCGGTGGGGAATCGCGATGTGTTCTGGAAAAGTGATCGGGTACTTAGGTTTTTTCCGTCGGGGGGTCTTTATAGGCGAAGGGGCGATGTCAGAGGTGGGGCCAGGTGGCCTCACACCTGGCTGGCGCGGCCCAGGCCCTGGCCGCGCCGGCCTGGTGTGTGGGGCCCCTGTGGCCCCCCTCCTACTCCTCTTCGGATCTCTGGAAGCTTTCGGGTAAAATAAGACTTCAGGAACTTGTTTCATCCAATTGCGAGAATATTTCCTGTGTATCACTTCTGAAACACAAAAACAGCAGAAAACAGGGAACTGGCACTGTGGCAACTCGTTAGTAGGTTAGTTCCGGAAAATGCATAAAAGTGCCACGAAGTGTAACGAAACATTAGGCAAATGGTGTAAAAACAAGCATGGAGCATCAAAAATTATAGATACGTTGGAGACGTATCAGAGGTCTTCTTCATCGCCATGCTTGCCTCCGGCGCGATGAGTGAGTAGTCTACCTTGGACTATGGGTCCATAGCAGTAGCTAGATGGTTGTCTTCTCCACCATGTGCTTCATGTTTAGATCTCGTGAGCTGCTTTACATGATCGAGACTACCTTTATGTAATTCTACATGTTGTGTTTGTTGGGATCTGATGAATATTGGTGTTATGATTGAGTTGATGTACTAAATTTTATCTTATGTTATCTCTATGTTGTTTATGATCTTGCATGCTCTCCGTTGTTAGTAGCTATCTTGGCCGAGTAGTTGCTAGTGACTCCAAGAGGGGGTATTTATGCTCGATAGTGGGTTCATGCCTCTATTTAATTTGGGGGAGTCACAGAAACCTCTAAAGTTGTAGATGTGCTGTTGCCATTAGGGGGAAAACAATATTCATATGCTCAAGGGCATATGCTTTGTTTACATTACACACTTTGCTTAATGCAGTTATTTGTTGTTCACAACTTAATACTTGTGGAGTTCTCGGATTGATTCGCCACAAGTGGATTATTAGTCATAGATGTAGTTGGATGGCGGTCTATGTATCTTGTTGTAATGCCCAGAGTAAATCTCATAGTGATCCTCTCGACATATCACATTGTCTTTATTCTATCAATTGCCCAAGTGTAATTTGTTTACCCAGCATGTGTTATTTTATCTTATGGAGAGACACCACTAGTGAACTGTGGACCCTGGTCCTATTTCCTTTATATTGCTATCACCTGTTTACTTTACTCGCACTATTTACTTTACTCGCATACTACTATCATTTTCCACTCGATACGCTCATTCCTTTGTTTCAACCAAATCGGTGAGATTGACAACCTCATCATAAGTTGGGAACAAAGTATTTGGTTGTGTTGTGTGCAGGTTCCACGTTGCCGCACGCAAAGCAAAGCTCGGACGAGGCGCCCTATAAATTGTCCGGAGCTGTCGCGAAGCTAGCGGGCATCACCTTCAGTCGTATTGGCTTTTTCCTACTGGATTGACTACCTTGGTTTCATAACTGAGGGAAAACTTGCTGCTATATTCATCAAACCTTCTCTTGGGGTTTCCAACTGGCCGGTCATTTACTACACATTCCCACGTCAACTTGGCAACAGAAGTTTTCTGTCGCCGTTGCCGAGATTGAAGAAGCTTCCACATCATCATCACCGCACCATCAACAAGTTTTCTGGCGCCGTTGCCGGGGAAAAAGAAGACTTCTGCAAGGGGAGTTTCGCACGCACATCCTTTACTTTATTTTAAGTTTTGCTTTACTTTCTTTTTGCTTGCATCGTTTTTATCAAAAATACAAAAAAAAATTAGTTCCTACTATAGTTATTATTTTTGTTGGTCTGTTATAGTCTTGCTTTATCATGCTTTCTATCAATGGTTGGTTTCTTTGAAACTAAATCTTTTTGGCAAGGTGGGTTCACGGAAGAACAGCAAAATTATTATGAGGAACACCGCTTATCACATAAAGGGAAACACTTATGGGAACAAATCAATAGATTGTATATCCACTACTAGGAAATAGGTCATAGGAGGAATGGTTATCAGAGGCGTACAGAAAAATACGTACGCCACGGCTACCTAGCGGAGGCGTACAGGAAAAGTGTACGCCACGGCTGCGGCCATAGCCGTGGCGTACACAAATGGTGCACGCCATAGAAAATTTGGAGGGTGGGATCGGGCTGTCAGGGCACCACATCAGAGGCGTACAGCTATGCTATACGCCACGGATATGGCTCTATCCGTGGCGTACAGCATAGCTGTACGCCTCTGATGGTAGTGGTCCTGGACCAAGCTGGGCCCATCAAAACCATCCGTGGCGTATAGGGAGCTTGTACGCCTCGGATATATGCCACATCAGTGGCGTACAAATACTTGTACGCCTCAGGTTGCCGTCGGCCCTGTCGCAGCCCGGCCCCACCAAACCTATCCGTGGCGTACGATAGCTCTGTACGCCACGGGTGCGTGATGTAGCAGAGGCGTGCATGTTTCTGTACGCCTCTGATAACCTGGCACTAACCCTTTTAACATAGCCAGCCTCTCCCACCTACCAAAACAGCCACAACATTCATTCCCCCTCCTAGCTCGAACTCTCCTTCCTCTCCGCCCTATTTCTCACATATATATCACTCTTTTTAACCAATTAGACCAATATTTTATCATTATATCTACAAAATCACTCCCTCCTTGTCTCCATATGTAGTTGTATATGTGGATCTCTCTATAGAGCTCATCTAGATCTAGATCTAGATCTAGATCTAGATCTAGATCTAGATGTACTAATTAGAAGTCTCCGCTCATCGGCAAGCCACGCCCGGTTGACATCGGCATATATCCGGTTACCTATCTAATAGGTGACTATTATGTGTGCGTTGCATGCATGCGACGATGTAATTGATTGGAAGTTTGCATTTGTGGGAATTTGCATTGAGTTTTTGATTGGAAGTTGATGACTTGAAAATGAGTTGCCGATTTTTTGGCGAAATGTTGATTCATTTCCATTTCGACAAAAAATTGGCTCTCGGCATCGGTCTTATTTGTAGGAAGGTCATGCCGAAATTTTGAATGACAACCCACCATATGCTTCTTATTCTTTTGCATATATGCCGTGCAGGTGAAAATGGTCATGATGAAGGAAAGCACCGTGATTAGATATTTGAGCCATGCGACGGACGACATGATCCAAAACAACCTTAAAGAGATACGGTGTCCTTGCCGGAAATGCAAACTAAGGACCTTGTTCAACCCCTTTTCGGGCAAAGTGCTGGAGCACCTGCTGATGAGTGGTTTTATGGATGGCCACACTCAATGGATGGATGAAGATGGGAATGAGGATGAGGTTCATGAAGACAACAACAACAACAACAACAACAACAACAACAACAACAACAATAACAACAACAACAACAACAACAACAACAACGACAACAACAACAACAACAACGAGGGACAAGAAGACGATATTGATGAAGAACATGATGATGCCAATGAAGATCATGATCAAGAAGAACATGTAGATGACGAGGACACGCGGACGCCGCTGACTTCAGCCATGCATGACCCTCATCTTCAAGAACTGCTTGCTAGGAAGACAGGTGACGCTAGAGGTGCTGCTAGAGAGAAAGCTAAGCTGGTGCAACTAGAGATAGACTCTACTACACCATTGTACGCAGGTTGTACCATGGAGGATACCCGCTTAAAAGTTGCGCTTGATGTCCTTCAGATGAAGGCAAAATACAAATGGACCGACGCAAGTGTCAACACGAGCCTTAAATACTGGCACGATCGCCTTCCAGATGGGAACACGTGTCCTAGTAGTCTAGACGAAGCCAAGAAAGTCGTTTGTCCTCTGGATTTACCGCACGAGAAATATCACGCTTGCATCAACGATTGCTACATTTATCGGAAAGAAGAGGACTCGAACAAGACCACATGCCCAGTGTGCAATGCTGCACGATACAAGAAAAAAGGCGAAAAAGCTCCTCGAAAAGTCGTGTGGTACTTTCCGCTCATTCCTCGCTTGCAGCGGTACTTTGCGGACCCCAAGGAAGCGAGGTTGATGCGCTGGCACGCTGAAAGAAAGGTGGCAGTTATGAATGATCGAAAGAAGAAGCTAGATGAAGATGTGGTGTTGACACACCCTTCGGATGCAACCCAGTGGAAAGCATTAGATGCTGAATATCGTAATTTCGGGACCGAGCCAAGGAACATCAGGTTGGGTGCGAGCACGGACGGACTCAACCTGTTTGGGAGCCAGAGCAGCACGCATAGCACATGGCCCGTGTTTGTATGGATATACAACCTCCCACCATGGTTGTGCATGAAGAGGAAGTACATACACATGAGCATCCTAATTCAAGGGCCTAAACAGCCAGGGAATGACCTGAATCTGTATCTCCAGCTACTAAAAGATGAGCTAGACACGTTATGGAATACTGCAGGGGTCAATACATGGGACGCCGCCGCGGGAGACTATTTCCCTATGAGAGCCGTGCTGCTCACGACGGTGCAGGACTATCTCGGCTACGGGTATATCGCATGCCAGGTGTGTCACGGACACAATGCATGCGTGAAGTGCATGGATGATACCACGTGGTTACAGCTTAAGAAATTTCCCGGGTCTTCCAAAACCGTCTACGTGGGGCATCGAAGGTGGCTAGCCAACAAGAAAGACCCGTGGAGAAGGCGTAGAGAGCTATTCAATGGTGAAGACGAGCTCCGAGGACCTCCACGTAGGAGGAGCGGAAAAGAAATCCAGACGTTGCTAAACGACTGGGTAGAGTGCCCTGCGTCAGGAAAGAAGAAAAAGGAGCCAACACCGCTACTTGGGGTATGGAAAAGAAAGTCCGTGTTTTGGGACTTGCCATACTGGCATATCCTCGGTACGCCTCATTGCCTTGATGTCATGCATATCACGAAAAACGTGTGTGAGAGTTTGCTTGCCACTCTGTTCAACATGCCGGACAAGACAAAAGATGGGCCAAAAGCAAGACAGGACCTGATAGATCTGAATATCAGACATGATCTTCAAGTAAGTAAACCTCCTCAAGAGACGGAAGAAGTCCACAAGCGGAAAAGGGTTAAGAATAACGAGGCTACTCAGGAGACATCGACGGAAGGTCAAGAAAGGATGATGGTAAAAAAGGACTACTACTGTCCTCCCTCCTGCTTCACTCTAAGTTCGGCTGAGGTTACACAGTTGTTCAAATGCCTTCTAGGAGTCAAGGTGCCTTTTGGTTACTCAGGGCTGATAAGCAGATACTTAGACCCGAATAAACAAAACTTCAGCGGGATGAAGTCGCACGACTGTCACGTGATGATGACGCAGATACTTCCGGTAGCAATCCGAGGTATAATGGACAAGCACGTCCGGGATACGCTGACTGACCTCTGCAACTTTTTCGACTCCATCTCTCGCAAGTCGATCAGCCGAAGGAGACTCGCACGGCTGCAGGAGGAGATCGTTGTGATTCTATGCGAGCTTGAGATGTACTTCCCACCCGCATTCTTCGATGTGATGGTTCATCTGTTGGTCCATATCGTGGATGATATCGTCCATCTCGGGCCGCCATTCCTTCACAACATGATGGCGTTCGAAAGGATGAATGGGGTAATCAAAGGATATGTCCGTAACAGAGCCCGTCCGGATGGAAGCATCGCCCAAGGATTTCTTACCGAAGAATGCATCTCTTTCTGCACAAATTATCTAGAAGTCAAAAACCCTGTTGGTTTGCCCGGAAACAAGCACCTTGACAGGCTCAATGGAGTTGGTCACAAAACTGGCCGGAGTGAACTGCATGTGGGCTACTCTGGCAGGCGCGCAGACTTTGATAGGGCCAACTTGGTAGTGCTACAACACATTCAAATGGTCGATCCTTGGCTTGCAAAGCACAAAACCATAATTGCGGCGAATTACTTGAGCCAGAGAACGGAAGGAGAAATACTCAGAGAGCACAACTCCTCTTTCGTGCAATGGTTCAAAGAGCAGCTTACGGCTAAGCCCCCACCGATGAACTCTGACGAAAATAAACTCTTATTCGCCTTGTCGCATGGCCCCGCGCCCAACCTCATGACTTATCAAGCATACGATATCAACGGGTACACATTCTACACTGAGTCAAAGGACAAAAATAGTGATTACCAGAACTCAGGGGTAACGATGGAGTCCTACACCGGTGACGTAAAGCTAAGATACTACGGAAGGATAGAGGAGATATGGGAGCTAAACTACTCAGGAGAGAAGGTCCCGATGTTTCGTGTCAGATGGGCTAAGAGTGTCGTAAAAGAAGAACGTGGGTTTACCACCATGGTTATACCAGAAGCAAAAACAGTGACCGCCGGTGCAAACGTTACCGCACAAAATGAGCCATGGGTATTGGCAAAGCATGTGACCCAATGCTTCTTCATAACCGACCCAGCAAAGCCTAGTCGTGTTGTCGTGAGGAGAGGCAAGAGGAACATAATTGGAATGGATGGCGTCGCCAACGAGGAAGACTTCGATCAGTACGGTGACCCGATGGAGGATGATGATGAAGACAACACACCACGCACCACTAGAAGAAGCAGGACGACACTACCCAAGCAAGGTCTGCCGTTCAAAAGAAGAAGTCATGATGTGGGGCTAAATTATTCAGCGGCGAATAAAAAAGGCAAGAAGATTGTCAAACGCTGAGATGTACGTCTTATATGATGTTGTCTGTATCTTTTATGTTGTATGATGATGATGTTGGTTGTACTGATGTATCACACACTTATTATTATTGTCATCAAGGTTTGAATTTTTTTTCTACATCTAGGTCACATAAAATGACGCCGTGCGAAGGTCTCGTATTTTTTTGATTTTTTTTAAATTAGTTACGTCCGATTTGGGACCCACATGAAATGATGACGCACGAAAACTACCGCTCGTGCCCAGGCAGTGCGGAGTCTCGTTTTTCTGCCACCTACTTAGTGAAGAAATGACGTATTGCGAATCCAAAAATGATTTTTGCAAAAAATCAGGAGGTTTACATTTTAGCGCTAAAGTGCAAAACCACTCCGGTTCCAGCGAAATCGGCAGAAACTTACGCAAAATCCAAAAATAAAATGAGAGCTCATATGCGTATCCCATGTGGTCTAATATTTATGTGTGGTGTTTTTCCCAGCTTTTGATTTCACGTTTCCGTAGCCGCTTCACAAAAAAACCCTAATTCGGTACTCCGAAAATGGAAAAAGCACTTTTCGTCGGTCGAAACGAAAATCGGCCTCCGTGGCGATACTCGCCATCCCGACGGCCACGCGCGTGTCCAATATAGCCTCGTTCCGACAAACTATGCCATGCTCAGAGCCGAATCTAGCTCATTTAACCTAAAAGTCGTGCAACCTCGAACGTGATAGGTCATTTTTGTGAAGGGATTTTCTGTTAAAGATTTTTTTTCAAGTTTTGAATTTTTTTTCCACATCTAGGTCACATAAAATGAAGTCGTGCGAAGGTCTCATATTTTTCTGATTTTTTTTTAATTAGTTACGTCTGATTTGGGACCCACATGAAATGATGACGCACGAAAACTACCGCTCGCGCCCAGGCAGTACGGAGTCTTCTTTTTCCGCCACCTAATTAGTGAAGAAATGACGTATTGCGAATCCAAAAATGATTTTTGCAAAAAATCAGGAGATTTACTTTTTAGCGCTAAAGTGCAAAACTACTCCGGTTCCAGCGAAATCGGCAGAAACTTGCGCAAAATCCAAAAATAACCCCCAAAGGCTGCCGGAATGAAACGAGAGCTCATATGCGTATCCCATGTGGTCTAATATTTATGTGTGGTGTTTTTCCCAGCTTTTGATTTCACGTTTCCGTAGCCGCTTCACAAAAAAACCCTAATTCGGCACTCCGAAAATGGAAAAAGCACTTTTCATCGGTCGAAACGAAAATCGGCCTCTGTGACGATACTCGCCATCCTGATGGCCACGCGTGTGTCCAATATGGCCTCGTTCCGACAAACTATGCCATGCTCAGAGCCGAATCTAGCTCATTTAACCTAAAAGTCGTGCAACCTCGAACGTGATAGGTCATTTTTGTGAAGGGATTTTCTGTTAAAGATTTTTTTTCAAGGTTTGAATTTTTTTCCCGCATCTAGGCGACATAAAATGACGCCGTGCGAAGGTCTCGTATTTTTCTGATTTTTTTAATTAGTTACGTCCGATTTGGGACCCACATGAAATGATGACGCACGAAAACTACCGCTCGCGCCCAGGCAGTATGGAGTCTCCTTTTTCCGCCACCTAATTAGTGAAGAAATGACGTATTGCGAATCCAAAAATGATTTTTGCAAAAAATCAGGAGGTTTACTTTTTAGCGCTAAAGTGCAAAACCACTCCGGTTCCAGCGAAATCGGCAGAAACTTGCGCAAAATCCAAAAATAACCCCCAAAGGCTGTTGCAATGAAACGAGAGCTCATATGCGTATCCCATGTGGTCTAATATTTATGTGTGGTGTTTTTCCCAGCTTTTGATTTCACGTTTCCGTAGCCGCTTCACAAAAAAACCCTATTTCGGCACTCCGAAAATGGAAAAAGCACTTTTCGTCGGTCGAAATGAAAATCGGACTCCGTGGCGATCCTCGCCATCCCGACAGCTACGCGCGTGTCTGATATGGCCTCGTTCCGACAAACTAGGTCACATAAAATGACGCCGTCCGATTTTTGAGACCCACATGAAATGATGACCGCCCACATGAAATAACGCGCAATTCGCATGAAATGAAGCGATTCCCAATGAAAACAGGAAATGAAAGGAAAGAAGCTAAGAAAGGAAAAGAAAAGAAAAGAATATATGTTAATTCCATAATACAATGAAATAAGCTAATGATGGTGGGACCCTACTGTCAGCATCGGTGGCGTACAGAACTCCTGTACGCCCCGGGTGCAGACATAGCCGAGGCGTACAAGATTTCTGGACGCGACGAATGCTGACAGGTGGAGTACGCACCCTGTTAAGTGGCCGGCTCCACCTGTCAGTATCGGAGGCGTACAGGCCTTCTGTACGCCTCGGGTAAGAACGTATCCGAGGCGTACGCGCAAACTGTACGCCTCCGATACTGTCAGGTGGGGCCTGCCTAGCCTTCTTCCCCGCTGGCCCCGTTTTCGATCCACACCCAAAATCAGATCTCGCCGCGCTCTTTTCCCCAATTTAGTCTCGATCCGTGCCGCCCCTCGCCGTCGCCCCTTGATCTGCGCCGCCCCTCGCCGTCGACACCCGCCCGAGGAGCAGCAGGCCACCCGCCCAAGGAGCAGCAGGCCACCCGCCCGCGAGGAGCAGCAGGCCACCCGCCCGAGGAGCAGCAGGTCTTCTTCCCCGGCTACAGCAGGAGGAGGAGCAGCAGGTCGAGGAGTAGCAGGTCTTCTTCCCCGGCTACAGTCAGGGTCCTCGCTGTCGCCTCATCCGCAAAGTAAGCGCCCGTGCTTGCCCGGCTAATTTTCCATGTAATCCCTGTAATCTTGTTTGCAAGTAGAAGGTTTGCAAGTAGTTACACATGTCCAGAAGTGCTTGCCCATGACTTGTTTTATTCTCTGTGTGCAATTGATGGCCTATGGTACCTTAGATTTCATGATTTAAGCACCACCGTTTGATGTTAATTTTGATGCCTATATGACAAGTGGTCATTTGGAGTCTTATTGAGATTTAATGAAAATTTATATACTCTTCATCGTAACAGCGCATAGTGTCTGTTAATCAAAGATCAAGTATTGAAATATTGCACTCACTATGGGTGCTGTACTAGGCATTTCTGTTATTGTGGCAAGAATCATATGCCGAGATTAGATAGGATGGCTTATTTATTAGTCCTATATATCTTATATACCATTTTGTGGCCCTGGTTCCCAATCTGCATCTTTCAGAAGCTTTTTATTTTTGGTTTCCTTTTGAGTTTTTAACACAGAAGCTTGAAAAACATTGAGAACTTTTAAGCACTACTGCATGCTGCTGTTTTCCACATTATTGTGAAAGTATCAAGTGTAGATATGCTATCACCTTCAGCAGCATGAGTGTAGTAGAGATGCCTGTGGGTTGTGTATGGATTGAATAGAATGATAAAAGGCTTTGATTTGCATTTAATGTTGATGCAGCTATGTGAGGTAGATGTGCACATCATTTTCTCCTAGATCAACCTACCCTTGCTCTTTTTTTTGATGTCTAGTTTGATTGTTTCTTTTGTTCATGAGATTAATGATAAAAGACAGATTTCAAATAGTGAAGTGAAACTGCTTGCGCAAAACCTGAGGTAATAAAGCAATCATTTCAAACAAGTGCTGAATGCTATCCACATACATAGAAGACCAGAACTTGAACTCTGTGACACATAGTGGAGTTTTCAGTTCTCCTCACTGTACTGAAGTTCTGTGACCCAAACTTATATATTGGATAATAGTGATCTGAGAATGATACAGTAGGATTCAAGATTTCTCTAAAACTAGAAAGCTTTTTTTGGCACTAGACAGAACAAAAGGGACCAAATAATAGTTGCTTTGTCCTCTATCTGCAGCTCCTTGCTGTCATCAGATAAAACAGTTTCACTACTGGCCTACAAGAAAGAAGAAGCTTCCATTTACTACAACCAGTGCTCCAACTACTAAAACCTTGCAATGTAATAAGAAATAAAACAGATAAATCTCCATAGCTGCTTCTTACACAAGATTGGTGCATCTGCTAGCTAGATTTCTTGCTAGATAAAACAGTGCTATATACAGATGGGTGCATCTGCTAGCTAGATTGCTTGCTGGGTTTATTTCTATCCTACACAAGATTGCTTGATGTACTCAGCATATCAGAATGGTATTGCTGGGTTTATTTCTATCCTACACAAGATTGCTTGCTGTTGTTGTTGCAATTAAGTGCTAGGTTTAATATACAAGACATGCTATTTGTCAGGTTGAATTGGCAGGATAAATCAACCAAAATTACATTTTATAGGTTTAATATGAAAAGGTTAGTAGGTTACACCTGAAAAATAAATCTGAAGTCATGATCTAAAACTTCTAAGTACTTGCTAGAATTTTATGAGATATTGCCAGCTATATATTTCCTATACTTCTAAGTACATGGCTTTTCATGTTAGTATGTCCTATATATATGTTGCTGCTGGTGCTATGCTTGCTGCTGGTGCTATGCTGGTTGCTGCGTGCTGCTTGCTGCTGGCAGGCTGAGATGCTTGCTGCTTGCTGCTGGTGCTGAGATATTTCATGGTATGGGTGCTGCTGGTGCTATGCTTGCTGCTGGTGCTATGCTTTGCTGCTTGCTGCTAGCTGCTGTTTCATGCATGGTATGGTGCTGCTGGTGCTGCTGATGTTTCTGCTATATTATACCTTGCTGATGTTTCATGCTAGCTGGTGCTAGCTGCTGCTATATATATATATGCTTGTTATTGCTACTTGTATTACAGGGATTCTAAAAATTTGAGTTGCCAGTTTTGCCTGAAATGTTGATTTACTTCCGTTTTGGCAAAATTTGTGCACTCCATAGGTAGTTTTTTAGCAAAGGTCATGCCAAATTTTTCCGCCGATTTTTTTACTAACTAGTAAGTTGCACTTGATTAGTCCAGACATGACAAACGACGAAGCCGGGACTTCTGAAAGGAGGCAAGGCAGTGAAGAAAGATATGAAGCCGAGTTAGCGGCGCAGTACTATGCAGCCCTAGATGCGTCTCAGGGGGACCAGCCGGTGTCTAGGCCCCTTGTTATCGGCGAGCGCAACCAAGAGATGTCCGATGAGGACTTTGATGCCGCTGATGAGATGTCCGATGAGGACGATGAGGAGGAAATGGTGGATATCCAGGAGGGCAATGCGGAAGAGCCTAGCATGGATACCGGCCGAGCGTCCACGGATAATAGCCAGCAAAAGAAGGATAGGCGCCCAAACCAGCTAAAACCCATGCAAGAAGTAATACTTGAAGTGGATCCGCAAAGCGGTTTGCCTAAACTGCCCGAGGAAGCCGCGAGGGGGTACGGCAACACTGTCGCATGTATCCTCCGAGACACCGTCACCATCAACGAGCAGAACATAAGGCAGAAGCTCAAGAAATCCATTGCCGTCCTCCTGATTTCCAAGCTGCACGCTCGATACCAGTTCCCGTCGCCCTACAATGGCCAGGAGCTCACGGGTAACCTGGTGAACACAGTAGCCCTTGGAAAGATGAGCAAAGCCCTGAGCGCCTAGAAAACTAGGTTGAGGGCGATGATTACTAAAGGTGGTGGTTTTGAAGAGGTCCACAAACACTATCCGCAGATATCGGAAGACCAATTCAAAACTTTCCTAGCCAACGAAAAGAAACCTACAGTCGCGCGGCTTAAGAAGTGGGGGAAGGACATGCGGGAGAAGAACTTGGGTAACCACAACCTCGGAAGCCGGGGGTACGCCGGAAAGGAGCCAGTTTGGAAGAAAGAGGACGAGGCCCTAGAACGTGAGGGCAAGCCGAACCCGTGGAACAAGTTCACCGATGAGAAGGCCAAGAAATTTATCAGGTCAAGATACCGTATAGACCCGAAATCCGGGTTGCTTGTCATGACCGATAAGGTGAAGAAACTTGAGGAAGAATATCTGGTAAGGAGTTTACCAGCTTATCTTATCCTCACTTCCGACAAATTCCGGTAGTAATTTTCCTAATATATGGTTCTTCTTTCCCGTCTGCAGAAAGAAGAAACACTTGCTGCTCAATGCACGTCATCCCAGGGGTCGTCGTCGAAGGCCCCGTGGGATAACCCTTTTCACAGGGCCGTGAACAAGGTGATGGAAAGGCCGGTGTTGCAACCGCCGCACCGTGGCCGTATTGTTGGCGAAGGACTAGGTCGCAGACCTAGTCTGTATTTTCCCGAGAGCAAGGAGGACCGAGCGAAGAGGAAGCAGCAGGAGGATACAGATGTCAAGTCTCAGTTGGCTAAGATGCCCGAGATGATCAATGATGCGGTGACAAAGGCTGTCACAGCACTCCTGCCCCACCTGCTTACCGCCTACACGGAATGGGTTGACGGAGGCAAAATCGGGTAGCCCGCTGGCCAGCTTTACCGGGAGCAGCTCGCTCAACATCTCGGACCAGGTCCAGAAGAACGCACGAGTCGTGGAGTCTCCGCAGGCGGCCTCCAACCCTAGTGCTGGTACTAGGGATGATGAGTCGCCGTCCTGCATCGCGCCTCGTAGCAGCCCCTCCGTCGCTTCCACGCCCGTTCGTGGCCCTTCGACTTTAGCCGAACTCGACGCCATAACGGTATATAAGCGTCGCAATCCTCAGCAAGTAACTTTTTCATTAGCTTGCATCCGTTTTCTGACGCCCTACACATGTCTCCGCAGGAGAACGAAGTGGGATGCACCCTCCTCTTGATTATTAACGAGGAATTACGTGAGGTCGCGAAAGCAAATATCATTCAACCACTCGAGCGCAACTTCCACGGCCAGCCAAAGCCCCCCAATGCCTACAGGATTTCCATTGTTCGGGTGTTGCCGGGTTATGAAGAAGTAGACCCTCCTATGCAACCACCCGGAGCCGAGAGCGAGGTGGACCTAGGAGGAAGCTTGGGTTATATGATGCTATGGCCGAAAGAAATGATTCGGCTAGACCACCCAGGGACCGCCGCCAGCAACTCAGAACCGCCGGTCAGATCGGCGCCGCCAAGCAACCCTATCATAGGCAGCACCAGCACCTCACAGAAGACCTCACAGAAGTTGGCAGAGCCGGTCGGATCGGCGCCAAGCCAGGGAAAGGGCACTATGCCGCCAGTGGCGCCATCTCCTATAGCGGATGATCCTGCAGCGGATGATCCTATAGAGCCCGAGGCACAGAACAATATGGATCCGATCGATGCCTTCATCGCTGACTTCGATGGACCATTTGAAGTGGATATTCCCCACGGCTGCTTCCCTGATCAACAGCTCCCGGAGAAAAGTAATGTCTCTAAGCGTCGTCTGTTCCTGTCTCAAGAAACGCCAGAGGATGTCGCCCCCGATACTCAAACTGCGGCGGAAAAAATTATCACCCCGAATACACTCCATGGGCTGATCGATAAGGCTTGCGCAGAAGTTGTCTCTCGCCCTGGGAAGCCGCGGAAAAGAGCTAAGAAGAAGGATAAAGGTGTGTCCAACAGCCAGCCTGTGCCTCCCGCAGCCGGCAAGCCCGTGAAGGAGATCCGGAGTCAGGACAACATACCGATCAAGGGATGGAGGGAGTATCACGTGGCGGGCGAACCGATCCTACCGCCGGAAGCTCTCAAGACCTTAACTGGGGATATGAGGAGCCTACATGATGGTGTACTCACATGGGAGACGCATCTTCTCTCAATGACATCTCCCACATACCCGGTTTTCTATGTCAGAGTGCCAAAGGGATTGGGCTTCGTCGACAGATCCCCCGGTGATGTGTTCTTCTTGAGATTTGATGATATCTTTGAGATGTTCCACCGCCGCCGCCTTGACCCAACCTTGGTCCGCCTAGTTGCGCTGAGTATGTCGCACCAGCTCATGCAAGAGAACACTCCGAAGCTCGCGATACTCGACCCCTACTACATGAAAGACATATACTTGCAGACCGAAGGCACCCGTCAAATAGTGACGAACTACATTACGGACTTCATGGTGGCGAATAAGGAGAAGAAGATATTTCTTGTGCCGTACTTTTTCGAGTAAGTCATTCGCTTGCCGTCAGAACGTGCTTTCTTAGAATTCCGTCAATCCTTTTGCATGCATAACACACCTGGAATTGTTTTCCGCAGAAGCACATACTGCGTCCTCATCGTACTATACCCGCAAGACTCATATGCCATGTATCTTGACTCGGGGAGTGCTGACAAGAAGAAGGACTACACATTCATCAAGGCAGTTCTAGATGATGCCATCAACGGCTTCATCGAGAAAGCTGGCCCCATCAAGAAAGAAGTAGTCAGGCGAGGCCAGCTGATCTTCAAGCACAACACGACCTTCCCATGCCTCAAGCAGCCGGCAAATAGTTCAAGGGATGGCTACTATGCCATCCATCATATGCGGGAGTTTGTACGGGATCAACATCAGCTTCTGTTGCCGAGTAGTCTTCAGGACTGGCGCAAAGACTTTGCGAACGCGCCTGATGCAGATGTCCGCCTTGAGATCTACCGCATCCAGCAGAAGATCGCGCAGATAATCCACAGAGATGTCTGCAGTAGAGAAGGGGTGTTCTACTACGGCCCTATCCCACCAACCAACACGGAGATAGAAGCACGCTTAGAGATGCAGGGCGACGGCAGGCCCTTCAACACGCTACAGGGCATCCGCCCCTTCCCGCCGAAACCGAAGAGCAAAAAATGAAGCAATAGATATATTTGTGACTTGTTGTAAATCGTGATGGATGAAAAATGTTGTCGCATAATGTTATTACTTTTCATGAACATGTGTACCAAACTCTAGCTAGCTTGTTCTCGATATATACCTTTTGTATATGCTTGTGTACATTCTTGCATGTATGCTTTAGCCTTTTTTGTTTTCGGTGACTAATTAATGTTATGTCTCGCATATTATCATCTATTAAATCTTTTGTGATGTTTTTGGTTTAAAGATGACGACGAGGTGGTACGCCGTGTTCGAGGGTAGGGTTCCAGGGGTCTACCACAAGTGGGAGGATTGTTTCAAGCAAGTCAACAAGTTCAAGAGCAACAACTACAAAGGATTCAACACTAGAGAGGAGGCGGAAGTTAGGTACAATAACTATCGGCGAGTGAGAGAGAGACAGAGTAGGATGAAGACATGGTTCATCGTTACCTCCGTCTTGCTTATGTTCTTGCTCATTGTATATGTGATGGTAGTTTAGATGACTACCGGCACCGCCGGCGGTGATATGTATGCATGCCTAACTAGTTAGCTCGATGCATGCATGAAGACTTGTAGTATTTATGATGGAAATGACTTCGGTTGATACTTGGCAAGTTGTACTAATGTGACTTCGGTCGATACTTCTAATATGATGGAAATGACTTTCTATATTATTTTGTATATGTACTGCTATATATGTCTGTAAAAAATATACTGTTATATATACTGTTATATCTCATCTGCTATATACCAGTAAATCACTATAAAAAAAAATTCGAAAAAACGCAGCCGTGGCGTACAAAAAAGAGGTTCAGTGGCGTACAAATCAGAGGCGTACAGATGCATACGCCACTGCTGGCATATACACCCGAGGCGTACACACTTGTACGCCACGGCTACGAAACACACTCGTGGCGTACAGAGCTGTACGCCTCTGCTATGCGTCATAGCCGTGGCGTACAGGGGTGTACGCCACTGGTTGGTGAGTTAGCCGTGGCGTACAGGCTGTACGCCACGGGTAGCCCTGTACCAGTGGCGTCTTACCCGTGGCGTACAGCTGTACGCCTCGGCTAGGCAAATTCTGTACGCCACGGATGAGGTTTTTCCTAGTAGTGATCATTGCTAGAAACGTGTGCTCTACTTATAATGTTACTTATTGCTTTGATAGATCTTGTTGCTGTAGGAGGTATAAACACCTCCCTTTTCAATGTGAGTATAATGATGATGTTACCATATCTTCTTATATTAATGGAAATTAATACTTTTATGATGTGAAAAAAATTGAAGAATTTATTGCTTGGAAGGGTGCATTCGAACTTGCTTATTTGCTTGAAAATACTGATGATGCACCTTATAAATATGAGGTTTATGATATATTTACATTTTGCTTTGATAATTACAAGGAAGAAAATGGCTATATTCTTAAATATCTTAATAGATGCTCTCCAACGGAAGAGACTAATGCCTTGAAGGAGCCTATGGAAGAAGAAATTGCTGAAACTGGAAGCTCATTGGATGATCAAGAGGAGGAAGAATGGAGCTACCCATGTCTACCTCCCAATAAGAGTAACTCTTTACCTAATACCTTATTTGATAGCCCTCCATGCTTAAAAAAAGAGGATGAGTGTGATACTTATATTGTTGAGTTTGTTTATGATGCTACTAAAAATTATTATGAGAGAGGAAAATATGGTTGTTGGAATTCTCATGTTACTAAAATACCTCTCTTTATATTGAAAGTTCCGAAGTTGCTCTTGTTTTATCTACCCATACTTGTGACTATGTGCTTCTTTGATTTATTTTCTTACAAGATTCCTATGCATAGGAAATGGGTTAGACTTAAATGTGTTTTATATTTGCTCCTTGATGCTCTTTTTGGTTTCCATTCATATTTCTTATGTGAGCATCTTCTCAAATTACTGAGCCTAGCTCAAAGGCGTTAAAGAAAAAACACTCTTGGGAGATAACCCAATGTTTTTACTTTCAGTTCTTTTTCTTTTATTTGAGTCTTGGAAGTTATTACTACTGTAATAACCTCTCCTTATATTTTTTATTTCTTTTTTGTGCCAAGAGAAGCCTCTAATTTGAGTGAGGTAAGATTTGGGGATGTTGCTGTCCTGAAACTGTTTTCTGTGCTGCACCGTAAAAATTCGTGAAAATTCTCTGTATATCTTTTGGACCTGAGATTTCTTGTGCATATGCCCCAGGTTATATTCAAACTTTCATTAGTTGAACACTTTTTTATTTGAGCAACAGAAAACCCTCTAAAAATTCGACCTTTGTCAGCTATTCTGTTTTGACAGATTTCTGCCAATATTTGTGTTTGCCGCTTTATCGCTTTCTTTTTGAGTTCTTTTGATCATGGAACTTTTGGGGAAGTTGCTACAGTAGTATATGCTTTATATGTGGTGGGCTTGAGTTTAAACCTGAAGCAAAAAGGGTTGATTCAATGTTATGCTTACACTAATGTTGCTAATAGATTTGTGTTTAGTTTTGTATGAAGGAAGTTTTCAAGTGTAGGGATTGGAGAATGATGAGATGAGTTGAAGAATGGACAAAAGCTCAAGCTTGGGGATGCCCATGTCACCCCAAGAAATATCCAAGAAGTACAATGTAACGCCCCAACCTTGAGAACAAGGTGGAACATCTGTGTTAAGTGCTATTCCCTGGATCAATGATAGCACCACAGAACAAAATGAAATATTCATTGCATAGTATCAAGATTACATCGCGGATCCAGATGCAAGGTACTAAAATCTTACAATTTTACACAGCGGAAATAACAGGGTGGCAGGGAGCCTCCATCTTCATCACGTGCCATAGGCAGCCATGTTGGAATGTAAGCTCGAGATCCTAATCCTGGTTCCTTACTCGAAATAAAACCTGCACGTTGAATATGCAGCCCCAAAGGGGTTAGTACAATGACGTACTGGCAAATGACACATATTTGGTGGCTTTTGTGAGGAGCCTATCTACATGAGTATCTGGCTAGTGGATCTCTCAGGCTGATTTGCATAAAGCCAGTTTTATCCTATAAATCATTCTCAAGTATTACTTTCGGAGTTTTATATTTTCAAGGGTCGAGATAACCCCCAAATGACCACATACTAGCTAGGCATGTAGCACTGGGCGAAATTCGACAAAGTCGGAACCTCAGGCACCATCACCCCTTGGAGTGTATGGTCCTTAGTTCCTACCTAGGGGTTTCTAAACAAATTTTAATCATTCAAAAGAGATGATGAGATTATTCCGTACATTCCATGTCTAGAGACTCAATTGTCCATAACCGAGGACACGGCTAATCGATTAGATTTAAACACCTTGCAAGGGTTGTGCACTTTCACCTTACGATTCATTTTATGCCCATACATAAAATGAAACGAGACCTTTTAGAAGGAGAGGGCAACTAACTGGCAAGATCCGTTCCCAACCTATAATTTTTCTACCACCGTCTTCTTGCACCTAGTTGCACCCCCACATCAAATCAGTCAAGACAGAGCCCATAATGTCATAAGGCTGCACTGGAAGTACACTAAGCATGGAAGACATAGCCATCTCTTTATTCCTGGGTGGCCATCCCGAGCGGTACTCTGTTCCCACATCCTCTTTACGAGGCTTGCGTCCTAGAATCCACCTACCTCACCTCATCTTATCAAACCATTCCACCCAGGTGTTTCATTTTAGTTGAAGTTCTTAACTTTTCACAAAACACTTTTCAAGTGACCTTAGCATGGCATCAGTATTAACAAGGTACTTGGCATCCTAACAGGTGGGGTTGGAGGGATTGCTACACACTACTAGGATCTAAGCAGTTGATAAAACAGTTGAGTAAAACACCTATCATGCATACTACAAGAGGTGAATATACTAATGCATAAGTAAAATGGGTAGGGAATATGTGTGTCACTTGCCTTTTGAAGATCACGACGTTCCGCTTCTCTCAACTAAGCACGTAGCTCTTCGCACAAACTATAGCACAGAAATAGCATACCATAAACAGACCATACAAACATAAACAAACCAAACAATTGAAAAGGGTTTGTTTAACAGTTTAGGTTTATTGATATGTTAAGATAGAAAGATGTGGCGAAGGATCATGATTTGTGGGATATGGATTTGAGAGCTAGTTGGGGGAGATCAATATGATTAGAGAGAGAATTGGACTAGGTATAATATAATTGATGAAGTTTTATACTTTATCGAGGTATGAAAGAATTTCAGAATAGCTCATGTGAAATGGATCACATAGGTGTGGGATAGTGCAACCAAAATACTATTTGAATAAGTGTAACAACATTTACTCTTTACATAGCATATATCACACTTAGGTACTAGGCTAGGATTTATGAATTACTGAGTTACTCAATTAACTCCTTTGTTAATCGAATAGCTCTACACGTGAAATTAGGATCAAGTGGGCAGAGGATTGAGTATGGGTGGATATCATTTGGGATAATGGTTTATGGTTTCTATTGGGTTCATGGGGTATTGGATAAGTGTTATAAGGTTGATTAGATCAACACTACAAGGATAGCTAGAATAGAATCTATGATTGAGGTGTATCACACTTTACTCAAACAACTCAATTGTAGTTTGAATATGTGTGAGCTAGACAAGATAGGTCTAAGTAGATATGATCTTGATCAAGATGTTATTTAGATAACATTGATGGCTAGGTATGATCATAAGATTAACTTTTGTAGAAGAAATCAGTAATTGGAACAGATATAGAATTTATCTATATAGGAACTACTCAAATTCTCAAATTAGAACTTGAATAATTGTGGAGTGGTTCAAGAAATTATGGGAGTGATGCTACTGGATAGCTTGCAGTAATGTAAAGTCACTGCAATTGGAATCACTCCAAATCGGGTTATAGAATTCAAACTATGATCAGAATAGTGATTTGGATAGATTTGAATGCACAAAGTGTGTGCACGTATCAAATTTGGATTTTCTTGATTCTATGGTGTTCTACAAGTTGAGAGGATTCCAGAGACTACAAATTTGTAATTTTTGGATGGACAGAACTAAGGATATGAATTAATCAAGCTAACAGAAGGTTTGATTCCAATTTGAAAATTGTTTCAAATTGGACCCATAAAATATGGAGTATTATTGTACTACTGGATTCTAGATGTTCTAAGGATTCCAACGGTATCTTGTTTGCTATTTTTGGATCTACAGATCAAAAGATATGAATTTCCAAAGATTTGATCAAAATCTGATTTCAAACTTCTATTAGAATCGAGTTTATATCGCGAGTCGACACATGGCAGCTTCTGATTGGAGGATACCGGTTCGGGTGGATTACTGATCTGGGACGTCGGATTGAAATGAAACGAACGCGTCAGATCTAAAGGTACCGGTTCAGTAAAGATCAAATCCTATCCATTAGATCTAGATCCGATGGTTACAGAAGAAAGAGGAGGGAGAGCTCACAGTGGCTAGGGTTTCCGGTGGGGTTCGCCGGCGAGGCGTGCAGGGGTTGAACTCCGGCGAGCTTCCGGCAGGTTCTGGATGGCGGCGATGTCACGACGATGATCAGTTCGTCGAGAAGAACTCGATGGTGATGACGACGGGCTCGATTGTTTCCAGAAGGAGGAGGTGAGGGCGGCTGGAGCGATGGTGGCGGCCGTGTGACTTCGGTCATCGTCGTTTGCGTCTATTTGCTGCGAGTTAGAACCAACAGAGGGTATCAGGGGATGCACCGGAGCTAGAGGAAGAGAATAGGCTAGGAGAGGAGGTGCTTGGCTCACCGTCGACGGCGGATTCGAGCGGATGCGCTCGCAGGTATGGCGGACTCCGGCGAGGAATTTCGCCGGCCTGGCGGCGTCTCGTGTAGGAGGACGAAAGGGAGATGGAAGAGGACTGCGAGGGGGTCTTATAGCCGTGGCTAGGCGTCGATTAATGCAGGCAATGAAGGAATTGAAGAGGGGAGGGAGGAGTTACTGTGCAGTGGAAACGGTCTCCGGCGAGGTTAACGCGAGGAAGACGAAGCTGAGGCCTGACGTGCGGGCCCGTGTTGTCAGCGAGGGAGAGGGAAGAAAAGAGGGTACCGATTCGGTTAGATCCCGGGATGGGCCGTGGGCTGTTTTCGGGGTTGGGCCGGAAAGAGTTCCCGAGGTCCAGTTTTCATTTTTATTTTGTTTTCTTCTTTTTCTTTTTCTGTTTTCTTCTCTCTTTTATAGATTTTGCATACTGCATTCAAACAAGGTCAAACTAATTTGTAAAATTTTCTAAAAGTTAGAGGAACAAACCAGGGCAGTAATAAACAGGTTTTTAGAACCACAACAAGATTTTTAATAAAAGATCTCAATTAAGCCTAAGGCTTTGCTTGCATAGAAAGATAGAAATAGAGTTTGAACTTGATTCTTTCTAAAATAGTAAAATAATAGTTTATAAAATAATGATTGAGAAACACACTCAATTATGGTTTGCAAAAGAAACCTTTATTGAATAAAGTAAACTTTGTAAAACAATCTTTTGCAAGCAAGCTTGCATAAAGCTGAATAGGGTTTGAATAGAGGATGGAAAGTAGTAATTTTGATACTTGATCTTTCTCAAAGAAGTTCTTCAAGAATTAAATAGAGGATTTTAAATAGTTTTCAAACAAAGCTTTCAATTAAACTCAAAAAGTTTTAAATCTTTGTAAATTTTCAATCAACATAAGCAAAATAAAGACGAAAATTTTTCCCCCAAAATGTGACAAAATCCTGGGTCGTTACAGACTACCACCCTTAAAGAAATCTCGTCCTCGAGATTGAAGGAAGGTTACAAGGTTTAGGGATCCTAATGGGACTGGTGTGCTACCACCCTTAAAGAAGATTCAGCTTGGTGGTATTTCGATGCTTCCTTAGGCACTTGCATTTTGTTCCCAGCTTGAATTCATCGTTGCGCCATTTTCCTGAATTCGCCCTTCTCAGAAGTGTCGATGTTCGTCGTTATGTTCAGAAGCGGTATTTCGGATGCTCCATCCAATTCTGGTGATAGGCAGATATCATCCATCGCGTTGTCTTCAACAAGGTAGTCCACATCGTCCAAGAAGGTGTATCTAGCCCTTTTCTTGGTCGGTCCTCACCAAGGCCATGACAGCATACAGGCTATCACCATACTCCTTATTGCTTTTTAGCTGATTTTCATTGCAGAGTCTCAAAAGATGACCCAGTGTCAAGTACTGCATGCTTGCCCCACGAACATGATGAGACCACACATCCCAAGGGATTAGGATGACATCTCTCTGTAGTCTTCTCAAGCATTTCATAGGGGTAAACAAGGTAGACTCTGTAAGAGGTACTGGCATCTTTAAGGGACGGAAGGTCGCCTTATAACCAGCATTGTTGAACCCATTCAAGTTACCGGAGCAAGTCGTGCTACTTGCCACAGGTACCAGATGGTCCTTAAGAATTCCTTTAGCAACCGTCTTCATAGTTGTTGAAAGGCGCTGAACAGCTTGATCATATCTCGAAGATGAACTCTTCTTCAGGGAAAGGGGATCTAACGAAGCTCTCATGGGTAGGGACAGGGTTCCACGGATTTGGAGAGGTGCCTCATAGCATCGCAGGTCGGGATGAGGTAGACTTCGGTGGCGCTGGGCTTTGGAATCAGGTGGAACCTTCATAGTTGGTGGTGGCGGTCTCTGTTGTGACTCTCTGGAGAGGGGAGAGTCCTCTTTTATAGGCTCAGGGGTAGTCGAACAGGCCGTGGAGTCGAAACAAAAAGTCGGGAATTGAAGTCGAAAATGAATCGTCTCGGCATTCAAGGTCCACTGAGAAAATGCTTTGGAAACGTGTAGTCGGTCCTCACCGTATCCTTACGTCTTGGCCACACTGGCACACTACGAAGGGTGTAACATATCTATCCTCCTAAGGTCACGGTTTAAAGACGTCGTCCCTCATGTAGGTATGTCTCTCTAGGTGTGTACAACCAACATCATGAGAGCGAATAATAAGAGTAGTAGGAATGGTGATCAATCCATCCTGCACCCAAATCATTACTTCATACATGGTTTGCAAACCTCGCATTCTAACTCTTGGTCAACCTCACTGGTTTTGCCAAAATTTTCTTGAAATGGGAACCTGTGATTCAATTCTAAATTTTTTTAAAACAAATCTATCGTTCCTTAGCTAGGGTTTTGCGCAAACTCAGTCGTAATATGTTAATTCTTGAGTTACAAATCTTTCTGCTTGCCATCTCACTGAGAAGTTTATTTAACCGGGTTGTCCTTGGTTCTTACAAGTCCTTACAATATTTATTGAAAGACAGTAATGGCATACAAGCTCTTCCAAATTGGCTGCGTCTTGTTGTTTCCTCCTTGTATATTGTAGCATCCTTCAGTCGTTCCAAGTTACTGAGGTCTTGGAGTTCCATTCTCTGAACAATTATACGAGTAGTGTCCCTTTTGTTTGCACTTGAAACAGGTGACCCTTTGGATGTCTCTTTTTATACTGTCATGCATGTTTACTTCATGATGCAGCTTCGGGCATTGGTCCGCATAATGTCCTAGCTCCTTGCATTTGAAGCACGTTATCTTGCTGTTGTCCTTCTTCCTTTTTGGTCTTTCTAGGGCTAGAAGATCTCTCACTTCATGTTCGTCATATTCCACTACAGTCGGGGAGAAACATTCCCTCTTCTTCAGGCAATTCCTAGACAAGTGTCCTTCTTCTTCACATGAGTAGCAGCACTTAGTGGTATGGTTGAATGCTATCTCCATGTCTTTATCTTCCATCTTTCTTTTAAGTCTTCCACCTTCGGGGGTCCTTTCTGGCAGTTGGCTCATTCTATCCTTAGCTTGTTGATTTATTCGTTGCACTGTGGAATAGAACTTGCATTCAGCAGGAATATGATTTGTTCCCTCACATAGGAAACAAGTAACTTGGTTCACGGGACATTCTTCAACTGGGTGACTTGCATCATGGTGGTGACACTCTTCATGGCAGTCCTTAGAGGTGTGTCCTATTTCTCCACATCTCTTACAGGCTTGCTGTGTCATCTCCGCATCAACTTGTGTTAGCTTTCCACTACGCTCCTCTTGTGGTAGGCTATTATTGGTACTAGCCACCATCTGGGACATCATTTGCACTATTCGCGAATGATCATTTAGTATTTGCTGCACCCCTGGGGGTAGCTCTTTGCATTCGCGATTAGCCATATTCTGAGTCATCACTCGCATCATTCCTGTGTGAGCTTCAACTAACTGTTGCATCGCTATTTCCAACTGAGGGTTGTTGCGACTATTTTGCCGTTGAGGATGCATCTGTTTGGGGTTTTGGACAGGTTTATGGTTAGCATAGATGAGGGTTAGACAGAAGAGATCTAAGGAAGATCCTACCCAAACATAGTCGGTCAAGTGAAAACACATTTCTACAAAATTAAAACAAGCATTGCAACCAGTATTTGAAAGCATAGACGATCATATCAAACAGAGGTCCTCAAGCACAACAAGTCAACTTCAAGTTTTAGGAAAACAAGGTCAAAAGGGGTAATACCACTAGGTGGCATGACTAACTATTACAAGATCGTCGATTTATTACATAACGTGGTGGTCTCACTATTTGAACTGTGCCAGATATGCTCTAGTGTTCCCTGTCTTGCGTCGCTTCACCACAGGGCTAGGTGGCGCCGCATGAGTCTTTTCTACAGAATCTCCCTCTATCATGGGCTGGCAACGCTCCAGCTTCTCAGGCTCCGCTCCTATCAGCTCTGAGGTCGACTCCTTCTTCTCTTCAGTAGGTGTTGTTCCTTTCTTGGGCGGCCAGGGCTTGTACTTCATTAGGTCCTTGTGAAGGTAAATGCACTGTCCTCGAAAGCCTACAATCTGGGCCTCCTGATCCTCGACCTTACCTGACAGCTTATCATTGGCGGCCTCAAGTGCTTTGTTCTTCTCCTTCAGCTTCTCTATCGTGCTCTCTAGCTGCTCTATCTTCTCATCCTTCTCCTGAAGCTGGTACTTGGCATCATCTGTAGCATCCATCTCGTGGCGCAGCATGTCCTCCAAGTTGAAGGCATAGGATCCCATGTCCTCTAACTGCATCTCAGTCCATGGTAAATCCTCACGGCGCCCTGGAGTCCTCAAAGCCCATCCCTCGTGGTTACGCCTCCCAAACTGGTAGATGGAATTGTCCAACTCTGATATCTCCTGGACATACATACCACATATGCGGGCTAGTGCCTCCTCCATGGCCATCATGACACCAGTCTCCCAACCTGGGTACATCCTCGAGTACACCACTGTGTCCGTGGGGGTACCAATGGTGCGACCCTCAATCCTGGTCTCAATCTCCCAACGGACGATCTCGGGAACCACACAGGGTATCACTCGGCCACGAAAAGTGGGAGGTGACAGGTTCAGCATCCGAGAGAGGCGTGATAGCTGATCACTAAACAGCTCATCGTCATCGTCATAGGGGACCTTCAGCTTGGTGAACGTCATCTAAAATTTGAAAGGAGAACAGTGTAAGTAAAATGAAAGTGATAAGCCTTACGAGAAAATGAAGCAAACTGAAATTAAAATGCAACAAACTTTTTTTTTTTAAACACATCCTAAGCGCATTGATATCCATTTGATATCATTTTTGGGTTTCCCAGTGTAGTCCAAACCTAGGGTCTCGGTCCTACAGGCAACACTATGCTCTGATACCATTCTGTAACGCCCCAACCTTGAGAACAAGGTGGAACATCTGTGTTAAGTGCTATTCCCTGGATCAATGATAGCACCACAGAACAAAATGAAATATTCATTGCATAGTATCAAGATTACATCGCGGATCCAGATGCAAGGTACTAAAATCTTACAATTTTACACAGCGGAAATAACAGGGTGGCAGGGAGCCTCCATCTTCATCACGTGCCACAGGCAGCCATGTTGGAATGTAAGCTCGAGATCCTAATCCTGGTTTCTTACTCGAAATAAAACCTGCACGTTGAATATGCAGCCCCAAAGGGGTCAGTACAATGATGTACTGGCAAATGACACATATTTGGTGGCTGTTGTGAGGAGCCTATCTACATGAGTATCTGGCTAGTGGATCTCTCAGGCTGATTTGCATAAAGCCAGTTTTATCCTATAAATCATTCTCAAGTATTACTTTCGGAGTTTTATATTTTCAAGGGTCGAGATAACCCCCAAATGACCACATACTAGCTAGGCATGTAGCACTGGGCGAAATTCGACAAAGTCGGAACCTCAGGCACCATCACCCCTTGGAGTGTATGGTCCTTAGTTCCTACCTAGGGGTTTCTAAACAAATTTTAATCATTCAAAAGAGATGATGAGATTATTCCGTACATTCCATGTCTAGAGACTCAATTGTCCATAACCGAGGACACGGCTAATCGATTAGATTTAAACACCTTGCAAGGGTTGTGCACTTTCACCTTACGATTCATTTTATGCCCATACATAAAATGAAACGAGACCTTTTAGAAGGAGAGGGCAACTAACTGGCAAGATCCGTTCCCAACCTATAATTTTTCTACCACCGTCTTCTTGCACCTAGTTGCACCCCCACATCAAATCAGTCAAGACAGAGCCCATAATGTCATAAGGCTGCACTGGAAGTACACTAAGCATGGAAGACATAGCCATCTCTTTATTCCTGGGTGGCCATCCCGAGCGGTACTCTGTTCCCACATCCTCTTTACGAGGCTTGCGTCCCAGAATCCACCTACCTCACCTCATCTTATCAAACCATTCCACCCAGGTGTTTCATTTTAGTTGAAGTTCTTAACTTTTCACAAAACACTTTTCAAGTGACCTTAGCATGGCATCAGTATTAACAAGGTACTTGGCATCCTAACAGGTGGGGTTGGAGGGATTGCTACACACTACTAGGATCTAAGCAGTTGATAAAACAGTTGAGTAAAACACCTATCATGCATACTACAAGAGGTGAATATACTAATGCATAAGTAAAATGGGTAGGGAATATGTGTGTCACTTGCCTTTTGAAGATCACGACGTTCCGCTTCTCTCAACTAAGCACGTAGCTCTTCGCACAAACTATAGCACAGAAATAGCATACCATAAACAGACCATACAAACATAAACAAACCAAACAATTGAAAAGGGTTTGTTTAACAGTTTAGGTTTATTGATATGTTAAGATAGAAAGATGTGGCGAAGGATCATGATTTGTGGGATATGAATTTGAGAGCTAGTTGGGGGAGATCAATATGATTAGAGAGAGAATTGGACTAGGTATAATATAATTGATGAAGTTTTATACTTTATCGAGGTATGAAAGAATTTCAGAATAGCTCATGTGAAATGGATCACATAGGTGTGGGATAGTGCAACCAAAATACTATTTGAATAAGTGTAACAACATTTACTCTTTACATAGCATATATCACACTTAGGTACTAGGCTAGGATTTATGAATTACTGAGTTACTCAATTAACTCCTTTGTTAATCGAATAGCTCTACACGTGAAATTAGGATCAAGTGGGCAGAGGATTGAGTATGGGTGGATATCATTTGGGATAATGGTTTATGGTTTCTATTGGGTTCATGGGGTATTGGATAAGTGTTATAAGGTTGATTAGATCAACACTACAAGGATAGCTAGAATAGAATCTATGATTGAGGTGTATCACACTTTACTCAAACAACTCAATTGTAGTTTGAATATGTGTGAGCTAGACAAGATAGGTCTAAGTAGATATGATCTTGATCAAGATGTTATTTAGATAACATTGATGGCTAGGTATGATCATAAGATTAACTTTTGTAGAAGAAATCAGTAATTGGAACAGATATAGAATTTATATATATAGGAACTACTCAAATTCTCAAATTAGAACTTGAATAATTGTGGAGTGGTTCAAGCAATTATGGGAGTGATGCTACTGGATAGCTTGCAGTAATGTAAAGTCACTGCAATTGGAATCACTCCAAAACGGGTTATAGAATTCAAACTATGATCAGAATAGTGATTTGGATAGATT
Organism: Dactylis glomerata; assembly: GCA_007115705.1. Classification (NCBI taxonomy): domain Eukaryota; kingdom Viridiplantae; phylum Streptophyta; class Magnoliopsida; order Poales; family Poaceae; genus Dactylis; species Dactylis glomerata. The sequence goes on from QXEO01001749.1 coordinate 451,907, forward strand.
TGAATGCACAAAGTGTGTGCACGTATCAAATTTGGATTTTCTTGATTCTATGGTGTTCTACAAGTTGAGAGGATTCCAGAGACTACAAATTTGTAATTTTTGGATGGACAGAACTAAGGATATGAATTAATCAAGCTAACAGAAGGTTTGATTCCAATTTGAAAATGGTTTCAAATTGGACCCATAAAATATGGAGTATTATTGTACTACTGGATTCTAGATGTTCTAAGGATTTCAACGGTATCTTGTTTGCTATTTTTGGATCTACAGATCAAAAGATATGAATTTCCAAAGATTTGATCAAAATCTGATTTCAAACTTCTATTAGAATCGAGTTTATATCGCGAGTCGACACATGGCAGCTTCTGATTGGAGGATACCGGTTCGGGTGGATTACTGATCTGGGACGTCGGATTGAAATGAAACGAACGCGTCAGATCTAAAGGTACCGGTTCAGTAAAGATCAAATCCTATCCATTAGATCTAGATCCGATGGTTACAGAAGAAAGAGGAGGGAGAGCTCACAGTGGCTAGGGTTTCCGGCGGGGTTCGCCGGCGAGGCGTGCAGGGGTTGAACTCCGGCGAGCTTCCGGCAGGTTCTGGACGGCGGCAATGTCACGACGATGATCAGTTCGCCGAGAAGAACTCGATGGTGATGACGACGGGCTCGATTGTTTCCAGAAGGAGGAGGTGAGGGCGGCTGGAGCGATGGTGGCGGCCGTGTGACTTCGGTCGTCATCGTTTGCGTCTATTTGCTGCGAGTTAGAACCAACAGAGGGTATCAGGGGATGCACCGGAGCTAGAGGAAGAGAATAGGCTAGGAGAGGAGGTGCTTGGCTCACCGTCGACGGCGGATTCGAGCGGATGCGCTCGCAGGTATGGCGGACTCCGGCGAGGAATTTCGCCGGCCTGGCGGCGTCTCGTGTAGGAGGACGAAAGGGAGATGGAAGAGGACCGCGAGGGGGTCTTATAGCCGCGGCTAGGCGTCGATTAATGCAGGCAATGAAGGAATTGAAGAGGGGAGGGAGGAGTTACTGTGCAGTGGAAACGGTCTCCGGCGAGGTTAACGCGAGGAAGACGAAGCTGAGGCCTGACGTGCGGGCCCGTGTTGTCAGCGAGGGAGAGGGAAGAAAAGAGGGTACCGATTCGGTTAGATCCCGGGATGGGCCGTGGGCTGTTTTCGGGGTTGGGCCGGAAAGAGTTCCGGAGGTCCAGTTTTCATTTTTATTTTGTTTTCTTCTTTTTCTTTTTCTGTTTTCTTCTCTCTTTTATAGATTTTGCATACTGCATTCAAACAAGGTCAAACTAATTTGTAAAATTTTCTAAAAGTTAGAGGAACAAACCAGGGCAATAATAAACAGGTTTTTAGAACCACAACAAGATTTTTAATAAAAGATCTCAATTAAGCCTAAGGCTTTGCTTGCATAGAAAGATAGAAATAGAGTTTGAACTTGATTCTTTCTAAAATAGTAAAATAATAGTTTATAAAATAATGATTGAGAAACACACTCAATTATGGTTTGCAAAAGAAACCTTTATTGAATAAAGTAAACTTTGTAAAACAATCTTTTGCAAGCAAGCTTGCATAAAGCTGAATAGGGTTTGAATAGAGGATGGAAAGTAGTAATTTTGATACTTGATCTTTCTCAAAGAAGTTCTTCAAGAATTAAATAGAGGATTTTAAATAGTTTTCAAACAAAGCTTTCAATTAAACTCAAAAAGTTTTAAATCTTTGTAAATTTTCAATCAACATAAGCAAAATAAAGACGAAAATTTTTCCCCCAAAATGTGACAAAATCCTGGGTCGTTACATACAAGCGTCAAAGCTTGGGGATGCCCCCGAGGCACCCCTTCTTCATCGGCAAAAATTAGGTCACCTTTCAACACACTATATTTTTATTGCTTCATGCATTATGCGTTTTTCTTGGAGCGTCAGTTATTTTTAGTTTTCAGTTTTGTTTAGTTTTGTTTGGTGCAATAAATGGTTGGACCCCAACAAATTTCTTTTGGAGAAGTTGCCTTGCTCTTCATTTGCCAAGAACACTCCGTTTTCAATCGTTTGATCGAGTGTTCCTCTTTTTCTAGAACTGCGTTTAGCTTTCGATTTTTGCTTTGATATGTGTTCAGATCTTGTTATATCTTTTCATCAAGGTGTGTATTGACCTCTGGTCCATGTTGGTTTTCATCAAAATAGTTGTTTATAAAAAGTTTGAATAGTGTTGGAAAAGAGAAAAAGCTTTATGCAAAAAAGTGGTACAAGAAGGAGCTTGTGTAGACTGCGGCCTAGGCTTTTGCATGTCGTGCTTGATGTCTTTTTGATAGTATGCTTAGTGGTTTTTCTGTAGCATGACTTGTCTCAAATGACTGAGATTGCTTAATGAGCCTTTGAAAAATCATGCGTTGTTTTAATTATTTGGAAGCATTATTTTGGTTTTCTCCTTTGATGCTTTATTTGGGTTGACTTGGCGCATGCTCACACATGTTTGACTCATACAAAGTCACCATTGCCTCTATGATCATTTAGTTTTTTACTTTTGATGCCATCTTATGCTTCTTTTAATGTCGCTTTGTCGCTTTGCATGATTATGGCCGTTATTGCTCTCTTAGTTGGTCGCTCCCAGTCTTTTGCTAGCCCTCATTTTGTACTGAGTATGAGCTCTACTCGTGCATCCAACTCCTAAAAACCAAATTTGCCATTGTGTCCACTATAAATTCTTATGCATGGTATTTGTAAGCCATTCCAAAGTAAATTTTCATGTGCTACCTTTCAAAACTTTCAACTACTTCTCGTTTTGTGCCACTGTTTTTAGCTCATGGGGACGTAGTGGTCGGAATTGCTATCTTCCATATTAAATTAAGTACCTCTCGACTAGGTAGCTTCATCTGCTCATCATTAATTTTGCATGAGAGATGGTCAGACCATTGCAATCTAATTCTAAAAAAGAAAAAAAGGCACTCCTCCATGGTATGTGAATGTTGGTGGGCACCCGATGGAATCGGTTAGCCATGGTTTGAGAAAGGAAAAAAGGTGGGGAGGAGTGCCAAAGCTTTATAAAAGAGCACCAATGTGCCTAATTTTCAAAGAACTCGGAACCGCTCTTACTTGTTTATTATGGAAGATAGTAAGACCCTATTGTCAGTCGTTGACATGAAACAACCACCTCTCAAAACCCAATTTTTATCTCTGTTTTACAAATGAAAAGCTCTAGCACATATTTAATCACTGCTTTCCTCCGTGAAGGGCCTTTCTTTTACTTTTATGTTGAGTCACCACCTTCTACCTTTATGCACAGTTAAGAGAGCATAGTTGTCATTCTGAGTATAATGTGCATTGTCCCAAAGTTTTCATTGATTGATTCATATTGTTGGTTTCACTTATTCTTAAATTATTTGTATCTAGTCGCCCTCTTAAACTTGAAGGAGTCCTATGCATTTATGTTTTACTCTCTCATGAAGGACAAGCTAAAAACCATTTGTATGTTTTTCCTTATGATTTGAACACACGTTTGACTTTCATTGTTTCATTTTCACGATCTTTCATTTGTGTTCATTTTCATGTTATAACATGGTTGCTAAGTTTCTTCTATCAAGATTATATCTTTCATGCCCATGTTTTAAGTTCTTTTGATCCCAGCGCACAACACTTACATATTTGGTCAAGATTGTGTAGGTGCATGTCACCTCAAAAATTATTTCTTTTGTTATCACTTACCTACTCGAGGACGAGCAGGAGTTAAGCTTGGGGATGCTGATACGTCTCCAACGTATCCATATTTTTTGATGCTCCATGCTTGTTTTTACACCATTTGCTTAGTGTTTCGTTACACTTTGTGGCATTTTTATGCATTTTCCGGAACTAACCTATTAACAAGATGCCACAGTGCCAGTTCTCTGTTTTCTGCTGTTTTTGTGTTTCAGAAAAGTTACACAGGAAATATTCTTGGAATTGGACGAAACAAAAGCCAGACGTCCAGATATTTACCGAAGCTTCCAGAGAACCGAAGAGGAGACGGAGAGGAGCCACTGGTGGGCCTTACCACCAGGGGGCGCGGCCTGGGGCTGGCCCGCGCCCTCCTATGGTGAGCCCCACCAGGGCCACTTCTGACGATGCCCCTTCGCCTATAAAGACCCCCCAATGGGAAAAACCTAAATACCCGATCACTTTTCTAGAATACATCGCGATCCGCCACCGCCGTCGACCCGAAGATCGGGAGGGTCTAGAAGCTCTTCCTGGCACCCTGCCGGAGAGGGGAATTGCCACCGGAGGTCTTCTTTATCGCCATGCTTGCCTCCGGCGCGATGAGTGAGTAGTCTACCTTGGACTATGGGTCCGTAGCAGTAGCTAGATGGTTGTCTTCTCCACCATGTGCTTCATGTTTAGATCTCGTGAGCTGCTTTACATGATCGAGACTACCTTTATGTAATTCTACATGTTGTGTTTGTTGGGATCCGATGAATATTGGTGTTATGATTGAGTTGATGTACTAAATTTTATCTTATGTTATCTCTATGTTGTTTATGATCTTGCATGCTCTCCGTTGTTAGTAGCTATCTTGGCCGAGTAGTTGCTAGTGACTCCAAGAGGGGGTATTTATGCTCGATAGTGGGTTCATGCCTCTATTTAATCTGGGGGAGTGACAGAAACCTCTAAGGTTGTAGATGTGCTGTTGCCATTAGGGGGAAAACAACATTCATATGCTCAAGGGCATATGCTTTATTTACATTACACACTTTGCTTAATGCAGTTATCTGTTGTTCGCTACTTAATACTTGTAGAGTTCTCAGATTGATTCGCCACAAGTGGATTATTAGTCATAGATGCAGTTGGATGGCGGTCTATGTATCTTGTTGTAATGCCCAAAGTAAATCTCATAGTGATCCTCTCGACATATCACGTTGTCTTTATTCTATCAATTGCCCAACTGTAATTTGTTTACCCAGCATGTGTTATTTTATCTTATGGAGAGACACCACTAGTGAACTGTGGACCCCGGTCCTATTTCCTTTATATTGCTATCACCTGTTTACTTTACTCGCACTGTTTACTTTACTCGCATACTACTATCATTTTCCACTCGATACGCTCATTCCTTTGTTTCAAGCAAACCGGTGAGATTGACAACCTCATCATAAGTTGGGAACAAAGTATTTGGTTGTGTTGTGTGCAGGTTCCACGTTGCCGCTCGCAAAGCAAAGCTCAGACGAGGTGCCCTATAAATTGTTCGGAGGTGTCGTGAAGCTAGCGGGCATCACCTTCAGTTGTATTGGCTTTTTCCTACTGGATTGACTACCTTGGTTTCACAACTGAGGGAAAACTTGCTGCTATATTCATCAAACCTTCTCTTGGGGTTTCCAACTGGCCGGTCATTTACTACACATTCCCACGTCAACTTGGCAACAGAAGTTTTCTGTCGCCGTTGCCGAGATTGAAGAAGAAGCTTCCACATCATCATCACCGCGCCATCGGATCTTTAGCATCAGTGTTATAAATGTTTATTTTACCAACAAGATTTATAATTATAATCTATCCATCGATTATGGGAGACAGTAATAATATGAACTACAATTTTTCTCATAATACCAGAACAATATAACAATTATTAAGTTCAATCAATTCTTGAAGGCTAGGTTTGATGTTGACGAGAAGCACAATAACACTTTTATTTGTATCTCAACGCGCATCATTACCACATTATTTTGCTGGTTATTTAGGCCATTGTACTTCTTACATTGTGTTGCTTTGTATGACATTTCATACCAACAATCTAGTATCGAATACCCAAGAACTACATTGTTAACGAGCAAAGAAATACATCTATAACATGTATATCATTTATATACCCGAGCTGGACATTTCCAGTCTTTTCCTTTTCTACCAAATATTTTGCAGATCCTATTTAGCATTTCCTCTCCATTAGAAGAATCTATCAACATCAATAGTGGCATCAATCATTTGACACATGGTCCAAAGGATGTTAGTCAAATACTAATAGCCTTGGACTTTGCACATTGAGGTGGATCACCATCATCATATAATTGGTGTTCTTCTCGACTCCATTCTTTTCATTCATCCTATCATGACAACTTTCATGATGAAACTACTATAGCTCATAAGGACGAGTGCAAGTATAATATTAGTTCCCAAACCGTTGGGTGATCTGGACGCCCAGCGCCTTCAATCTTCGCATATATTCATACAATATGAGCATATGTTCTTTTACTAAATTATACTTCATCATTTTGCAAACAATCAAAGTTTTAGATATCAAATATCTTTCACTTCTTGTTTGTTTCTGAAACAGTTATTTTAGCTCAATGATCACTTTGATTCTCAAACAATTTTGAAGATCAATTTCTCATGGAGGCAAACATGATCTTAGATGCTAAACTTGAATCGTTGCTCTTAGATTAATACAACTTATTAAATCGCATGGAGCAAGTGAGGTTTGCTAAAATTGCGATATGACTTAATCTTTAGTCTTGACATTCTAACTAAATGGTACTAGTCCGTAAAGTGATTATCCAGAATTCTACAGTTCTTTTTAACTCAATTAAATTAAGTGTCGGTGGAAAATGGTTGCCAAAGACTACAATGACTTATGCAAATACACTAAGATTTAGTTCATGATAATTAGTTCAAGTTAATCAAATTATTAATGAACTCCCACTAAATTCAACATCCCTCGAAGTTGTTTAGTGAAGCATGATCCAAATTCACTACACCAAGATCGATCATCACGTGAGATCATGTAGCTTTAATGGTGAACATCAACATGTTGATCATATTGTCTATATGACTCATGCTTGACCTTTCGGTCTGTGTGTTCCGAGGCCATGTCTGTACATGCTAGGCTCGTTAAGTTTAACCCACGTATTTTCGCATGTGTAAATCTGGCTTACACTCATTTTATGTGAATGTAGAGTTTATAGCACCCGATCATCACGTGATGCTTCAAAACGACGATCTTTCGTAACGGCGCATACGAGGGGAGAACACATTTTATCTTAAAATTAAGTGTGAGGGATCATCTTATAATGCTACCATCACGATCAAAACAAAATAAGATGCATAAAGAATAAATATCACATGCATATACAATATGTGACATGGTATAGCCAATCTTCGCGCATTGATCTCCATCTCGTGCGCGCCGGCATGGTTTCTATCACTCCACCATGATTGCCTCCACCACGAATAACAACTACGACTATTGCTAACTACTTAGCGATAAAGTAAAGCTATTACATGACGTATAACAAGTTGACACGCAGGTCATACAAAATTATAAAGACAACCATATGGCTCCTGCCGGTTGTGAACTCATCGACATACAAGTCGTGAAATATTATAAAACATGATCATTGCATACATCTCAATTCATACACATCATGTCTTGGTCCATACCATATCACAAAACACTCCCTGCAAAAACAAGTTAGATGCCTCTACTTTGTTGTTGCATGTTTTACGTGGCTTATGGGAGTAACAAGTTAAGAACGATTCTTACCTATGAAAAGCCACAACGGTGATATTATGGTTGCCAACATCCATTGTAAATCTCATGACAACTATAGTGAGAGAAACTGGCATCCACCAGCCGCATATGTGGAACAAGCCACACGTCAAGTGCGGAGCCGGTCTCGCGAACGAGGTCACGTAAGGTTGGCCTGGACCGCTTTGATCTAACTATGCCACGCCATAAGAAGTACACAAAATAGAGGTTTGCAACAGAAAACATCAACACCCGCAACAAGCATATTGCGTTCTACTTGTGAAACACATCTACACATAGATCTAGCTCTGATACCACTGAAGGGTTTTGCAGCACAGTAAATCAAAAAAATTCCTACGAATGCGAACAAGAAAGCTAAGATCCAATCTAGGAGATTTAATCAACGAGAGAGACAGATGAGATCTTCATACCCTTGAAGAAATCGCATAGCAAAAACATTCAACAGTACATGGATGATGTAGTCGTACTAGCCGTCTCCTCCTTGCGATCCGATTTGATCCAACGCTGCAAGTGGCGGCGCCTCCGAGAGATGCACACATGCAGCACACCAATGACCCCGCCTTCCCGGTCCAGTGAGATATGGTGGAGTGGTAGATGGGATCGACAGCATGACGGCGTGGTGTCTATGGTGGAGAGTATGCGCTGATAGGGCTTCACCTGTTTGCGTGGTTGAAGAAGAACGGAAAAAAGAGGCTTCAGAAACTGGGCAACGGCTCCGCGCAAAATTTCAGTCAAACTGAACCGGCGGCGCCCTGGTTCCTTTTATAGCCGATTTTGCTTGGACCAAAAGCTAGGTCAGGGCATCGATGCAAACTACACCAGTCAGAATTAGCGCCGCCATCGGACGCTGCGATCGATCGCATGGCTGGGCAGGCACGAGGCGCTAGGCACGCAGCCGGCCCAGCACCAAGGCCCGACCAAACCTGGCCTGCCTCACCAGCGAGCGAAGCCAGGGCGATCACCCGCCCCTGGCCGGGTGATTTTGTTTGCGGTCACCGAGTCCTCGGCACAGGCTCACAAGTGCCTTTGTTGCTTGTAATAGACGCCATTTGAAAAGTTGGGTAGGTAATTCCTCAGAGGGCCCATACTGAACGAAATGAGGGCAAACCAAATATTGCCGTGACTTCTCCCATTTTGGGCCCATTGCGGTCCCGCATGTCAGTATTTCTCCGTTTCATGTTAGTTCCAGCGTGTCAATCTGCGTGGTAATTTGATGTAATGGGGTCACTCCGTAGCGGTGTATGGTCAAGATCTAGTTCGTCCCTCCGCCCTTAACCTTGCCTGAACCCTAGGACGGCGGCGGCGACACAGACAGATAGCGCTGCTTAAAGCTCTTGTGCCCGCGCCCGACGACCTGCAGTGATGCCGAATGTCGAGCGAGCCATTGCTCGGAGATAGATCTCCATCGTCGGGAGACGAGCTGAGCAGCACAGAGGATGGAAGGGCCCGCAACTCAGGAATCATGTCTCACCCTGAGCAGTCGGAGGAGGTGAGCTTCTCTTCTCTTATGTATTTTACCCTTCTTCATCGGTATCTGCTAGCTGGATGTAGGAAATCAAGATATATTTTAGCGAGAGATGTTTGTTAGTCGAACGCTAACAAGCATTTCTTATTTCCCCAACCTTGTGTCGAGTAGGATTTGCAAAGATTACAGCGTCCCTCTACAAATTCATGAGTACATTAGTATGCTTGACAATGGGAACTCCGTAGCTGTGGAGAGTTGTAAGGTAACCTTGCTCATTGCAGAAAGAAGCTTCAAGTCTATATCTGGGATGGTTGAACTTGTTCGTGGAATTGTTCCAATGGGCTCCGCACAAACTGCAGAATTCGAATGGGTATCACCGTGGGGGGTTGTTACACTTGTGGACATGGAAAAGATTGAAGATCAATTGGAAAGGTTTGCAGACTCTCCTGGCCACATTTTGCATGCTAAAATTATTGGTGGAACACGAGATGGTGTTGTTGCCCGGGCATCCAAGAAATTTCCTGCTGATATTGTTCGTCATGCTGGTAATCAAAGAAAATCTGCTGCTGGTGCTCAAGCTGCTACACATCCTAGTAGTAAATCTGCTGCTATTGGTAACCCTGCTCCTGGTAAACATCATCCAGCTGCTGAACCTCCTGCTGGTGTTGAAAAACCTGCTGCTGCTGGTGCTGAAAAACCTGCTGCTGCTGAACCTCCTCCTCTTTTGAGAATGGTGGCCACATTCGACCCCTACACTGCAGAACTGGATGATGGCTCAGATGTTCTCATTCCAAAACACGATGTTGATGTCTACGTCGATCGCCAGAAGGGGATACAAGTAGCTGAACTGATTGGAAAGTTTAGTGAGAACTTGCTGCTGAGATCTCACCAAAAAGTAAAATATATGTGGTGGAATAGAAGAATCCATGATTTCATTGAGATTGGCGTTAACAGTCAACCTAATTTAGATGTGGCATTGGAGAAATATGGAGCGGGCAACCATATACTGTTTCTCGGTTGCGTAGGCACCCATGCTGATCCAGAGGGGGATGGTTTAACTGAAGGTAGCGGGAACATTCCTAGTTCCATGAAGAATTGGATCAGCCCTAGTAAGGTTGGTACTCGAAATTTTAGTCCAAAGAATACTGCAAAGGTTACTCCAACAGATAGTCTGAGGCAGAACCGCAAGCTCCTATGCAAGAGGACCCGTCCCAGAAAGAACGCCTCCGCGCAGTCTATGGCAGAGTGGTTGATCACCACCAAGGGGGAGAACACCCGCAAGAAGTCAACCAGAAAGAAGACCACCGAGGAGAACACCCAGTCAACCACAAAAAAGACCACCGAGGAGAACACCCCCTTAACCACAAAGAAGACCACCGAGGAAACCACCCCCAAAAAGTCAACCACAAAGAAGACCACCGAGGAAACCACCCCCAAAAAGTCAACCACAAAGAAGACCACCGAGGATAAGACCCCCAAGATGTCAACCACAAAGAATACCACCAAGGAGAACACCCCAAAGAAGTCTACCACAGAGAAGACCACCGAGCAAACCACCCCCAAGAAGTCAACCACAAAGAAGACCACCGAGGATAAGACCCCCAAGAAGTCAAACACAAAGAAGAGCACCAAGGAGAACACCCCCAAGAAGTCAACCACAAAGAAGACCACCGAGGAGAACACCCCCAAAAAGTCAACCACAAAGAAGACCACCGAGGAGAACACCCCCAAGAAGTCAACCACAAAGAAGATCACCCCCAAGAAGTATACCAACAAGGAGTCCACCCCCACCGGAAACACTAACAAGGAGTCCACCCCTAAGAAGGACTGGACGTTAGCAGACTCAGATAACGATGATACTTGTCAATGGGAATGCCAATTGGAGCAAGATTTTTTTGAACAAAGGGCAGAACCACCATCACTAGTACAGACAGATGTGGGAGAAAATTTCTCAGCACAGCAAGTAGATTGCCAGACTGTCAATGTCAAACCCATGGGAGGTCATGGCGTCGACGAACCCATGGCAGAGAAAACAATGTGTGATGTACTTGGCATCGCTAGTGAACCTAGTGATGATGATGTAGAGGAAGACAATGAAGGTCCTCTCGTTTCGGACATAGGGGAAGATGAGGACAGTGAAATAGAGGTGCTAGAACAAGAAATAGGTGATGATGTAATCGATGAATCACTAATGGAGGAAGCTGCCATCCCGGTAGATGATGAGGTCACTAGCGAGTTAGCGATAACATATGATCCAGTGGTACCTGTAATTATGGTGGGCACATACTTCGCCAACATGGTAGAATTCAGGAAAGCATTTGCGCAATATTGTATCATCGAAGAGTTTGACGTCTTCAGAACTAGAAATACAAGGAAACGGTACGAGGCGAGGTGCAGATTAGACTACTACAATGGGGAGAGGGTGAAGGATCAATGCCCATGGAAGATCTCTGTTAGGATACATCCTGGTGGAGAAACAGTTAGGGTACTGACAAGCTTTCCTCACACACAAATATCTATTTCTAACTAATGGGTTCGGGTTTTCATATGTGAAGCAAGTTTAGGAATTATTATGAAGCAACTAATGTATAAAATGAATGTTCTGATGCAGGTGAACAAGATGGGACCTGCACACAGGTGTCCAACAGGCTGCAAACTAAGATCTTCTTGTGCAACTCAAGAATGGGTTGAGAAGCATGCTTTGGCCATTCTTAAGAAAACGCCAAATGAGACTGCCAATGCGATTCAGGTAAAGCTTATGACTGATTACAACGTCGAGCTACCGTATCACATAGTTTGGAAAGGTAAAGAGAGAGCTTTGCAAAGACTATACGGGGACTAGAAAAATAGTTTCAGGCTGTTGTATAGCTTCAAGGCTGAAATACAATCTAGGTCTCAAGGTAGTGTTGTCGAGATTGACACGAAAGAGGAGGAGGGGAACATATATTTTAACCATTTTTTATGGCCCTTGAGCCCTGTATTAAAGGGTTCAAGGAGGGTTGTAGGCCATATTGGAGTATAGACTCCACTGTCCTCACTGGCAAATGGAATGGTTGTCTAGCATCAGCGACAGCACTGGATGGGCACAACTGGATGTTCCCGGTGGCATTCAGCCTGTTTCAGTCGGAATCAGAGGCGAACTGGGAGTGGTTTATGAGGCAACTGCATAGATCAATAGGTGATGTTTCACCACTGGCCATAAGCACTGATGCATGCAAAGGATTGGCAAATGCAGTTCAGACAATATTTCCATATGCTGAACAAAGAGAATACCATGCTCATTTGATGCTGAACCTGTACAGGCACTACTCAGGCACTATATATCGCTACATGTGGACTACTGCTAGGGCCTACAAGCCTGAGAGCTACAAATTTTTTATGGACAAGATACATGCTGAGAACTCTGATTTTACCGTATACTTGGAAAGGAATCACAGCCTTTTATGGATGAGGAGTGCTTTTAATCCCGCAATAAAGTGTGATTACATAAACAACAACCTTGCTGAAACTGTAAATAACTGGGTCAAAGACTCAAAAGACCTTCCAGTTCATATGTTGATGGACACCATACGAGGTATGTTGATGAGGCTGATAAAAGTAAGAAGAGATATTGGGGACAGACTAAGAGGGCACATTCTACCCGCTGTTATTCAGCAAATAAACCAGAGAAGTTGAGGTCTTGGTTACCTTAGAGTTGGAGAGTCTAACGACCACAGCTGTGAGGTGAGAGATTTGAGCCGGAATGGCCTGAGGCATGTCGTGAAGATTGACAGTAGAGAATGCAGCTGCTTAGAGTGGCAGCATACTAGGAAGCCATGCCCACACGCGTTAATCTTCTTGGTTCACAAAAGAACTCTGCCACACCTTGATCAATATGTGAGTGAGTACTTCTCTTTGGCTAAATTTTGAGCTACCTATGCAGGTGCCGTCCCTCCTTGCACAGACCAGTCACAGTGGCCTGTGGTTCAACTACCTTTCAAGCTGTGCCAGCCAAATGTTAAAAGAGGCAAAGGAAGACCTAGGATGAGTAGGTTCAAGAATTTCATGGAGAAGCAGGGCATGCCTTTTAGTGGTAGCAAGAAAGGCAAAAACAAATGTAAGCAATGCAAATGTATTGGACATAGAGCAGCGGGGTGTCCTTTGAACGGACCAAAGCCTAGGTATGAAGTATTTGCGTGTATGATCTTTATTTATAATTAGGTAATATCTATGCTTAGCTGGGGCTTACCTGTTTTCTAACATTTGTCAGGAAGCACAAGACAAGGTGCAAGACTGCTGATGCTGTTTATGTGCTTCACGAGGAAGTTGAGTGGAGTGATGATGACACGGGATCTAATTCAGATTGGTCGGACATTCCAGAACCTTCTGATCCAACATACAAGAAGGTGAGAAAACTGTCCCCAAAGAGGAAGAAGACAGCTAGGTCGGAGTAAGACTAATTCAGTCTTTTTTCTGAGTGCTCCGTCTCTGTAATACAGCAAAATTCTAAAAACTATTTTTCCGGAACATGTGTGTTTGTGTGTGCATTGTAAAACAGGGGCCCTGGACCTGCCCGAAATTCTGTCCGAACTGTATTTGTTATGGAATTTGTAATTTATAAACTATGTACTCATTGTTAATAAGCCTTGTTTGACATTATGCATATGTTCTCATTCGATGGTAATGTTCAGAGGGACAGTCAGAAAAGGCAGAATAAATGGCACAGGATAACATTTCACATTACACAATATTTGGGTCCTTACAGTTCTGCTTTTCAGGTGCTAGACATCATAATGCAACATAAACTGCAAATGCCATGGAACATATCCATATGAAAAGCAGATTGTTTCCACCATCTACCCTAACCTTGATCTGCTCTATTTCAGCTGCTTGCTTCTGCAACTGAGCATGCACACCACCACTCTGCTCGAGCTTCCGAAGTTGGTCCAGAAGCTCCTTGTTTTCATCAAGCAGCGCACGGTTCTCCTCCATCTTCTCCCATACAGCATCACGAAGATCACGAACAAGCTCTCTCTGGAAAACTGGCAGCGGGTCGTCCATCCACTCATACTTCTCACAGCCTCGGCCCTTGCCTTCCTTCCAAAAACATAGTAAAGGAAGAGGAAAGATGTGAGAATTAAAATAACTAAACTAGCAAACAAACATGATTAGTTTACAATAATACCGCGCGGATGCCGCAGTTGTAGAATCTTCTCCTAGCGTTTTCATCCGTCCACGCAATCCATCTCGGCATCTTTACTCCACAGTCATAGATTTTGTTCGGCGAATAGTCGTAGGGCTTACTCCGGTACGAGATAGGGGAGCATCGGTGTAACATCCCAAGATTTTATCAAATTTTGGGGGAAATTTTTGCTTTTGTTTTGCTTGAGATGATTGGAATTTCACAGGGATTTAAAACTTTTTGAGTCTATTTGAAAGCTTTATTAGAAAACTATTTTAAACTTTCTTTTATTTTCTTAAAGAACCTCTTTGAGAAAAACCTAAAATCAAAATATTATTTTCTTGCTTTTAATCAGCCTTATGCAAGCTTGCTTGCAAAAGATAGTTTTAAAAAATTTGCTTTATTCAATATGGGTTGCTTTTTCAAACCATAATGGAGTGTGTTCTCAATCATTATTTTATAAACTATTATTTTACTATTTAAAAAAAGAATTGAGTTCAAACTCTATTTCTATTATTTTATGCAAGCAAAGCCATTAGGCTCAATTAAGATCTTTTAAAAAAATCTTGTTTTGGTTCTAAAAACATGTTTGTTACTGTTCTGGATTGTTTTCTTGAATTTTAGAAACGTTACAAAGTTGGTTTAAATCAATTTGAATCAAATTTGAAAAGGTTATGAAGGAAATAAGAAAAACAGAAAAGGAAAAGAAGAAAAGAAAATAAAATAAAAAAATAGAAAATGGCCCCGGGGAACCATTCCGGCCCAGGTCTGGAAGAGGCCCACGGCCCACCCCGGGGATTTCCGAAACGGTACCCAGCTTCCTCTCTCCCCTTCGCCGACATGTGGGACCCACCGGTCAGGTTCTTCTTCCCTGGACCGAAATCGACGCCGGAGACCGTTTCCTCCCCGTAATTTCTCCTCTTCAATTCGAGTTAATGCCCGCCCGTTTTGTCGCTCTCCCCTGCGCCTATAAAAGCCCTACCACTCCTCTCCATTTCCCCCTTGGTTCCTCTCCAAATCGTGCCCCCAGCTGCTCGAATTGCTCGCCAGCCTCCGCGGCATCTACAGGCTCCTCCGGCCGAATTCGCTGCCGCCGGTGACCTCGAGCACCCCTTCTTCTTCCAGCCGTCTTCCCTAGACACGGCGCATCCCCCTGACACCTTTTCTTGCCTTGTTCTGCAGCCAATCAAGCTCCCCGGAGCTCTCCTGAAGCACATCGTCGCCCCGCGCATCTCCAGCTGGCGCCCTCCTCCTATTCTGCAAGCAATCGACGACGCTGGCCACGCAGGTGAACTCGCCCAGTGCTTCCACGCGCCGTCCACGATTTCTCCAGTACCGGGGACCACCGGAGCTCGCCGGAGATCAACCACCAGGGCGCTCTCGCCGGAATTTCTCGCCGGCGCCACGAAACCCTAACCCTAGCTGCCAGGTGAGCTCTCCACTTTAAATCGTAGCCGTCCGATTTGGATCTGACTGTCCAGATCCAATAACTTAACCGAACAGGTACGATGCAATCAGATCCGTCCAATCTCCTTTTAATCCAACGCACCACAAAGCTAATCCATCCGAACCGATACGGGCCTATCAGGATCTGCCACGTGTCGGCTCACGATTTAAAACTCGATTCAAATAGAAGTTTGAAACCAGATTTAATCCAAATCTTCAGAAAATCATATCTTTAGATTTATAAGTCCAAAAATAGCAAATAATATCTCGTTGGAATCCTTAGGAAATATAGAATCCAGTAGTACAATAATATCTTATATTTTATGGGTTCAATTTGAAACTATTTTCAAATTGGAATCAAACCTTCTTATAGCTTGTTAAATTCATATCTTTAGTTCTGTCCATCCAAAAATTACAAATTTGTAATCTCTGGAATCCTCTCAACTTGTAGAACATCATAGGATCAAGAAAATCCAAATTTGATATGTGCACACACTTTGTGCATTCAAATCTATCCAAATCACTAATTTGATCATAGTTTGAATTCTACAACTTATTTTGGAATGAATCCACTTGCAGTGACTTTGTATTACTGCAAGCTATCCAGTAGTGTCACATCTTAATTTTCTTGAGCCACTTCACAATTATTCAAATTCTAATATGAGGATTTGAGTAATTTATACTATAGGAATAAAACTATTTCTTTTAGCAATGTTCCTTTCTACTTTAGTGAATCCTATATTCATACCTAGTCCTCAATGTTATCTAAACAACATCTTGATCAAGATCATATTCACTTAGACCTATCTTGTATAGTACCCACTTATTCAAATTACAAAAGTGTCATTTGAGTAAAGTGTGATGCTTTCAATCTTAGTTTCTACCTTTGCTACTATGGTATTGATCAGATCAACATCATAGTACTTAACCCAACCTCAATTACTCATTAGGAACCTTAAGCCATGTTTTCAAACATCATCTATACAAATCCATTACCTATAGCCATTTACTCATGCCTACTCAATCTTAGCCTTGCATTGAACCATTCAATTGGCATTTGAGTTAATTGAGTACTTCAATGTTATAAGAATCCTAGCCTAAGCTTAAGTGTAATATATACTATTTAAGAATAATTGTTGTCACACTTATTTAATAGTATTGCTATTGCACTATTTTGTCTCTTATGTGATTTACCCACATGAGATATTCCAAGATTCAATATGCTTTGATAAAGCATAAAGATCTCACTCATTATATTTTGTCTAATTCATATATGTACTCAAATTGCAATTGTGCTACTTGAGTAGAATATGAATTCATCTCAAACCTAGATTTTATTAATGTGGAGTTGTTATAACCCATACCATAGTATGTGTTATACACCATGTTGATCAATGAACCATTTGAGCCATGTCCTCAAATATCAATTATTCATACCCAATCCAATTGCCTACTTAGTTTTGGTTCACATGTATTGAACTATTCAACTTGCAAATGTGCTAATTGAGTAATTAAAGCATTCTTAAAACCTAGCCTAGTTCCTAAGTGCAATAGATGCTATTCAAGAGTAATTGTTGTCACATTTGCTCAATAGTGTTGTAGATGCACAAATTGACTCTTGTGTAATTTATTTCACATGAGCTATTCCTAAAACTCATATATGCTTTAATAAAGCATAAAAACTTCATCAATTATATTTTGCCTAGTCCAATTCTCTCTCAAATCATTTTGATCTTTCCCAACTAAACTCTCAAATTCATATCTCACAAATCATGATCCTTTGCCATATCTTTCTTGTCATAACATCTCAATAAATCTAAATTGTTAAACAAACCCATTTCAATTGTTTGTTTGTTTGATTGTGCTGTATGGATTGTTTATGTTATGTTATTTTGGTGCTATAGTTTGTGCGAAGATCTACGTGCTTAGTTGAGAGAAGTGAAACGTCGAGATCTTCAAAAAGGCAAGTGACACACATTCTTGACCTACTTTTCAAATACTGCATTAGTGTTTTAATGTAGTATGCATGATAGGTGTTCTAATGTTTTCAATTGCAAAGACTTTGCAAATGCTTAGATCCTAATAGTGTGAAGCTATCCCTCAAACTCTACCTTGCTAGGATTGAATATCAAATTTATGAAAATGATGATGCCAATACCATGTTGTGTATGATTTGTAAAGATGAAAATTAATAACCTGATGAACCACCTGGGTGCAATCTTGTGGCTACTCAGGGCTACACACCTGGCTATCAACCCAGGACATGTGTGGTGGTTATCACCTGAGAGTACACAACTCAGGACTGCACACCTAGCTATCAATCTAGGACTTGTGTGGTGGTTATCACCTGAGAGTACCTTGTATTGGTTGTACCTAGGAACAGAGAGAGGACATGTCGCGCGAAAGGAATCTCATCACCATTTCAGAATAATTAAAACTTGAATAGTGACTACTTAGGGCTACACACCTGACTATCAACTCAGGACTTGTGTGGTTGTTATCACCTAAGGGTCCTCACCAATCCCAAGACTAGCTACTTAGGGCTACACACCTGACTATCAACTCAGGACTTGTGTGGTTATCACCTAAGGGTTACCTTGGGGCTTTATTTGAACCAAGCTACTCAGGGCCATATACCTGGCTATCAACCCATGGTATGTGGTGGTTATCACCTGAGAGCTATTCGTGTTTTGTTGAGTAGCTATCCAGAGCTACACAACTTGGCTATCAACCCAAGGTTCGTGTGGTGGTTATCATCTGGGGGTTACCTTGACCTTAAGGGAAAATCTAAATTTTTTAAAAATGTTTTGATAGGATAAAACTTGCTTTATGCAATTCAGCCTTGAGATCCACCAGCCAAATATCATGTAAATAGCTTGTTCACAACAGCCACCAAATATGTGTCATTTGCCAGTACATCATTGTACTGACCCCTCTGGGGCTGCATATTCAAACGTGCAGGTTTTATTTCGAGTAAGGAACCAGGAGTAGGATCTCGAGACTACATTCCAACATGTCTGCCTGTGCCACGTGATGAAGAATGGAGGCTCACTGCAACTATGCTTTATGCTCTGTACTCGTAAGGTTGAAGACCTTTGTAACTGGATTTACGTTGTAATATTGATGCTATTGCAATGATTACTTATTTTGTACTGTGGTGTTATCTACTGATCCAGGGAATGGCACTTAACACAGGAGTTCTGCCTTTTGATAAAGGCAGGGCGCTACAGAATGGTATCAGAGCATAGTGTTGCCTGTAGGATCGAGACCCTAGGTTTGGATTAGAAATAGGAAGACCCTAGGATAAAAATCTCTATCTCATCTTACTTCTATTTATTAAAGAAAAAAATGTTTGCATTTTGAACTCCTTGTATTCTCTTCTACTTCCTCTTCAAATGTTTCCTTTTGCTATAGATGACCCTACCCTGAAATCATCAACAAAGAATAGAAGATCACATGGTGTCAGAAGTGTGAGACTGATGCTCCATATGTATTCCTTGGCTCAACATGAAGAACTATAATGAAGGCCGAACAAAGAACTTGGAGAAAGACTCAAATGCAGCTTGCACAACTCCAGAAGATGAATCAAGGAAGTAAAAGAAGAAACTTGAAGTACACAAGCAAGTAATAGACAAGACCACCAATAATTTTAGTTTATAGAACCAACGATGTTGTGATAATGTAATGATCATACCAAATTGGGGTATGACCATACTGGATTATTAGTATTTGATGTGATGAATGTTTGTTAGATGTTGTTTGTAAGATGAATTCTCTTGATCTGTTGTGTTTGGGTAGGAATCTTCTTTAGATCCCTTCTATCTAATATCATCTATGCTAAGACCTAAAACCTACCCTAAACCTCAAACAGATGCATACTCAACCGCAAGCCAATCCCAACAACCCTTAGTTGGAGATAGCAATGCAACAGTTGGTTGAAGCTCACACAGGAATGATGCGGGTGTTGACTCAGAATATGGTTAACCGCGATAGCAAAGAGTTACCTCCAGGAGTGCAGCAAGTACTGGATGATCATTCACGAATAGTACAAATGATGTCCCAGATTGTGGCTAGTACCAATAACAGCCTGCCACAAAATGATCAAGGTGGAAAGACAACAAGAGTTGATGTTGAGATGACATTGAGAGCATGCAAGAGATGTGGAGAAATAGGACACAACTCTAAGGACTGTCATGAAGAGTGCCCCTACTGTGATACGAGTCACCCAATTGGAGAATGTCCCATGAGCCAAGTTACTTGTTTCCTATGTGAGGGAATCAATCATGCCCCTGCTGAATGTAAGTTTTATTCCACGGTGCAACGAATGAATCAACAAGCCAAAGATGGAATGAGCCAACTAATAGGAAAGACCCCTGGAGATGGAAGACCCAAGATGAATATGGAAGATAAAGTCATGGGAACAACACACAACCCTACCACCAAGTGTTGCTACACATGTGAAGAAGAAGGACATTTATCTAGAGATTGCTTGAAGAAAAGAAAAAGGTGCCTCACCACGGTAGTGGAATATGAAGATAATGAAATAAGAGATCTCCTAGCCTTAGAGCTACCCAAGAAGAAGAAGAAGATAAAGGAGAAAGACAATAGCAAAACATTATGCTGGAATTGCAGGGAGCTTGGACATTATGCGAAGGAATGTCCAAAACCAAACATGCAAAGGGGAACAGATCTGGTCATTTGTCTGAAATGCAACCAAAAGGGACACTATGCAAGGAGATGTGAAGAGAAAAGCACTTCAAGACTTCAGAAGATAGGATATTTGTAGAGGTAGTCACTACAAGGAGAAGACACAACAAGGTGTAGCCAACTTGAAAGAATACGGTGTGCAACTACAGCCTTGTAATAAATATTGTAAGGACTTGTAAGGGCTAAGGATAACCTTGTTGAATGAATTATATTTCACAATGAAATGGCAAGCTGAAGGATTTGTAACTCAAGAGTTAACGTCATACGACAGAGTTTACGCAAAACCCTAGCTAAGGAACGATAGATTTGTTTTCAAAAAATAGATTTGGAACATTTACTTTCATTTCCAAGAAAATTTTGTCAAAACCAGTGGGGTTGACCAAGAGTTAGAATACGAGGTTTAACAAACCATGTATGAAGTAATGATTTGGGTGCAGGATGGATTGATCACCATTCCTACTACTCTTATTATTCGCTCTCATAATGTTGGCTTTACGATCCTAGAGAGACATACCTACATGAGAGACGATGTTGTTAAACCTTAACCCTAGGAGGATAATATATTACACCCCTTATAGTGAGCCAGTGCGGCCAAAACGTAGGACTACGGTGAGGATGTTTTGGTATTTGAACGACTACACAAATCAGAAACGTGTTGCTCAGTGGGCTTTGAATACGAAGACTGTTCAGTTTCGGCTCCTGCCTGTTCGATTCACCATCCCGACCCATCATTTCGACTCCCTACGTGGCCTGTTCTACTCCCTCCCTGAGCCTATAAAAGAGAGGTCACTCCTCTCCAGAGAGTCACAACAGAGACAACCACCACTACCTATGAGATTGCCTCCTGATTTCAAAGCTCTACGCCACCGAAGTCTACCCCATCCCGACCTGCGATGTTATGAGCTACCCTGTCAAAAAGATATGTTTCCCTCTGGGCAGACACCACGATCACTAGCCTCCGCCTCCTGTTCTTCACACGAGCGAGCCCTCCCCGTAGTTCAGATGCCTTGCACCGGCCGCTACAACACCTCCCGCGCACGACGCGGAAGCTCCACCCCAGGCCTCAGCCACGCCACCCCAGGCCTCAGCCACGGCGGTGGTACGTACTACCACAGCGGGAACTCCACGCCTGGTCGTGCATAGCGCGGCAGGTCAAGCCGACGCCACATCAGATGGCCATGGTGGCTTGAACCGAGCAGCAATGCATCTACTCCAACTCCTACTTCTTCGACGTCGAGCAGGTCTGGCAGTGGCTCCAGGGGGCCTTGCAGTGTAGGCCGGTTCAAGACCGCCCTCAAACCCGTACCGTTCATCAATCTTGAATCGGACGATGAGGACGGCGGCATCAACACTGAGCAGCCAAGATCCGCCGCCGCAAAGTTTGCGCGAGACATGAAGACGGCCATGACTAGGTCATTGGAACCCCAGGGCAGGGGGAAGGGCAAGGCAACCACGATGGAGGATGAAGCAGAGGGCAAGGACAAGGCCCCAACGGAGGTCGACTTTGACGATGTCATGTACTGGGTTTAGCTAGTGGTTAAGTTAGTAATCTATGAAGAAAATGCAAATGGCATGCATATTAGCTAGCATTTTCTGTTTAATGCAATTTATCTTGCGTAAGATTTGACCCTTCCATTTTCAGTTAATATATAAAATATAATGCATTTTATCTTCCGGCGTGTCCTGGCATGCCTTCTCATGTATGCGGACCGGCGTGTCTAGCCAGGACCCTGGCACTGGCACAATGGGACGGGGCAGTGAGCGTCAGTTAATCGACGCCACGTATCCACCCGCGTGCCGGGCGGGGGCTCTATTTTTTCATTTACGGAGCATATAGCTTGCATGAGAAGGCTAGAAGACAGAGAGCAGTGGTTGGACCACGGGCTGGGCTGTTTGACTATCTTGTCATATTATTCATTCACCCACTTCCTTCTCCTTCCTCCTGCCCGGCCCCCCATCCGCTCTGTCTAGCCATGCCTCCAAAGAGAAACTGCCCCCTGACGACTCAGGAAGCGGAGAGAATGGAGTGAGCTCGCCGCTGGAAGGAACTTGCTCCATCCATTAGAGAAAGCCCTCACATAGAGGCACAATCTTTGCTCTCCCTAATGGAGAAGGGAAAACTTCAATCAGGCGAGGGCTCATCCGGGTACTGGGACGAATTCTTCTTCTTCATCATCATCTTTTTGTTCTTCTTCTTCTTCCTCCTCTATAACTCATTACCGTGGAATAAAATGTTCCAGAGCCGGCAGAGCCATGATGGTTTTGCAGGGTGTGCCTCTCTCCCAAAAAATGGCGGCAGCGATCCAGAACCCGATGCCCACATTTCCCCGGCTCAGTGAGGTAAGCACTATCTAATTGTGTTGACATGCATTGGGGTTCTTGCGATTCTGACTTAGGTGAGTGTAGAGAGCTTTACCTGTAATGGGGTTTTTGCGAGCATGCCACTACCACTTAGTTGGCGTCCTTGGTAGAAATAACCCTGTTTTTATTTTATACAGGAAAAGAAGGTGGGGCTGAACCCAGATATGGCATCCTAGCTTAATGAATGGATAGCCAAACAAAGGGAGAAAAAATTGACCCAGGAAGTGGATATGGCTAAAGTCCTCTTAGTTGCCAAGTGCCTTGCTCGTGAGCGCAAGCAGCTTATAAAGGAGAATTAAAAGTGGTCGGAACTGCATAAAGAAGCCAGAGCCTCGGCACATAAGAATACAGCCAGGATCAAAGATCTATTGGAGGAAAATTTGAAGCTAACAAACAGTACTGTCACCCTGGAGATCACATGCAGGAACCTGCTGGCTGAAAACGAGAAAGCACTCAGGGAACTCGTGGATTCCAAAATGAAATACCTCGCAAGCTGCCAACTCGTGGCGTCTCTTGAGAAGGAAAACGAGCAGCTACGCGCTCGGCTTGAACCCTGATGTGTTGTGCTTTCGCAATAAAATTATGTAATGAACTGAACACATTGAAGTAATTTGTGTTTATTATGTTATGAACTGTTATGAAACCATGTCATGCAATGTTTGGAAACACCTCTCTGTGAGAGAGTCCACATGTGAACCCTTGGGATGGCATGTTTGGTATTTTTCCTAGGTGATGCATCGCTCACCATGACTCCATGCACTGTTTTTCCATTTTTTTTGATTTTTTCTGAATTCCCCAGGCCCCCCTCCAAGATCTAGGTCAGACTCGCGGTGCCATCGATGTCTGCCAGGTGGGGTGGGAACCATGGTTTGGTCTTGGTTCTAGGGTCCCACACCCCCAGGGTACCTCCCTGTATTTTTCCCCAATTTTTCTGGTGTGCATTTCTTGTAGCCCCAGTGCAAAATTGGATTAAAAAGGATTTAGGGCAAAAATAATTCATTATATGGCAGCAGGCCGAGATAATTCCTAGCCTCCTAGATGTGGCACCCCTGGCAGGTCCCCCACCCATGAAAAATAGAGTGGTGATGTTCTGCACACTGCCCTTGGTGGCCCCTTCACAAAAAAGCACCTGTTTCGACCCCTCCGGGCACCTGAAAAATGGGAAATGCATTTTTTATGTGGAAACTAGAAAAACACTAGTTGCAAAAGTGGTTGGGAATGCAAAGATGCACATCTCCACCAAAAATGGGACCATGGTTCTAAAGTTTGCTGTGGAACTTGCACAAACCATGGTCATCTGCCAAGGAAGACCAAGAGAACTCCTGTCTGGAAGCACCTCTCTGTGAGAGAGTCCACATGTGAACCATTGGGATGGCATGTTTGGTATTTTTCCTAGGTGATGCATCACTCACCATGACTCCATGCACTATTTTTCCAATTTTTTAGATTTTTTCTGAATTCCCTAGGCCCCCCTCCAAGATCTAGGTCAGACTCGCGGTGCCATTCATGTCTGCCAGGTGGGGTGGGAACCATGGTTTGGTCTTGGTTCTAGGGTCCCACACCCCTAGGGGACCTCCCTGTATTTTTCCCCAATTTTCCTGGTGTGCATTTCTTATAGCCCTAGTGCAAAATTGGATTAAAAAGGATTTAGGGAAAAAATAATTCATTATATGGCAGCAGGCCGAGATAATTCCTAGCCTCCTGGATGTGGCACCCCTGGCAGGTCCCCCACCCATGAGAAATAGATTGGTGATGTTCTGCACACTGCCCTTGGTGGCCACTTCACAAAAAAGCACCTGTTTCGACCCCTCCGGGCACCTGAAAAATAGGAAATGCATTTTTTATGTTGAAACTGGAAAAACACTAGTTTCAAAAGTAGGTTGGGAATGCAAAGATGCACATCTCCACCAAAAATAGGACCATGGTTCCAAAGTTTGTTGTGGAACTTGCACAAACCATGGTCATCTGTCAAGGAAGACCAAGAGAACTCATGTCTGGAAGCACCTCTCTATGAGAGAGTCCACATGTGAACCCTTGGGATGGCATGTTTGGTATTTTTCCTAGGTGATGCATCACTCACCATGACTCCATGCACTATTTTTCCATTTTTTTGATTTTTCTGAATTCCCCAGGCCCCCCTCCGAGATCTAGGTCAGACTCGCGGAGCCATCGATGTCTGCCAGGTGGGTTGGGAACCATGGTTTGGTCTTGGTTCTAGGGTCCCACACCCCCAGGGGACCTCCTTGTATTTTCCCCAATTTTCTTGGTGTGCATTTCTTGTAGCCCCAGTGTAAAATTGGATTAAAAAGGATTTAGGGCAAAAATAATTTATTATATGGCAGCAGGCCGAGATAATTCATAGCCTCCTGGAGGTGGCACCCCTAGCAGGTCCCCCACCCATGAAAAATAGAGTGGTGATGTTCTGCACACTGCCCTTGGTGGCCCCTTCACAAAAAAGCACTTGTTTCGACCCCTCCGGGCACCTGAAAAATGGGAAATGCATTTTTTATGTGGAAACTAGAAAAACACTAGTTGCAAAAGTGGTTGGGAATGCAAAGATGCACATCTCTACAAAAAATGGGACCATGGTTCCAAAGTTTACTGTGGAGCTTGCACAAACCATGGTCATCTGCCAAGGAAGACTAAGAGAACTCATGTCTAGAAACACCTCTCTGTGAGAGAGTCCATATGTGAACCCTTGGGATGGCATGTTTGGTATTTTTCCTAGGTGATGTATCACTCACCATGACTCCATGCACTGTTTTTCCATTTTTTTTGATTTTTTCTGAATTCCCTAGGCCCCCCTCCGAGATCTAGGTCAGACTCGCGGTGCCATCAATGTCTGCCAGGTTGGGTGGGAACCATGGTTTGGTCTTGGTTCTAGGGTCCCACACCCCCAGGGGACCTCCCTGTATTTTTCCCCAATTTTTCTGGTGTGCATTTCTTGTAGCCCGAGTGCAAAATTGGATTAAAAAGGATTTAGGGCAAAAATAATTCATTATATGGCAGCAGGCCGAGATAATTCCTAGCCTCCTGGATGTGGCACCCCTGGCAGGTCCCCCAGCCATGAAAAATAGAGTGGTGATGTTCTGCACACTGCCCTTGGTGGCCCCTTCACAAAAACGCACCTGTTTCGACCCCTCCGGGCACCTGAAAAATAGGAAATGCATTTTTTATGTGGAAACTGGAAAAACACTAGTTGCAAAAGTGGTTGGGAATGCAAAGATGCACATCTCCACCAAAAATGGGACCATGGTTCCAAAGTTTGCTGTGGAACTTGCACAAACCATGGTCATCTGCCAAGGAAGACCAAGAGAACTCCTGTCTCGAAGCACCTCTCTGTGAGAGAGTCCACATGTGAACCATTGGGATGGCATGTTTGGTATTTTTCCTACGTGATGCATCACTCACCATGACTCCATGCACTGTTTTTCCTTTTTTTGATTTTTTCTGAATTCCCTAGGCCCCGCTCCGAGATCTAGGTCAGACTCGCGGTGCCATTGATGTCTGCCAGGTGGGGTGGGAACCATAGTTTGGTCTTGGTTCTAGGGTCCCACACCCCCAGGGGACCTCCCTGTATTTTTCCCCAATTTTCCTGGTGTGCATTTCTTGTAGCCCCAGCGCAAAATTGGATTAAAAAGTATTTAGGGCAAAAATAATTCATTATATGGCAGCAGGCCGAGATAATTCCTAGCCTCCTGGATGTGGAACCCCTGGCAGGTCCCCCACCCATGAAAAATAGAGTGGTGATGTTCTGCACACTGCCCTTGGTGGCCCCATCACAAAAAAGCACCTGTTTCGACCCCTCCGGGCACCTGAAAAGTAGGAAATGCATTTTTAATGTGGAAACTGGAAAAACACTAGATGCAAAAGTGGTTGGGAATGCGAAGATGCACATCTCCACCAAAAATGGGACCATGGTTCCAAATTTTACTGTGGAACTTGCACAAACCATGGTCATCTGCCAAGGAAGACCAAGAGAACTCCTGTCTGGAGCACCTCTCTGTGAGAGAGTCCACATGTGAACCCTTGGGATGGCATGTTTGGTATTTTTCCTAGGTGATGCATCACTCACCATGACTCCATGCACTATTTTTCCATTTTTTGATTTTTTCTGAATTTTCTAGGCCCCCCACCGAGATCTAGGCCAGACTCGCGGTGCCATCGATGTCTGCCAGGTGGGTTGGGAACCATGGTTTCGTCTTGGTTCTAGGGTCCCACACCACCAGAGGACCTCCCTGTATTTTTCCCCAATTTTCCTGGTGTGCATTTCTTGTAGCCCCAGTGCAAAATTGGATTAAAAAGGATTTAGAGCAAAAATAATTCATTATATGGCAGCAGGCCGAGATAATTCATAGCCTCCTGGATGTGGCACCCCTGGCAGGTCCCCCACCCATGAAAAATGGAGTGGTGATGTTCTGCACACTGCCCTTGGTGGCCCCTTCCCAAAAAAGCACCTGTTTCGACCCCTCCGGGCACCTGAAAAATGGGAAATGCATTTTTTATGTGGAAACTAGAAAAATACTAGTTGCAAAAGTGGTTGGGAATGCAAAAATGCACATCTCCACCAAAAATGGGACCATGGTTCTAAAGTTTGCTGTGGAACTTGCACAAACCATGGTCATCTGCCAAGGAAGACCAAGAGAACTCCTGTCTCGAAGCACCTCTCTGTGAGAGAGTCCACATGTGAACCCTTGGGATGGCATGTTTGGTATTTTTCCTAGGTGATGCATCACTCACCATGACTCCATGCACTGTTTTTCCATTTTTTTGATTTTTTCTGAATTCCCTAGGCCCTCCTCCGAGATCTAGGTCAGACTCGCGGTGCCATCGATGTCTGCCAGGTGGGGTGGGAACCATGGTTTGGTCTTGGTTCTAGGGTCCCACACCCCCAGGGGACCTCCCTGTATTTTTTCCTAATTTTCCTGGTGTGCATTTCTTGTAGCCCCAGTGCAAAATTGGATTAAAAAGGATTTAGGGCAAAAATAATTCATTATATGGCAGCAGGCCAAGATAATTCATAGCCTCCTGGATGTGGCACCCCTAGCAGGTCCCCCACCCATGAAAAATAGAGTGGTGATGTTCTGCACACTGCCCTTGGTGTCCCCTTCGCAAAAAGCACCTGTTTCGACCCCTCCGGGCACCTGAAAAATGGGAAATGCATTTTTTATGTGGAAACTGGAAAACACTAGTTGCAAAAGTGGTTGGGAATGCAAAGATGCACATCTCCACTAACAATGGGACCATGGTTCCAAAGTTTGCTGTTTGAAAGTTTCATTAATTTCTGTGAGATTAAGTCAAAATGTGTGAAATTTTCAAATTTTTCATAAAGATCGAGACACGCTAAATGATGTCATGTGTACATGCAATGCCACATCAGCACTGACTAGTGGGCCCCTGGTATTAGATGTCTTGTTAATCCGCTTAAGTTGTGATTTAGACCTAGTTGCAAGCTATTACCCATGGAAGGGAACTCCTCCATCTAGTGAACTAGTCGCCAGATTAGAGTGAGCGATGATGATGCTACTGAGATCTCTTGAGCACGCCTTGTCAGACTGCGGCGTGTCTCGTCAATTTACTTGCCTTTCAAATCTCGCTGCCCTGCAAATTCTCATCCCGCTGCTACGCACAACTTGCTACCACGCGTCAGTTGCTTGGGTTTTTCCACTGGCCACGAATCCTAACCCTTATGACATGTGGGCGCCCCACGAAGGCCCAGAACACTATTGACAAGTGGGGCCCCTGACACACGTCGGACCAAACCTTACCCAGACAAGTGGGTCCCCACACGCTTTGGATGCTAAACCTGGACTAGTTTGTCTCACTCGTTTGGCTCATGGAGCAGGTGACCTCGATGAGAAGCATTTCAATGGTAAGATTTTGTTCTCTATTCCTTCCGCGTGTCAGACGAGAACGGATTTATTCCCCCCTTGCATGCTATCTCCTTTTTCAGACTGTCGCTCTGCTGCATGTAGTCAAACAACGAGGGGACCCAACAACGGGACTCTGTAATTGCTGCCTGGCGGTAAACGTACGTACATCCTTACCCACGATAGCAGCCTCTCACTTACAAGTGGGCCGGAGTACCGGGGCCCGCGGTGACACGTCGGTCTAGCGCTCTCTCAGAAATGAAACGAAGCGACTGGTTCAATTTCCAAAGCGCTAGACTGGCATTTACCGCGGCGTGCCTGCAAAACAATTGCTTCCCCAACTTCCTCTTCTCTCATAAACGAAGCGACGGGGGCTCGCGTGGGGGGTTCAACTTCCAAAGCACCCCCTAAGCGCTACACTGCATTTACTTACGCGGGGTGCCAGCGACCCGTCGCGCACTATTTATCCCATGATCTCGTGGCCTAGAAAACAATTGGATCCCTAACTTCGTCTTCTCTAGAGATAACCCCCTCCCCCCTCCACTCCCACTCCTTGTGCCGCGGCGTCATGGAGATCTACGGCAATGTCTTCACCAACTACCACAAGGTCCTTGCTCATGGTGACACCATCCTCACGGTGATGCACACAACCGACCTGAGAGAGGCGGCCAAGTTCATCGCCATGTTTGAGTGTTGGCTCGGCGAGCGGGACGAAGAGCCGATCGTCGACCTCGACCTCGAGTACACCATCACCAAGCCTCCCCGCGCCGCCCTCCTGCAACTTTGCATGCGCGATCACTGCCTACTCTGGCACGAAGCCATGGCAACAAGGAACTGTCCTCAACTCATACAGTTCCTCAACCGCCCCGACATTTCCTTCGCATCTGTGGACAAGCGCCAAGACACCAGCAAGCTTGAAGCCCTGGGCGCCCGCATACCAAACCACGTGGACTTACAAGATCACTTCAACGTCCCGTTCCAACCGAGGACCGGCTTGGCCAACATGGCGAAACTAATCATTGACCGCAAGTTCAAAGACTACAAGGAGGATTTCCGCAACAAGAAGCTGCACAACACCTGGCATCTTCGGGAACTACAGCCGGAGCAGATCCACTACGCAGCAAAGGATGCGTATGTATGCTACGATGCGTACTGTAGAATTACTATCATGAGAAGATGCCTGCTTCCTCCCCCTCCATACTAGATTCATGTAATGTCCGTTCCACTTATATATGTAAGTGTCCGAGGACCATCCTTATATATGATTTAGTAAGTGTGTTTTCCCTATGTACTGAAGTGTATCTGTATAAGGGGCCGGAGATGCCCGAAGCGCGGCCATGCCTTCCGTTGATGTCCAGAGCGCGCTCTGTGCGCGCTCTGCCGGAGATGCCCAGACATGCCGCATGAGTGTCGTTGATGTCCAGAGCGAGGCCCTGACTTGCCCACTCTAACTTGTCTCTGACTTGCCCTCACTGCACGTGGGCCCCATCACATGGGGGACCCATCTGTCAATGACTCTCAAGTCACGCTTCGCAAGTCAGAGCGCCCGTCGTGTGCACCTTGTAAAATAATATACTCCCAACACTTTCAGAATTTTGAAAAGTTCATAAAAGCTGTATCATTGGATTCGACAAGGGATTTGGTGCAAATGGGCACCGATGCTCCATACACTTTTAGAATTTTTGAAAGTTCAAATTCTCAAACTTCTATGTTTTCAAATTCTCAAACTTCTATGTTTCCAAACAATGTTCTTGCAATCCAGTGAGCATTCTGTCGAATACCATGCAATGACTTTTTAAATACCAAAAATTGGAATGGAAAAGTTTTGTCTAAGCAGGGTCTCACCTACACTCCCATACTTTTTTGAATTTGTCTTTTTTATATCTCTCAAACTATGTAACATACAGATTTCAAACTTTGTAGATCGCTGTAATATTACAACTAGAATGTGGGAAAAATATTTCTGATTTTTTTTGTGAAATTTAACTTATTCAAATATTTAAAATTCAACAAAAATTGTTTTAAAAAGTATATATATAGTATAATAAAAATCCCGAACTATTTTTCCCACATTCTATCTCAAATGTTTGAGTAAACTGCAAAGTTTCATATTCAAATGTTATATAGAGTAAGAGATACAAAAAAGAGAAGTTGTTTGAGAGGGAAAAAAAAGACTAGCACGTATCTTGATGGACCTATTAACAGTTCAGATAGAGGGTACAGCTAAGGCAGTGCTTAGAAAATCCAATCTCGGATTGGAATAATGCTGTATAACTGTTACTCTGCCCACGACCGCTCTTTTTGTAACGGTTTACCTATATAGTTTTCCATCTATTCAAACAAACTATTTCTTCTGTGGAACACCTTAATTTTTACAAAGTTTCCAAACAAATTCAATTGCAGGGCATTGACGCCCTCTTCATGCCGTTAAACAAGAAGATGCTTAAAGCACACGTGCATTGCAATGACTCCGATGGAAGTGGGCATTGGGTAGGAAGTCACGGTGACTGGATGGCATTACTCATGAATAACGGCCTCCTGAAGATCCGCCACATGTACAGAGAAGTGACTCTGCCTCTCCCATTACTGGCTCATATTGGAGTTTTCCCCAAGTTTCGAACATGCATATTTTCGTACAAGCAGTGTGAGTTACAGCTTCTGAAGATACAGATTACAAAGACCCCTTACAAGGAAAAATGCAGTGATCAGTGGCATTATAAAGCAATCGTGATCTTTGACAAACTGATCACCTATGTAGACAGTCACCAAGACAACGGCTGGGTCATCCTCAAAAATTACCACCTTGCACCTCGCAGGTATGTCGACGCCTGTGCAATTCATCTATTCGGTGATCGAACAGATTTGTTCCGCGTGTACGCGGTTACAGAACCACGAGGAGATGTTCTGGTTTGGGAACCACATACTTGGGGTGAGTTATGCCCTCTTCCTATCTGAATTTACAGGTAGTTCTACCTGCTTACTGCATTGTTGTATTGTGGCTTATCTTCTTCTGTACACAGGCACAGATGAAGGCCCGTGTCTAATACTTGCCCCGAACATCGAGGATCTAGTTGCAGGGGATGCGGCTGAAGGCGCTGCAGTTGCTGGCGATGCGGCTCAAGCCGCTGTAGTTGCTGGCGATGCGGCTGAAGGAGATGCATTTCCTGCCGATCCGGATGAAGACGTTGAAGAAATTGTAGTGGTTAATCCACAAACTACCTGGTTCTTGGCATCCAATACCTACCATTATGGCAATTTTGATCTACTTTGGATTCAGATAGATGGTGGTAGAAACAGCAATGCTCCTGCACAGTTTGAAGATGGGATACGGTTGAGCACTTATCCTAGTCTACGGTGCCATGTTTTCGCAAGGCATCCCTTTAATCTTTGCCCGGAAGCCGAAGATCATGTTGATGGTCCAGTGTGGATCAGGCAGGAGCATCTGCATGGGCTTTCAGTATTTCTTGGAATCAACAACCCAATCTTCCACCGAGAACCCTGTTATGATGTTGCAAAAGCTGGTCCATCAGCTGGACAAGGCATGTCCTTGTTACAACAAGACTGTGTGTTTGTTGCATACCATCGAGCCCGTCCCTACACCCATAGGCCAGTGCCAGATTGGAGCCGTATACACATTAATGGAGGAGCTCCGGCAATAGGATCACAACTGATATACGGACCCACTTATTACAATGAGTGGGAGGCGCCAATGTGGATCTTCCCAACAATGCCTGGGGCTCCCCCAACTCATCGTTGGGAATAGCCAGAAGACTAGTTACCTTGAAGTGTTCTACTTTTAAACTTTAGTTAACGAACACTAGTATGATGATGTGTAATGACTCTGTGATTGATTATCTGCTTGTAACAGACATATTTTGTTGTGTTATGTTTATCTGTTGTTTGGATTTGCTAAATTGACCAAGCAATGGAATAATCTTCTGTTGTTTGGATTTGCTAAATTGACATATTTTGTCATGTTATGATTATCTGTATTTTGCTGTTACTTAAAAGCTAGGTACTGCCAATTCCCCCTCTAGCCTTCTCTGGAAGCTGTCATGTTCCCTCTGTTCTTTGCAAGATTCCGAAAATGCACCATTTTTGTTGATATTTATGTGCTAGTTTTCATGCAAAGCATAGCTGTTCAGTTGGTGGATATGCTAAATTGACATGATCTAAGTACTCCAGCACCAGAAAATAGTAAATTAGTTAATGATACACACATAGTTGACATCGACTGAAAGTTGACAGTACTGAACCTATATGCTGATCACACAAATTTTGTGCAATGTTTGAGAAGTGATTTGCTCAAGCATGGAAGGGCACATGAGCCAGCAGTCAGACTGACCATCTACTTGGCAACATAATATCTACTGGATCACATCAGAGAAATGAGAGAAATGTTCAAGGAATTGGTGTCCAGTAATATTTCACAGAAATCATGGAACTACTCAAGAACCACAACCACCAGTAGATATTCATACAAGTCATAGAACAGGACAAGAAACAAAACCGAAAGCAGAACAGTCTACTTGTCAAGAAGGAGAAGCAGATGAGGATACTTGGCAAAAAGATGCCGCAGATAATCACATTTGTAATGCTACAGTTGATAGAAAGGTTGATGATCATAACTAAGTTCAGGACATAGTAGAGCAAGAGGATGATGTTGTCCTGGAACATGATAATCTGCAATTCACCAGAGAGCAAGAGAAACATAATAGAATCGAGCGTTATATGTGCATATTCAGAGAGTATTTATCGTATATATTCAAATTCAGAGAGAATTCAGATTTGCATGCCTGTTACTTCTCCATTTCTCTTAGAGCTGCTGGAATTGATGGAAGGCTGAGAACAGCCTCCATTTCTCTAGTATGAGAACAACCTCCGCATGATCACTGGCTTCCGCCCCAACTTCTCTAGCACAAGAACAGCCTCCTCCAGATCTTCCCAGTTCCCGATCCCGATCTTGCCAGATCCGCAGCGAGGAGAACCCTCTTTCAACCTCGAGGCCATGTCCCCTGCGCGGCGCTAGCAGCGCTATGGTACTCTAAGATCTCGGTAGGCGAGCGGGAGCAGGAGCTTGAAGAACAATGGGGGGAGAAGAGAAAGGTTACGTGGACGAGGTATGCCACTTGGCAACCACGGTGGCAAAGCAATAACGGGGTGTCCTGCCAAGTGGAGCGCCGAGTCGTCACCGTAATGGAGATATTTGTGTTCAAACGATTTCAACCGGTATTATTTGGGCTATTTGAATTTGACCCAGAAATGACCCTCTTAGTAATTGACCCCATCAACTTGCGGTACCGCGATGTGATTGCAGCGAAGAAAGGCACCTGTGAGCCTGTGCCAAACAACTTTGTGACCGCAAACTGAATAGCCCCCCTAGCCACG
This sequence comes from Dactylis glomerata, assembly GCA_007115705.1. Classification (NCBI taxonomy): domain Eukaryota; kingdom Viridiplantae; phylum Streptophyta; class Magnoliopsida; order Poales; family Poaceae; genus Dactylis; species Dactylis glomerata. The sequence continues at coordinate 485,819 of QXEO01001749.1, forward strand.
TCGAGGCTGGGCGCCTGCCTTCGATAGCGTGCAAGCCAGGGACTTTCCCTGGCCGCCGCTGCTTCCTTTTTTTCTTTTTTTCTTTCTTTATTTATTTCTGCTAAATAAATACTATTAAATATTTATCAATTCTTATAATTAATAAATATTAATCTTTTTCCACCCGGAACAATTCTGCAACTTTCTGAAACGCTTTCACATATATCCCAAAACTACCCTAGCGTTGATTTGCGTTAAGTATGTGACCCTATGGGTTTGAGAATGCGTGGACATGATCTCCATCAATAATCAACAGCGGGATCTGGAAATCCATATTGACTCCCACATATTCAGCGATGATCTTATCGGATGAACCATGATGTCAGGATTCAATTGATCCCGTATTTGTATTCTCTTTGTCTCACGATATTTTACTCGCCCGAGATTCGATCGTCGGTATCGGCATACCTAGTTCAATCTCGTTCACAGCAAGTACTTTACTTGTTCCGTAATCCGATATCACTTTATGCTTAACTCTTTAACCACGTGCTTGCAAGAGGTGTTGATATCGATTACCGAGTGGGCCCAAAGTATATCTCTCCGACTCGGGAGGGACAAATTCCATCTCGATACATGCAACCCAACAAGTACTTTCTGATTACCTGAGAGACACCTTTATAATCACCCTCTCATAGGGTGACGTTTAATGACCTCAAAGCTCTCTTCCGGCACTAGGGAGTTGCATTATCTCATGGTCTAAGGAATACAATACATGACATAGGAAAAAGCTTCGCAAAGATGAACACAATGACACGATCTAATTGCTGTACTTTATTTGGGTATATCCATCACGTCATTCTCCTAATGACATGACCTCATTATTAATCGACAACTTATGTCTATGGTTAGGAAACCTTAACCATCATTAATGAATGAGCTAGTCTAGTAGAGGCATCCTAGGGACACGATATTGTTCATAAACCACATAAGTATTAATGTTTCCGCTTAATACAATTCTAGCATGGAGTATAAACATTATCATGAACAAGAAATATGATAATAACAATATTATTATTGCCTCTAGGGCATATTTCCTTCAACAGCGCAGCTCCATCTCTAAGGAAGAACTACGAAGGAGAACCAGGCTTGGCTGGCGCCGTGGAAGATCACCGAACGGCCCACCTGTCGCTAGTCATCATACGCCACCGGAACCCCGCCACCATAGCTTTGACTTCACAACAACAAGCAAGCCAAGGCAAACCTACAGGCACGCCGAAGAAGAGCCGACTACCACAACCAAAGCCAAGTCTGAGTCACCACTCGTCCCCATCTTTGTTGCCACAAAAGCCTCAAGGCGAACACCTAGGCCTTCCATTGGTCCTGCTTGTCAATGTCCAGCTCCAAAGATGAAGCCCCCAAGGAGGAATACGACACCAAGGCGCCGCCATCGCCCGATCAGAATGATCAAGGGTTTCCTCTGGAGCTACACTGCCGCCCAGATATGTGCAGGAGAGGTGCGATAGCAAAGCGGCGATGCCTCCAGAGAGGTCAACATCGGCCGCAGCCGCCACCATCGCTAGCAATGGTACCAAACCGAGACAAGGTCTTTCACCCAAGCCATCCGCACACCCTCCGGCGCACATCGAACTACACCAGTGCCGACAAGCCCATGAACCACCACCATCGAACATGCCTAACAAAGAAGCACCAACCTTCGCTGCAGCCAGCCGTACCTCGCGTAGACCACTGGCGGTGAAACTCCGGCATGACGTACCAGAGCCATCAACAGCCCACCGGATGCTGGACTACCGGACACAGCGTTGAAAGGATCTTAACGGGCGACTAGAGGGGGGTGAATAGGAGCTAAGTCAAATTTTAGTATTTTTCAATTTTAAGGCTTGACACAAAGTAAATTCACTAGATGTGCAACTAGATGAATTTCCTATAATTGACAAGCAAGCAAGTAAATAAAGAGGATGCAAGTAAGATACAAGCAAGGGTAAGAAAGCACCGAAGAGTGGAGACCGGAGACACAAGGATGTATTACCGTAGTTCCTTCCTTTTGAGGGGAAGTACGTCTACGTTGGAGAGGTGTGGTGACACGGAGTCCACCAATGCCACAAAGGCTCACCTTGTTCTCCGGTGAGAAAGCCACGGAGGCTAGCTCGTTTCCACTAGGCGGTGGTATTGGGGGCACCGACCAAAACCCTTACACGGAGGTTGGGGCACAACTCCACAACTCAATTGGAGGCTCCCAACAATAAAACCATGAAGCTTTTACATGGAGGAAGCTTCGAGGTGACCTCTTTTGCACAAGGCAAGATCCACGGAGGATAGGATTGTAGATCTAGGGCTCCTCTCCCAATCTACCAAATCTTGGAGGATTTGATTGGCTAGAGAGAGAGATCTACGGAGGTGAAGCTCTTGCTTTAATGGAGGAGAGAGAATATTCAAGGTAATCCATTGGAGAAGAAGACCTCTCCTATTTATAGGCAGCGCCCCGAGCGCATACTTCCTATATTAATTAAATAAAAACTAGTCATGAACCCGTGCACCTGCACGGGCTAGTTATTTTAAAAAATATTTTATAAGAACAATTTCACTAAGTTACACATTATATATGAACTATCGGGTATTTTGACTTATCCATTTGTTATCTATCAAAAGTATACTTGCATAAATGTTGCAGAAAAAGTAGTAATTTCTTTACTTAATGTTTTAAAGAATAACATTTGTGAAATCAATAGGTATTTAGTTACTGCAAATTAATTCACAATATTTCCCATGTGGTAATTTGAACATTTAAGAGAAATCAATTCACAAAAATTTGTATATTCTCCTACAAATCTGAAATCAAATAACTATGAACAAAGTTGGTATATAATCAAACTTAAAGAAAATGGGCAAAGAGTTCCCCTCCAATATCGATCGTTTCATCCCCGAAGGTTCCAATAGCTATAAATTTAAGAATTACTAAATTGCTATGTGTTTTTTAATATTTGTCGTGGAATGAAAGAAAATTGTCTTCTAAATCTGGCAGTTAGAGAGCTTATCTCAGAAAAAATCCAAGCCAAGATTTGAATGATTTTAAGAGCAACGTACAGAAAATAGTGGGCCTAGACTACGATAAGTTTAGGTTTCTTCAATGGCATCTACAAATGAATTGTAAACGGAATAGTAATTTGCTAAAAAAAATCATGAGATATTAGTTTTTCAAATTAATATTGTTTTGTCTGTAACAAAAGGAATCAGTAAAGCACAAATACATAAAATGTTTCTTAAAATACATCATACATGCATGTTTGAAAAAGTTCATTATGATGGTTGTGGAAATATAATTTTCCAAGCGCGCAGCGCATCTATAAAGATGGTAAAAGTTGAAGTAGAATTCACGTTCAATTACTGTAAGGACCCTTCATAATACTATATATATGCATGTTATGCATGTTTTGTCGAGAGCAGATTTGGTGCTCCCGGGCAGTGCTCCTGGTATTTAAAATATTTCAAAACTATACTGCTCTGTTTCAAAAAATCTTAAAATTTATTCTATGAATACATACACATGTTCCTAATAACCGTGAGAGATTTCGGTAGAAATTGCATTTTATTTTAAGCTATAGAAATTTTTTGTCAGAAATTTGTCTTTTGGATGTGTATATGGATAGATTTTTGTCAGAAATTTGTCTTTTTCTGTATAGTTAAAAATACAAAATATTTTCCTCCGAAATTTCTACCGTACCTCTGAAATTTTCATATGTATATGAGTATTTAAATTCTGATTTTTTTTAAAATGCTAGAAATATAGTTTTTGAAAACCGAGAGCACTGGCGTACCAAAGACACTTTTCGTGTTTTGTCCCACTCTTAATTTTGTTTATAGGAATACAGGATCATCCTTCTAAGCTCAGTTGAGAATGCAACCATCCCAACGACTCAATCGTCTAATAGTTCTTGCATGGAGTAATTCAATCCCAACGACACAATCATCTAATAATTCTAGCATGGACAATCCCTTTAGTTTGTTAAAACCGGAATCCATGTGATTGGTACGATAGAGAAGATGACCCGACCTGAGACGGTCTGGGACAGAGAGGCGTCAGACCTGCAGCTCCGCAGATATCCTACTTCGAAGATAGCCATGCCTGGTCCAGACCACAGTCGTTGTTGTTGGGTTAATTTTCTTCTCCAATTTCCATGTGTCCTGGACTGGAGCCAGCGGCGCTCGGAGAGAAGCAAACTGTCATAGGAGAGGGCGTCGAGACCTCGCTAGGAGAATATAGCCTCTTCGTGCCGGCGTCCGGCAATAGCGCGATGCGGCATAATGGATTTGGAAATCTGGAGGGCCGGCTTCTCAACAACCCGTTGTGAGATCACGTAGGGCTGTTCAAACAAAGAGATAGATCGTGTACAATTCGTGGGCTGTCCAACACGTATAGAAACATAACTCTTTTTATTACCCAATCGTAGCCGCACTATTATAATCTTAAGTGTTTTCTAGGATTAACGTGAGCTTTCCTATGGTGCCTTCAATTAGTAAATATATAAGATAATTCGTAGCAACGCATGTATAGTTTTTCTAGTATGTTTAATCTTTAATAGAAGAAGGCCAAAACGGTACATGGTCAACCATGGCTACAACGAAGCAAGCACATTCCACACGGCTTACAATATAACCCACAACAACCAAATGATTAAGACTCGCCTTGCAACATCGCCATCCGTAAAAAGCAAGGAGGCAACATACCGAGCTCTTGGACTGTGTCACGATCGATGAAGGAAACACCAAAAGGCCGACACGGAAAATGCCTCCATGTTGGCATAGGGCCAACACACCACCCGCCCTTAGGAGCCAAAGAGTCGGCGAGTGAACGATAGGAATGGACCGGACCAGACCGGATGTGGTATCGACCAAGAAGCGTTGAAAACAATGTACATTGCGCCTCTGAAGCTCATGCTCTGAGCAGCGGCCAACATTCCATCTCACATATCAAAGAATCCACGAACAACCTCGGTGACGCCTCCAAGGAGGAAGTGACATTATTGTGTCGTTGCTGCCTAGTCCACTGAGTCTTTAGGGTTTCCCTTGGTACTCGAGGCGAGGAAGCACAACTGGATCCAGGATGATGCCTACAAGGATGTGAGTGACGGTACCCATTGTTGAAATATTGGGCCTTTTAGTATGGGCCCATACTAGATTGCAGAAATTCCTAGAAATCTCAAAGCCTATGTGTGTAAGCCCATGTGACATACAGCCCAAATTTTTGGTTGCACAAAGGCAAGAGGTGGGAGCTAAGTTTAGTACCACATGGAAAGTTGGGAGAGATGTAGACCAACATATAAGGTGGGGTATTGCACCACTTGGTAAGTGAGTGAGAAGAGAAGTTGCCACACGCGCGCTCCTCCTCCTCCTTGCTCGCTCGTCTCGATACGACGCGCGCGCTGCGGTTTGCAGAATTGAGCCTCGGAGCCGAGCTTATCTTTTTGCTACACAGAAAAACCGAGCGTTTGACCGAGTCCTTGACGGGTGCGTCACAGCTAACCGGTTCGGGTCGCTCCCGGATCGTGGGCTGCTGTAACCGACTTGGGCGTGCGACATGGGCGTGGCCCACGTTGTCTAGGGTTTTCCTTTGCGCGCCTATATAAACTCTTGCCCGGCTAACGCCGCACACAACCTGAAACCGATCTACGGTTTTGCCGCCTCTCGTTGCTTGCGCCGCCTTCGTAGTCTACTCCATCCCGAGCGCCGGCGTGCACCGGCGAACGGAAGAGCTGGTCTCTGGAACCACTCGCCTTTGCGATCCTATACGGGAGAGGGCGAATTAGGTTTTTGGGAAGCGCTCTGCACGACTGCTCAAGTTCTTCATCACGGGTCGTCTTCCATCCAAGTCGGGCGGTGTTGCCTACCGCCGTCTTCATCATCGTCTACTTCGACCAGTCTTTTTCAACGTTGTCATCAACAATGTTACTCCAACGACTACATCTACAAGTGAACGGTACGTGCGGTGTATTGTTATTTGTATTTTTATCATGTTTTGCGAGTACATGTTTCGTTGCTACTTGTTTTTGTTCATCTTGTTATTCAGTACATCTAGTATATTCGAGTTACATGTGGTAGTTGCTGGTACTATCATGTTTAATATTCTGAAATTAATTATAGAAATTATGCATAATTATCCAACACCCATATGCGTCGCTGTCATCAGCCTCACGGAGGGATTTCAGACCGTCCCTACCGTCAACCCCAAGATCCATTGGCCAAGCGCAAAAGGGGATGCCTTTTGGACCATCACCAACAAGAGCAAACTAGATCGTTCATTAGCAGAGCAGGAGGCGTTGCCAGTCCACCACCACACCACCGGGCGAGACTGGATGATGGAGGTCCAACCCGTCATGCTCAGTCGCCGACATCACCATGGTGCCCAACAGACGCAACAGAGGCCACACCCTCACTGTGAGATCCCGCGGCCCTACACCGCTGAAACCCATGAAGCACAACACCACCGCCGGAGGGGGAGAAGAACACCCTGGCCAATCATCGAACTATCTAGACTAGGCAATGGTTGGCACCCCGATTGAAGTATAGGTTTCGTAGAGGCTGGGAGGGGGTGGGGTGACTTTGTGCTCACAATTGAATCGAGAAGCATTTGATGTAAAAGATATGCAATCGAAGAAATGAACCAGCTAGTGTTTTTATTTTTTATAATTTTCGTATATATACGAGTCCAAAGGGCGTGAAGAAGAGATGTCTGTTGCCAGGGAACATGCATGTACGAACATAGGCCTCCGTACAGCCGGTACGGTTTAACTAACATGCAACTCCAAAGTGGAGCACAGAAAAGTCTCTTTCCACTTTACATGTAACTCCATTAGCAAGGTTTCTTGTGGTAAAACTAATCATAGTGGGGAGTAACATAGGGTGGTAAGAGTATCTCCACCGGCGCCCCAAAACGTCTTCCAAAACGCGGCTAGCGCGGATTTTGGGCTCGCCCGCCCCAAAACGTCTTCCAAAATGCGGCTAGCGTGGATTTTGGGCTCGCCACTGGCAAGCCCAAAATCCTGCCGGCGCCCGTTGGATCCCAAATAAACAACCGGTGCTCCCGCGCCGGCCCCTGCACGGTAGGACTCTATCGGGAGCACTGGCACCGCGCGACACGGTGGAAAAATGGCTCGGGCCCGCTTGACAGTCAAAATCAACCGCAAATCCTCCCTTCGCCCCGCCTCCCACCCTTTGAAGCAGCCGCCGCCGACGACAATGCACCCCTCTCTAGCTCCCCTCCCCCTCCACCGGCCAAAAAAAAAAGCTCTCTAGCCCTCTGGCGCTTCCCCGCCGCCGTCTGGCTAGGTTTCCGCCGCCTGCGCCGCGGGTACCGGTGGCGCACTCACAAGCGATGCCCCACCCTGCCTGCAAGGTGTTCGGCCGTTTGCCTCGCCGGCCGCTATGGACAGCGACGCCGAGCTTGTGATGTAGGTGCTGCAAGAGGATGAAGCTGAGTCGCCACCCACCTACAGCGCTGGAATATGGGGTTTGTGTTCCTCCTGCAACTCCGGCAGCAGATGGACAACGTCGTTCCCCGCCGGGGCGGCTCGGTCCCTGGGAAGGCGCCGAATAAGAATCGTAGCAGGGACGCCGGCGCCCTGCTGCTGTACTCCGACTATTTTGCAGATAATGTAATAAATACACTGAAGGAATTTCGCCGGCGGTTTAGGATGAACAAGGAGTTGTTCATGAAGATCGTGCAAGGCGTGAGAGAGTACGACGACTACTTCAAGTACAAGAAAGATTGCACCGGAAAGTGGGGGTTCACGTCCGTTCAGAAATGCACGGCCGCCCTACTGGTGCATTGCATATGGAGCTCCACTGGATACTTCAGTGGACTATCTATGAATGGCTGAGTCGACATCTACGGATGATGTCTTCAAGTTTTTTCGGGCAGTTGTTGCAGTGTTTAGTCCAACCTATCTAAGACAACCAACTGAAGAAGACACAACCCGAATCCTTGCACAAAATGTAGCGAGAGGATTTCCAGGTATGCTTGGTAGCATCGATTGCATGCATTGGGCTTCGAAGAATTGCCCGTTTGCTTGGCAGGGCTGTACAAAGGCCGCAATGGGGAATGCAGTGTGATCCTTGAAGCTGTCGCCGATCACGACCTGTGGATTTGGCATTCTTTCTTTGAAATGGCGGGAACACACCATGACATCAATGTACTGCAGCGATCTCATGTGTTCGCAAGACTAACCGAGGGACATTCTCCTCCGGTTAACTTTGAGATCAAAAGCAACACCTACACCAAAGGGTGTTACCTCGCGGATGGTATCTATCCATCTTGGGCTACATTTGTGAAGACAATTTCCAGACCAACTTCGGAGAAGCAATCTTGGTTTGCAAAGTGTCAAGAGGCAGCTCAGAAGGATGTTGAGCAGGCATTTGGTGTGCAGTGTGCTTCAGGCGCGTTTTGCCGTTGTCAGGTATCCAGCTCTTGGTTGGAATCTCGGATGTGGGAGGTGATGAACTGTTGTGTAATATTGCATAACATGATTATTAAAAGTGAGCGGGCTGAACCAGATAATGATCATGCATACGACTACATAGGTCCTCTTGCACAATTTGATGATCACGTGCCCGCTCAGTTTTCTGCTTTTCTCGCCATACATATAGAAATCCACAATGCCGAGGAACATCGTCGACTTCGGGCTGATCTGGTCGAGCACCTTTGGTCGCTCAAAGGAAACGCGTGAATTTTCCTATTTAAATTTTATATTTGAATAAGGTTTGTACGAAACTATTTCTTTATGTAAACTATGTAATATTTGTACTTCGTAAACATACATGTATTGCTATTTGAATTAAATTTGTAAAAAAATAATTTTTGGGGGCCACTGATGTGGGAGCCCGGCCTCAGTTTCTTAGGAGGACATGCCGGCGCTCCCAAAACAAATCTACCGGCGCCCTGCCTGTCATAATGTTGAGGGCGCCGGTAGAGATGCTCTAAGACTAGTCATGTCATACTAAAGCGGACTTTTGGCTCTCGGGTGTTACACACCCCCATACTTTAAATAAATAAAAAAGTTAAAAAGATTAAACTTTTGTCATACTCTATATTACTACCTTCGTTGTCATACGAGTAGTGTCAGAAATCTATATTTATTACTATATAGACTCATTTAGTCTCAAAAAACATTATGTTCTGATAACATAGCTAATTATTTTTGTTACTGATTTTTGTTACTGATTGGTAGATCTTGGATGCGACCCATCCTATGAAATCGCATGCTACACCCGCAAGAAAAAAGGAAACCCAACATATGAAGCCTCCCACATTGTTTTTGTTCCACGGGTCAAGACTAAACGCAATCGTACAATAAGGGTGCTCCATGAAGGCTACATAGATTAACTAAACAAAAATCTTAAGTAAAATAGCTCATTCCCAGCTATGATCACCAATACTAAACACCATTAAACATCTACATATGATCCAGAGTTACAGTATATTTTACACGATCTGCAATTAGAATGATGACAACATAGTTTCTTGAAATCAGCTAGTCACACTTGCAAGGTAAGTCAAAGGCTTTACACAAATCCACCAACAAAATAGCCGAACACCTTTTCCATTAAGGGTCGTCGATGAGTATCTAAAGGCAGCATGTCAGTATCCTCGGAAGATGCTTACCCTGATTTCTCGCACAGTTCTGCCTCAGGCAATTAAAGGAAATTATACATAGAAATTTGGATGAAACTGCCTGAGGGTGAAAGACTTCATTCTGCTGCCATTGCATCCCTTCCACGTGTAAGCACACAAATTGATTCCCATTCAAGGGCGCAAACCACATCCTGTGTAAAAAGCACAAGGAGATTGATTACAACATGAACTTCAATAAATAAAAACTAGCTCTATTCAACTTGGAGCAGACAAACTTACAGAAGGGTTCTGCGGATCAATATCAAAGGAGTTGATAGCACAGGGCTCGGCAAGCAATTCAAGAGGCCTCTCATCTGGCAATAAAATTGTTGTATCTTAAGGAATTTGCATGAAAGAAGTCAACAGTTGACTATAGCTGTCTGGCTACATGCTCACCTTGTTCGACAATTGCAAGGATCCCATCCTCTGAGCACATCATCACAGGTAATATTCTTGTTGAGGCAGCCGAAATAATATCAGATGACTGTGTGTAGTTATCAAAAAGAACCTCCCAGACCTCACTCTCAGAGACTGGTTCTGCTGTTTCATGAAGGCCTATACCAGATAGTGCTGTTGGCTGCTGTGGCCAGCGTAGATCCCAAGCAAATATTGCACCTGAAGAGCCTCCCACCTACAAAAATTCAAAGGTGATTCATCTTCTCTAGTAATGTCTCATCTAAATGCTTATATTTTAACTCACTTCTACTATGTGCCCAACAAGGGTGGAGCAGCGTATGGGTCATCAAAGGCCCGTGTTCTTGAGAGGTAACATGGGCTGGCTGCCCTCACCGGCACCAAGCCAGTTACCTGAATTCTAGGTTTAACATTGTTGTCCAAGTTCTGCAGCTCAATCACCTTGCCACTTGGGCAATTATCCCTACTCCCCTACCGCCCTCTAGGCCCAGTCTCCTACAATTATTAGGCTCACTTCACAAGTATATACAACCTCTGTCACAGTAACCAGGCAGCGCAGTATTTGGCCCAGGCAACCAATCACACTCTTCGAGAAGCTACTACACGAGTGCCTTGGGATGGGTGTTCTCCTCTCATCACTAAGGCTGGTACCAATGCATCACCCCACTATAGCCTCGCCACGTCAGCTTTTACCCTCACTCTCACCCCACTCTCACCCCACGGTGCCAGTGCACGGGCTATAGTGCCACTCTCACTTCTCTCTCGTCCACATCACCATTTCTTTTTCAGATTAAGTTATTTCACTCGATTTTTTTTAGACATTCAAAATAATGCCCTGCTCTCGCCCCGCTCTCGCCCCCCCTCTCGCCCGCTCCCGCCCCGCTCTCGCCCCGCTCTCGCCCCGCTCTCGCCCCCCCTCTCGCCCGCTCCCGCCCCGCCACCGCGTCGCCTCCCTCTCACCTGCTCTCGCCCCCCTCTCGCCCGCTCCCGCCCCGCCAGCGCGGGCGACAGCCGGGCGGTATCGCCCGCTCCCGCCGGGCGACGGAGCCGGCGCCCGCCGCTGCCCTCTCGCCTCCCTCTCGCCTCCCTCCGGGCGATACCGCCCCGCCTCTAGCCCGCGTTGGCACCAGCCTAAGCATATAAATGCTACCACAAAAGAAGGTGCAACATTAGCGGCGGCGGACCGTTAACAGGCGAGCACGCTCCACACACCCCGGTACGCGTACACGGCAGAAAAGTAGATCCGGGTCGAGGAAGCAGCCACGTGATGCAATCGCTTGCCCATCTTTGGCAAATGTTGGATGTGACATTCTTAGCAAAGAGCAGCTAATGCTTTTACAATATTTGCAGGCCTTTACTGTAATTTTCATTTCAGCCTTTCAGGTTACGCATAATATAAGCTTAACATGGAAATACTGGGCATAGCTTCAGAGATTCACATGAAACAAGCAAAAGCAGGCACAATTCTCATATATAAGCCAAAACAACTGGATACTGGATATACTTAAAAAGGAGCACTGTTTATCTCTGCTCAAAAGCAGTAAGGATGGCAATTTTATCCATGGAGCCGGGTATCCATGGATATCCGACCCGACGGGCACGGGTATGGAGGGCTGATCACGCCCATGGATTTCATGGGGCGGATATCCATTTACTAATGGGGTGGGCACGGGCATAGGTCTTGCCCCGTGGACATCCAATGGATATCCAGCTAACAGGTGAGACCCACATGTTAGTGAGATATGCATTTTTGCCTTGGCCTAAATGCTAGTTAATACACCTATCATCCACCTTAAATGCTAATTATTTGGATCCAACCAGGCAGACTAGTCAGTCAAAACGACCGGGACCGTGTCCACCACTCCCCCTTCCCCTCCATTGTCCATATAATTATTGCTGAAATGTTGCCGAAATGTTAAAATGCTCCATTATAATTATGGTTATCTACATAGTGTGTAAACCTATGGATATCCATGGATACCCGGATATCCGGTGGGTTTGGATTTGGAGTGACATCCATGCCCATGGATACTTTCATGGACGGGGCAAGATGAGGCTGATGGATTTGGATTTGAATCTAGTTTTGCAATATCTGTCCAAACCCGCTCCATTGTCATCCTTAAAAAGCAGGCACAATTCTCAATGAACTATATCAGGGCCTGTTTGGAATATCGAAATTTCTCAGGTATTTGGGATTGGCGTAGATATACACTCTTATTGGTTGGTCTATCCTACTTGATTTCATGTAGCAAATTGGCTTGCTGCTATGTATTGACTCTTAGTTATTTGACTTTCAGCTCTACACATTAGTTTATCGCGCAATTACGTTGTAACTCAAATTTCTTGTCCTAGATACCCAAAGCTCTTCATCCTAATTTTCTTGTCCTACTTTAACCGCTAGTTTATATTAGTGCTACATGATTTACATGTGACAGCTTAATTATCCTCAAGTGCCAAATATATAGCCAAAGAATAAACATATCGTCACAAACAAGAATAAAGGTTATGTTTTTGGTCACTAAGAGGGTACCAAATATCATAGGAAAGTATATATAAAACAAAGCTTTATCAAACGCACGTTAACTTAAGCGAACATACATTGCTAGTTGATTACTCCCCAGTTCATGTAAAGAGTGATATTGACCGTACCACACAGATATGTTTTCTTGATGGATGAATATCAACGGAATGCACCATGCCGGCGGCAACACCACGACCCCTAAAAAACCACAAGTTTATTAGGTTAGCATAATAATAGCAGCTGCATGGCACAGTAGGAACAATAATAAAATTATAACAAGAAGTTCAATTGCTCAAAGCTAATGATGTTTTTGTATCACACGTTAGCAGAATAAACTTGACAGCTGATCTTGAGGAGGAACAGTTCCAAGAGGAAGTTGCGCATCAACAGTAGCATATTATGGTTCAACCGTCAGTTGAAACTTCAAAGTAATGCACACCAACAGTAGCATAAATCATCCAACTATAAGTTTGCTGGAAGGCTATAGCTAAATCCACATGACTTGTGCAATTTGCAATATGGACCTAAATGCCATCAATTATCTGAAAAGCCATGGACGTCCAATCTATCACTAAAAATAATCAAAACCAGCTAAGAGCCACATTACAGAACATATCTTATAGTACACTACACTCCAAACATAAATTGATAGAACTGCAGCTTACAAAATTTTGCACCCGCAAGCTTATGCGTAGCTACTAATCAGCCAACAAACTGACAAATATAAGCAATAGCTTTCTGGAAATTTTTCATAAGAGATAGCCAAGCATTCACAGAACATAATCATCTGATCCGTGCACGTGCATTTCCTTAAAGAGAAAACTAGTGAGATCTTGACATAATACCACAACAGAATAAGAACATAAAAATAGAGTCAACATTAAAGCTTTTATCAATAAATAAATAAAATATTTGGATGAAGTGAAGTAACTGTGCATCATTGCATATTTGCCAGTCACTGAGACAAAAAAATTCCCCTTCCAACCATAGCTGGATAACCAAACTAGCGAAATATAGATCAAAATGGCTTAATTCTCACTAGCATTGACCGAATACTCCCAAATTTTAATTACTTCCTTGTATCCTACAATCTGCGGAAAGAGCATTCAGAGAACCCTACATCGCATACTCACAACCCAGCACTTTCGAGCAATGGTCCAACGAGCAGAAACTGTACAGATCCGGCCTGCTTCGCACTCACCAGATGCCCTTGCACTGCGCCACCACGGCGTCCCCTTTCCTCCGGTCCCACCACTGCACGCCGCAGCCGGCGCCACCGGTGGCGAACTCTGCAGACGACGCCCATCTCGCCGTCTCGTACCCGAGCATCCCCTTCCCGTCCCACACCCTCCTCGCCACCACCCTGCCGTCGCCGCCATCCGACACCAGGTGCACCCTTCCGTCCTCCCCTGCCGTCACCCACTCCTCGCCGCCGCAGTCGAGCCCGCGCACGGGTCCCACGTGGAAACCAGCGCCGCTGGGAATGGATATCGCCGAGTCGGTGTCGAAGGAGGAGGGGAGGAGGTGGAGGGAGCCGGAGGATGTGGCGGCGGCGAGAACGGAGGGGGAGCAACGGAGGGCTGTGGGTCGGGAGGGGAGCGGGATGGATGCGAGCGGGGAGGCAGGGTCGGGGAGTGAGAGGAGGTGGAGGTGGGAGGAGGCAGGGATGGTCGGATCGTGGACGGCAGCGGCGAGGAGGCGGTCGGAGGAGGTGGAGGAAGGGAGCCAGCGGACGAGGTCGATGGAGAAGGGGAGTGGGTGGCGGCGGAAGGAGGGGGAGTCCGCCATTATTGCCTGTTTGGAGGATTTGGCGATGAGGGGATTTGGAGTTTGGACTAGGGTCTAGGGAGGCAGAAAGAAATCGGTAACTTTGCAGCGGGAGCCTATAGATTTTGTCATCAGACCGTGGCATAAAAACTGAAAATTATTTGGAATATACACTTTTAATTGAAGTTTTAGATTTTTCACCCGGTAGCTCCTGATGAGTTGCAACTTCATATTCAATGCCTTCATCTGACTGAGAATTAAACCAGTCAAATGAGAATTAGTCACTTCTTTTTGTTTTCGGTTTTGCTAGAAAACGTGTTTGATTTCTAGTTGGAGATCAGTCACTTGTGTGAGCCGTTGGATGATGCATGTCAAGATTCAAATCTAATCCTTCTCTTCTTCCACCTCTAGCGCGGTTGACAACCTCACCGGAGCCGGAGACGGCGCGGCTGGCCGGCATTCGTACTTAGGGTTTCGGGTTCAGGTGCGGGGGCTCGCCGGCATTCATTCTTAGGGTTAGGGGTGTAGGGGTTCGACGGAGTTAGGAAAGCTGCAACACGTTTAGAGGGAGGTCCAACGCGGCGACAGACCATCGGTGGGCGAAGGATGGAGGAGGGCGGTGCCACGAGGCATAGAGGGAGCATGGCCGGCCACGGGTGGCGGTAGCAGGAGATATGACGGGTTTAGATGGAGTGGAGACGAAAGCTTAAATGAGAAAGACGACTGATCTCTAGTTGGAGATCACTCGCATGAGCTCTAGCTCTCTTTTTGGGTGCCTCCCTATTTTGAAGCCTTGGTAGAGGCCATGTTGGAGAATTTTTTTTTTGTGGCAATCCTGAAAAACAGTTTAGGCCTAAACGAGATCGCACTTGACATCTTAGATAGCCTCATGCTCAACATACACATACTGTAAAAATAATCTGTACCTGCTCACACATTGCAACCACATGTAAGAACTACAACTTCACATACACAAGATTATTTTCAACCCACGTACATATGGAAATATGCAGTTTTCTCTATAGTCTATACATAACATCAACGGTTGGACACCTTAAAACTCCTGCAGGAGTTTAACCCAAGACCGCATCTCGGGCACACAAAAGTCCTCTATATGACCTTAATCTCCTTGAGCCAAGCTGTGTGGAGTGGGCATGGATCTGGCTTTCCTTCCGCCAAGGCCTTTTCAGAGAGAGAGTAGAACCAACCATTCCTCCACTTGAACTGCCACATCGAAATGCTTACATGTTAATTTGAAGGCTATGGTACAAGTGCAAGTTTTCATTACATGGATCGACAGTTGTAGGGCTTGCCTCTTTCACGGCGGTCGGGAAGTGCGCCACAGCTCTGGAGTAGGCACAAAGCCTCTCTTCTATGCCTTCGTCAAATGAAAGCCCTCTCTCGGCACCAGCAGCAGATGCTAATTCAGCTATCAGGCTGGATACCTGCAAAAAAACACACACACATAGATCTGTATTGGAAAAGTGACTGTTGTGCTTGGACATATATCATTAATCTCAATCCTGGAGCATCATCTAAGTAAGCAAAAGACATGGTTGGACAGATTATTTAGGAATGTTTATAGTCAGCTCCAAACAGCAACAGAAGTTGTTTTTGTCGAATAAGTTATGGTGCAATCATTGTAACTAACACGAAGGGCAAATAACTACGTTGCACAACAATGTACACCTTTACTGATTTTCAACCTTTGAACTAATGAGAGTATATTACCTCGGATCGGTACTCTTTTTCGACCGCACCAACAGTTGCCCCTGGATGACGAGCTCCAACAAGCATAAAAGCTGAAATCCATATCAACTTTTCTAGCATTTGCTTCTGAAAGGCTTCCTTTTCAAGCACCTGATTGTAAGGTTGCAAACAGGATTACCACCAATATAGATATTTAATTGCTAAAAATGGCACAACACAGTGCATGTTATAGAATTGATCATGCGGGACAGGCATATCAAAAGAAAGGAATACTTGCCCTGAGAAAGAGTTTGGAAAAACTACATTCCTAATATATGAACAAAAAAGAAATGGCAGCTACGGGCTGAGCGCTGGCTCCTATTCATTTTCATCATGTATCCCATTATAACCATAATGTTATACAAAATAACTTAAGATCAAACGATTTGATCACATGAGTATTGTGTAACTTGCAGCAGTGCGCAAAAAACAAAGAGTGTATGAAACTAAACAAAGCTAGGATGATGGATAGATATGCTGTTACTATCAGGGACAACTACTAAACAGGGAAACTGAGTAGGGCATATGAAACTTAACAAATGGTAATCGTAGTCATCGTATGTACCGAACATCATATCCTTTTTAACAGACTCAAGCTCAACTGATAGAAAACGCAAATTATTTTGATGAAGGGAATGCCGAATTGCTGAATTGTTAGCTACGACTAACGAAATGCTGAAGAAGCAGGCACCTTGCAGGTAAGACCGCCATTTTGCAGGCGAGCAGCCACTGCTGGAGCCCAGTTGCCAAAAGCAGCGGTGAGCCCCTCCGGGTTGGTGTCAGTAATCCCGTCCACGGGAGGCTCTCCAAGCTTGGACACAGCGAAGTAGGCCAGAACCTGGTTCGCATCCGCCAGCCCCTTGCTCTCGAACCATGGATCCAGCATTCCATTCTGGAAGAACACCAAATCTGCTCCACTATCAGATCAAAGGGTTCCCCGGCACGCGGCAGCGGCAGCAAGCAATTTCGAAACGCGGCAGCGGGTAGCTAGCGATCATCATACCGCGCCACCGGGATTTTGGGGTGGCCTCGAGCACGCCGTCGAGGTCGTCGTTGCGGGTGCAGACCAGTATGGGCCCGGCGGGCGCGCCGTCCGGCACCTTCTCCCCGCGGCCCACCAGCACGTCCCCGCCGAGCGACCCCATGCCCAGCAGCGCCTGCCCCACGCGGCCGCCGCCCACCACCACCGCCGGCTGCACCGCCGTGGCCATCGCTGCCGAAATCCTGAGAGCCTTAGAAGCGGCCGCCCTCGTGGAGGAGGAGGGGAAGGAGAGGAGGCGGCGGCGGAGTGCAGGTAGCGGAGTGATGGCGGCGGGGACGGAGACGGTGGCTTTGAGGGCCATTCCGATAGGTGGGGAGGATGTGTGGGGTGAGCTGACGGCGTTTGTTTAAGAGTGCCGTTAGGCGTTAAACGGGAACCACAGATCTGTGGATGGGCTTATCTGCTTAATTTGTGGCAGACGTAGACTGTACCGTACTGGGCTCAACCTTGGGCTTCCCTCGAATATTTGAACGAAAGGTAGAAATTTCAATGTTTTCTTAAAAAAAATAGAAATACTCCACCGATTGGAAAAGGTTGTCGAATCGGGTGTATCGTGACTAAATTGTGAAACAGATTCTGTCTAGAGATTGATGGTGACCCACGGATTATCTGGTGCTTCCATGATTTTGTATTGATTGATGTTCTTCGTGACCTCTTGGTCATTCCGTATATTAGCCTTGCCATAATCATCGAGTTCATCTAGATCTAGTCTGGCAAAGAGATCATTCTGAATAAAGGAAACAATCTCTTAAACAAATAGATCTTGGATTCCACACTATCTTCTTCCCTATCCACACACGTGTCTTTCCCATGTACGATAGAGGGCTAGGAGTTCTAAAGGAGTCCCTCTTTCACATAGTCAGATCATCGTATTTGGATGGTCAACTTATTTCTACCCATACACATATGTTCACCGAGAGCAGGCCAGAATGAGATGAAAAAAAGACAGTATGATAGAGCACACGAAGGGTGTGGAACTTGGGTGACATGCTGCCATGGTGTCAAAATCATTGTCCTTATCGTCATAAGCATTGTCAAATGATTATGTAGCGTTGGTATTAGTAAGTGAGAAAACACTAATAGTCTGTGAATCATTAAGAAAAGGAACTCGTTCTATTTGTAGGTTAGTAAACAATCTCACTTCATCAACAAACTAACTAGAGTACATCGGACTGATAAAATAGAAGAGACACGCACAACAAAGATATCTGATAAAACTAGAAGTTACATCAGAATTCTTCGGTCTTCGTTTCCAACTTTTGCACCTTGATGCTCCTCCAAGTCTGCAGTGAAAAATCCGCAAAAGACTAAACCTGCATATATGAAGTTATAAACTGGACAGACTTTCAAGGGTTGGATGCCTTGCATGATAGGATGCTGAACTACTGCCAACCGCAACAAGATGGACACTACAAGATCAGCCGATGATCATCTGCCCGCCACGATAGCCACACTAGGATGGGGATAGAGTCTGTGCCGTGAAACTTTTATTAGCAAGTGTGACTCTTCACCATCGGAACAACACTGCCAATGACACAACAGTCCAACAACCAAGTGTATTAAACAACACTATGGACGTAGATCCAGGGTTGCCCCTACTCAGGCGGTACCATGCAACATCGTATCTCGTCTTGACACACTGTCAACGATAAATCCGTCTGTTGGCTCTAGTCTGAGTGTCTGACCTACGACAATACTACATCGTTTTTTTGTGGCAGCCACAGGTAAGGAGGACCGGCGGATGGACGGAGATGAAAGGGGAAGCCTCTTGCAGAGGTCAGTTCAACCTAATTAAAAAAAACATGAGACCAATCTAGGCATTAGCACCCGTTGGTATTTTTATATAGAAGAAACTCCATTCCGTTCTCAGTTCAACTTAATTAAGACAAGCAGGGCCTAGAGCTCTGGTGGAGTGTATTTAGAAATCTGCCTATTGGCATCCAAACAACAACCAGGGCAAAAAAAAAAACAAAGGGTTTGTCTTTGCCGAAAGACGAAAAGTCCAAAGAACACAGGGCAAATAATCCAATAGCGACAGGAAAGATAACTCACAAGTCACAACCAACATTCTCCGCACAATTAATTCTCCAAGATGAAGCCTATGTACAAGACAAATACTGACAGGAATCTCCATGACCAACAAGCCTCCAAATCACAGAAAAGGAGACTATCAAAATCTCTTGAATGAATTAGCCATGATGCTTTTAGCACACCATGACAGTAGTAAAATGGTGACCTACTTACTCCGTTATACCATTTCCGGGGCACAAACAGTTCCCTCTATCACTCAATTAAAATGTACATCAGCATCAATACAAGCCCTTTCAGCATCCACCACCAAAAACATACAGATAGAAGGTACGAAGAATATGATATGGTTAACCACAAGCATATTGTACGCCTCAATAATTTGATCCTCAACGATTGGTATCATCTGTTAGTGATATTTCAACTTTCCATGTTGGAAGGTAGATTTTTCCTGACATAAAGCCAGTTCATCGCCCGTCAATCCCAGGCAAGCTTTTGGTGTGCCCAAGGTTACTGCAAAGTACAGATATATGGTGCACAGAAAGGCAAGCACCACTAGAGTTGTCAAGAGAAAACGATGCCGCTCAACCAATGCAGACCAACTACCCTCATCGCGAGATGATTGAGGCCTCTTAGGAGATGACAGAAAGAATGTGTTTTGCGATCTCCTGTGAGGAGATGATAATGCATCAAGAACCATGACTGTGATGAGCTGACAAGTTAGAATCCTGTCCAAAACAAAGAATAAAATCATTAAGCGGAATACATATTTCACCTTCATAAAAAAAGACCACCTGAGGCTGAAACAAATCCTTCAAATGTTCAAATCAATCACCATAGACACCCTAATGGCATGAAAATTAGCTGCCAATTACCAAAATGTAAACAAAGAAAACGAGATTTCATATCTGGAGATCCTTTTTTGTTCATAAGGAATATACACAGGTCTAGAAAAAAAATCTGAAATAGCAGCACACATTATACTAAATTTTCTTTACTTTCATGCGTAACTCTTCATAAACATTCTCCATGCCACAGTTCAGTCTTTGTGTTTCATGATTTAATACCATACATATGGATTTCATTGATTTAAACCATACATACATCATTCATGATTTAATACCATACATACTTAACTTAAGATAATGGTACTGTTTTGAGAGTAAGCCAGCTTAAGTTGTAAACCTAGTATTCCAGCGAACAATTCAAATGAACAAATAGATTTAAAATGATGGATTAGGAAAAGTCAAGTAATTTTATTGGGTGAAAGAAATTAAGGACAGGAAATAAGGCAGAACAATAATTAAGGTTACTACAAACGAATTTGTAAGAAACAAAAACACACGACTACACAAGTTCGTAACAAAATAAGAGTTTCTGTCCAAGATGCCTGATCCTTTTACAATTCCAGTGTCAACTGACAGTACAATTTTCTTGCTATGAATTCCTACAGACTGTATAACTAAACCCTATAGAAGCATCAACGTTACACATGGTAAAATACTAGTCAGTTGCTGAGTGTTACAGATCAGTTGTTCACAAAATGCAGCACAAAGAGCATGTGCATGTATACATTAAGCAACCACCAGCGACATGCCTTAAGTGTGACGTATTTTGGTTGGTTGCGCAAAGGAAGCATGCAAGAGATATATATCCACAGCTCAATTATCAAACTGGCTATATTTTAGAAACTGAAAATTATATGGAGTAAATCTAGAGTATATCAATCAATAGTGAGTTTACATATTCATGGTAATAGTGAAACATAGATTATCCATGATATGAACAGGTTCACACTGACGACGCAACAAAAAGCACATAGTGAGAACATCAAAAAATCATTACAATCTTTCATCATATATATGTTGACATGTATTGTAGACTTGGAGTACACAACAACAGCTATCAGAGCATTAGCATAGAGTCAGGATGAACACAGAGCATAGATATAATACAATCAGATACTACTAAATAAGGTTCTTGTCATTGTAGACTTAACATGCAGACCGGCTTAAGGGGCATCTTTCATCTGATTCTTGTAGGCCCTTGTTCCACTAAAGCTACCAACTGAAAAGCAAGCACTAATAATTTGGAAAATCAAATACCTATGGTATATTTGTGGCCTTCTCCAATATTTAGGAATTTTGAGGAAAGAGAATTAAAATTTTCCTATTGCAGTTGTATAGTTAGGTGGAACAACATTGTGCGCTGAACAGGGATAACGACTCGTATATGCGGCACTATGGCCGTCCACATTGATAGTGTAATTGGAAGAGCCCCACTTTGTTCAGTGCTGGGCCAGATGGTTCAAGATCCACCCCAGAAACTCATATCCAGATCCAATTTCCTGACAGCCATGCTAATTTCGACAGATACAATACAGCGATCAACATCCAAAGCAGGTTTATTCCAATTCCATCCGTGCAACAGAGGACCAGATGATTCTGCGAGAAATATATCTAATCTACCATATCCAAAGCACATGCAGATAAGAAAGATGGGATGAAAAAAGCGGGGGGGAATGCAGAGACAAAGATCAGATCCAAGAAAAGGGGACGCATAGAGCCGTACCTACTCGCCTGATCCGAGGAGGCCTCCTCCCTGGCTCCCTGTCTCTCTGGAAGAGATTTGTGGGTAAGCTCGAGAAAGGAAGATGCGGTTTGCGGGAAAGGGGATAGAAGATGGGTTGAAAATGGAGCAGGAAATTTATCGCGTATCCATCGGAGGATGTTTTCGTGAGATCGGAAGGCCTGTTATTTATAGCGTGAGCAGGCGACAATCCTTCCTAATCTCTATCTATGTTCTGTTAGAATTATCTAATTTTATAAGCAATATACCAGGTCTTATACCTTGTATTTTACTTTGGAAAGAAAAGGTCCTGTATTTTGCTGGAAAAAAGAAGAAGAAGCTAGGAGGGATGAACCGCACTACCTGGAGGCTGGAGAGAAGCCGCCGGATCTGCTCGGGGATGGCCGGAAGAGGAGTAGATCCGGAGGGAGATGGAGAGGGTGACCCGAGGCTCGCTACTCGTGCGAGGTAGAGGAGACCGTGATGAGGCTGCGCCCGCTGCTGCTCGTGGAGGAAGCCGCAGGAGGCAGACGGGGATGGTCGCGGCGCAGGGAAGGGTGTCGCGGGGCAGAGACGACTGGAGCCGGTCAGTTGCGAGGCGGAGGCGGAGGCATCGCGGCACGGACGCTGGTTTTCTCTATACCTGGGCATATTCTCGGGCCGGGCCGGGTCGGGCCGGGCCAAGGAAAAGCCCGACACAGGAAATGGTGGCCCAGGCCCGGCCCGGCCCGACTGTCGGGCCTAAAATTTCTGCCCAAGCCCAGCCCGAGTGGGGTGTTTTTTGTCGGGCTGTCGGGCTTTCGGGCCGGGCCTTCCCAAAAATGCCCGAAAATGCTACCCAGGCCCGGCCCGAGTCAGCTGTCGGGCCATGATTTTGCTACCCAGGCCCGCCCATTGGGCTGAAAAATGCAGGCCCAGGCCCGAGATTTTCGGGCCGGGCTTGTCGGGCCGGGCTTCCCATGCCCAGGTATAGTTTTCTCCCCACGGCCCGTGTATGGTTGCCCACTTGCCCTCCAAATTTAAACTGGGCCCTACTGAGCCAAAAATCTTCCATTAAAATACATGTTGCTCTCTAAAAAAAATCTGGTATTACACGAACCTTAAAACGGCTAAAAAACCCCACAAAACAGCTAAAAGTTGGGGCAGTGCTATTCTACGGTCACTCGTGACCACAGTTGAAAATCCGACCAGTAGCACCCTGTCTGTCGGAACGAGCCACGCTGTCGCTGGAGAGGGGGAAGAAGATGAGGTGAGGGTGCCTGCGGCCGCCGCACTCCATATCAGCTCCGCGGCTAGGCAACGCTAGCCACCGCCGTCCCGACCTCCCCTCTAAACCCCCCCATGGCAGCTTCTTCTCGCCGGCGTCTGCACCCCCCAGCCCCAACCCTAAGTTTTCGGGCTCGCTCCGCCGCGGCTCCGGCGGCTCCACGTCGCTCCCGGCGAGCCATCGCCTTCCCCGCCACGGCGTCGCCGGCTCCGGCTCGACCTCCGGTGAGAAGGCCCACGGCTGGTGGCGTTGGCGCGAGGTGGAGGGTGTGGTGGGCGAAGAGGGTAGAGGACTGATGAGGTGGAGCTGCGGAGGGGGAAGAGGAGAGAGATCGAAGGCCATGGCGCTGCGTCAGTTTGCCTCGTTTTGGGAATTTCTGTCGAGGGGAAGAAGATAGAGACGAGGAGAGAGATCACGAAAGAGATGAGGTGGGACCCACCATTTGAGACAGACGCGCCTCAGGCGTCAACCGTGGCCACGGTCACGCGTCCAAGAGCCAATTCCTAAAAGTTGATCTTGAAGAAACTATCGAATCTGCAATTTCCACGCACCTAGGTTCTCACAGGACAAAAATCATATGGCCTTGAGCCCGCGGCTGGTAGGTAACTTTTGCTCGCATCGCCATCCTTAATCTCAATTCTTACTAAATCTCCGCTCTCTTCTCCTTCATCCACTTCTCTACCCCTCACCACCACGGGTTCCATCGCATCGAGGTTCACGTCCACGGCAGGGCACCTCGGCCCGATGGTCTCCTTCTTGGTTCAAGTTGACAGCCGCCAGGGGACAGAAGGCGGTATCCCTACAATGCCGAAGACCGTCAACCAAGCCGCAAAACCGAGGGTTGATCATCATCATTGAGCCCAACACAACATGTTCACCCTCAATGTTGGGGACGACGATCGTGTTGTCGGCACACACGTCGAGCTCGAGGGGGATCACACTCTAATGTCGGAGGGGCTGCTTTGCAACCAAGGTATGAGGGCACCCTATTGTCGGTGATCGTGCTTAGCCTGAGAGCAAGGGACGAGGGCACCCTGCCACCTTTGCTTGCGGTGGTGAAGCTCCCCATCGCCTCTCTACCTCTCCTCCCTGCAGCCAAGGCTCCCGACGATGGATGCTTCTCATCATACAAATTGGTCAACGAGCGGGACAACTCAGTGTCCGGGAACATCTTTGAGTGAAACCAACACCTGCTTGGCCGCCTGGCGACATCAAGAAGTACATGTCGATGGATCTCCGAGCGTGGTGATCAGTTGATCACCTAGGGCATGCTGCTTCACGCGCGGACCATTCGCCACACCGACGTCTATGCTCGGGTTCGGGGGCGAGATCCAACATTGCCATGGCCATTGCTTTCCAGGATCTGTCGAGATGCTCCACGCCAGCATCCAGCGCCGAGTCGAGATTCGCGACGACCAAAATGTCACGGGTTGCCATTACTATGAAGTTTGGAATGTCCCCTTAATTCAAGTTCTCTATGTTGTTCATTCTACCGCCATGTTCAATACTATCAAAAAGTATGAATTCGTCAGATGCTAGGGAATTGAGAAGGAAGGATTCTTTCAGAGGTGAAAGGGCATTGGGGTTGGGGGAGGGGAGAGCATTTGTGATCCATGGATCTATGATCATGAAATTGTATCCAAGCTCTATGGCTAGTCTACGCTCTTTGAACTTTTCAAACTTAGCGAACTGAAACATCTGTGTAGCTAAAGGAAGGAAAATCAATCGAGCCATGAGGGGGAGGTGCTGGACGACAATCTGCTTGAAACATCGAGGGCTACCCAATCAGGATGTGTGTTCACTTTGTTTTCTTTGTCGCACGCTTGACCATCTCTTGCGTACATGCTCTCCAGTAGAATCTGGTTTCGCCTCTTGCTTCATCATCAATTTTAATCCTTCAAGCCATGAGTCCATGTAGTTCTCGATTCTTGGTGGCTTGAATCCACCTTTTCTCTTTCGGCAAAATTGAAATGATATGACAACTCCTTCCCGATGGTTGTCATGGAACACATATGATGCTAGGATCTTCCACAATTTCTCGTTTGCTTTTTAGGTCTCCATCAATTGAATGGATGACAAATGGAGGACATGGCTGCAGTGTCAGGGGCTGCTTTCTCCCTTGTACGTGATTGAGTCTGCACCAAGGTGCCATCATGTGACTTAAGGGTTGCTCGTAGACCTTGCTTGTAATTATTTTTGAACTATGTTTTCGCCTCTTAAGCTTAATGATATGATGCTTGTGTTCTCAAACACTAATAAACATGACCGCATTCGTTGATAGAGGGTAAGTGGTGTCAATATACACACATAAATCCATGGATTTTTAATTTGGACGCACCTACACTAGTAGAAAAAAGGGCTTCCATTCGCCCCCATTAGTCCCAACGTGTTTGGTCCACGGCTAAAGGATCCATCAGTCCCGGTTCGTTTGAAAATGTGGGCCAGGGGCATTAGTCCTGGTTCAAATGGGCCCTTCGGTCCCGGATTCAGCCACCAGCCGGGACTAATGCCTTTGGGCCTTTAGTCCCGGCTCGTGGCTCAAACCGGGACTAAAGGGTACCCTTTAGTCCCGGTTCGTGCCACGAGCCGGGACTAAAGGGCAGTTCAAACGAGCCGCCACTCCCGCGTATCGTTTCAGAAATCGCTGCGCCATTACGCGATTGTTTCGGTAATGGAACGACGAACGCATCGGAATTGGTTTCAGTAATCAACACCGGCGGCCCTCTTGATCTTCTTCTTCTCTCCATCTCTAGTATATAAGAAACCTTCATTTAGCTTTCTTGATCATCATCTTCCTCCTAATCTCTCCTCAAAACCACCATAGCACCAAAGCTCTAGCTCTCTCACCGCCCAGCGGCAACAAGCTCTCACCGGCGGCAAGCTCTCTCACCGCCAATCAAGCACTCTCACCGGCGGCAAGCTCTCTCTCCATCTCATTTCAATGGAGCCGGCGACGCGGGTGCATAATCTCACCGCCGAAGGGATGGAATTCACCATCACGGAAACCGTCCGTGCATCAACGGTGGAGAAGTGGCTCCACGTTGTCAAGGAGCGGTTCCTCAATGCCGCACCGATCAAATGTGTGGGCTTGGACTGTGAGTTCACCACCCCTCGCGATAAGCCTCATCAGCGTGCCGCCCTCCTTCAATTCTCGGTGGCGTCCGAGGTTTTGCTCTTCCAACTATGTCGGGCCGATTATGTGCCGCAGCTGCTCAGGGATTTCTTGGGGGACCCCACCATTAAATTCTGCGGCGCGACTATCGGCAATGACGTGCGCATGCTGTCTCCATACATAATTCAAATTTCGTCGGTGCATGACCTCCAAGTGATCATACCGAACCCCACCACGAAACCAATTCCGAGTCTATATGGTCTGTCCAATGCTACTATTGGGACAAAGCTTGAGAAGAAGAAGAAGATCAAGAAGAACAAGAAGAAGGGCGACGAGGAAGAAGAAGAAGAACTTATATATGGTTGGGTTAAAGTTCCATTAAGCGACAAGCAAGTGTTGTATGCCGCTCTAGACGCTCGCTTGAGCTTTGAGATTGCTAGGAGTTATTGGAAGCTAGAAGGCTACTAGCTAGCTAGATGTGTGTGTGGTGTGGTGTGCGAGTCGAGTGCATATATATATGAAAAAATGTACTCCCTCTTATTTGGTTAACAAGTCTATTATATTACTATTATTTTGGATTTTTCAAGTTTTTTGGTCTTTTTTGAATATTTTAATTATTAAAAATTAATAATTAAATTATGTATAAAAATTATTTGGAATTCATTCATGCTTATTATTACTTAATCAATGTTGCTTAATTTGTGAATTTATTTGGAATTTAAAAAAGTAATATTATATGTTTCTTAAGTGTATAGGTTAATAGAATTGGTAGCATACTATTATCAATAAGTCGCGAGCGCAGTCTTAAAAGCTAGTAGGGAAGGAATGGAGAAGTTAAGCGTGCTAAGGGTGAAGTAGTGTGAGGATGGGTGACCGACCGGGAAGTGAGGACCACAAGTACTTATAATTTGACATGACAATGGAGTGAGGACCATACTCTTGGAAGCTAGTAGAGGGAAGAAATAGAGATGATTAGATAATAGAGAAATAAAGAAAATACAGAAATTCCGAAACAGAAAATATAAATTTTATTCCGAATGAACCTTTAGTCCCGGTCCGTGTTACAAACTGGGACCAAAGGTCCTCCAGCCGCAGCAGGTGCCCCGGGCCACGTGGAGGACCATTGGTCCCGATTCGTAAGCAATCGGGACTAAAAGTTGGAGCCTTTAGTCCCGCTTTGTTAGTCCCGGTTGCTACAACCGGGACTAATGAGCATTACAAACCGGGACCACTGGCCTTTTTTCCACCAGTACTAGGGCTCAGTCGCCTGAGATTTAATTAAATATCAGTCGATTAACTCATACGAGCATTGTAATCACCGATCACGGTTGCTTTCTAAGTTCGTACGTAGTCGTTTCATTTTTTACGTGGGCTCTAACCGTGAACTAGTTGGGCTGCCACGCATGTTTTTTTGCTATCCTGTAGCCTGTCCAACACTGTTTGACGGTTTGAGACCCAAGTTATTGTTTAAAATTTAATTTCTAAACTTGGGGCTACCGAATGCACAAGTTGTAATTATCTCTGTTGGTTTATTGAAAAACTCACGCTTACATGTAGTGTCCGCCTATCTAGGAAAAATCAGTAACAAAAAATATATACCGCTAGCTCACTGAAAAATTCTTCGTTTCAAACAATGTGAAATAGTTTTTTTTTCCAGAATGCAAAAACAATATAGTTGCAATCCGCACGTAACTCAAAATATCCCAGTTACAACCCTCGTGCAACTCAACAAATCCCAGCTGTAACCCACGTGTAACTATAAAAATCTCAGTTGCAGCCCACTCGCAATAGTTGCAACCCATGTGCAACTCAAAAAAATCCCAGTTACAACCCACTCACAACTAGAAAAATCTCAATTGCAACCCACGTGCAACAAGGAATCAAAGTTGTAACCCACGTGCAACTTGGAAAAATCCCGGTTACACGCGCAACTCAAAAATATCACAGTTACAACACACATGCAACTACAAATAGCTATGTTCCGAACCACGTGCGATTTGGAAAATCTTAGTTACGGCCATGTGTAACTAGGAAAATCTCAGTTGCAGCCCACAAGTAAATTCTCAGTTGCAACCCACACGCAATTAGAAAAATCTTAGTTACAACCTATATGCAACTAATTCATCTGAAACTAGGAAAGCCTCAGTTCAACCCATGTGCAACTTTCCGGACTAGCACGAGTCAATATGCAATCCAACGGTGGGAGGCATTTTTATTAATTACAACGCATATACTGAAAAATCTCGATTGCAAATTAACTCGTGCTTTCAATTATTTATTTATGCACATGCATGCAAGTATCCTAGTACAGTCGAAAGTCTTAGCTACATATTGTTATCTTTAGAAATTAACAAGAGAGTACAAAGAAATACTTCATATGTCCAAAAATGTAAGATACCTAAGTTTAATCAAAAGTCAACATCTTCCAAATTTAACCTAGTTTATACGTAAAAAATGAATATTTGCAATACTAAATAAACTCACTAAAAAATATACTTTATGATGAATCTATTGATATGGATTTTGTATTGTAAATATTTATATTTTTATGTATAAACTGATCAAAATTAGAAGGCGTTGACTTTTAACTAAGTTTAGATGGCTTATATTTTAGGATGAAGGGAATACAACAAACCATATAAAAAGCCACACACCACAAACTCAAAGACACGATTGCAAATCCAACAACCCATTACAAAGCAACAGACCAACAGCCATCGCCAACAGGCATAGAAAAGAATCAGCATGCATGACTCGGCTACGGAAACAAGGAAGATACGCCGAAAGACGCAAAACGACAACTTACATGAATCTTTGCATAGCAAATTCAACGGGTAAAGAGGTGACTGAGATCTAACTAATTCTCAGACGACGTTTGAGAATTAGCAAATCCATTTTACTTTCTTATTCATATAACAAGCAACTTACAAAATACCCCGAGGTCCCGACCCTCGAAAGACATGCATGCCGAATACGATTACAAATTTCAAGACCGAAGGTTTACATTATTTCCCGCTTCTTCAGCTTTATTGTGAGTCCATGTTTCATCTGCAGTATACAGGATAGCTTCGGCTCGATGGTTTGCCCTTGAGCCACCTCCACATCGAAGTTCCACACCAGTGCGGCGACGACGGTCTTCATCTGCATAAGTGCGATGTCCTTGCCGAGGCACATCCTCGGACCCGAGTTGAAGGCCAGGAACTTGTGAGACGGCACGTACCTCAGCTTCAGTCCATCCTCCGAGAGCCACCTATCCGGATTGTACTCCAGGCAGTCTTTGCCCCACACGCCTTCCATTCTCCCCATGGCGTGAAGAGAAATGAACAGGGTGTCGCCGGCGTGCACCTCATGGCCGCTCGGCATCACGTCGTCGGCGACCACCGTCTTACGCTCGATGGGGCCTGGTGGGTACAGCCTGAGAGACTCGTACAGGACGGCTTTCATATAGACCAGAGGTCTGGTCTCCTCCGGCTCAAAGACCACCATGTCGCCGGCACCTGTGGCTGCCGCTTTACGTGATGCAATGGGCGAAAGCTCGTCGCGTATTATTAACACCACACGAGAGTTCTGGGCGAGGTTATACAAAACCCATGGCAAGGTCGTGCCGATCGTGTCCCTCCCCGCGATCATGTAGTTGATGAGCGTCGCACGGAGCAGGTCGTCGTCTTGGTATTCCGGGTCGTTGATGTAGGAAGACAGTATATCCACGGAGGAAGCAGCTCCCTCATGGTTCTTCTTCCTCCTCTCCATCATCTCCGTGATGAACTCACGGAGCACCGTGTGCGCCGCGGCGAGCTTTCTCTCGGGGCCGATGTTTAGTCGCCTCATCGCCTTCCAGCAGGAGGCCGGCACGGTGTGCCGGAACAGGGCCACCTCCATGACCGTGTCCATGGCGACGGCGCGATCCATGGGCGGCATGCCGGAGGAGAGGAGGCCAGGGTCCACGCCGAAGACAGGCGTGGCGGTCAGGTCAAACACGAACCTCGTTATCAGATCCTGCACGTCGAAGGGGGTCCCGGCGCTCGCCATGCGGGCGAACACCGGGAGGAGGCCGTTCTCCACCTTGTCGCGGCAGCAGGCGGTCATACGCGCGAGCAGCTGGGGGCTGCTGAGCACGCTCTGGATTTTGGCGCGCTGGCGACGGACTGGCTCCCCGTCGATGGTGAAGAAGCTGCCGCCCATGATGTCGAAGATCATGGCGAACTCGGCGCCCTTGGGGAAGTTCGCGTAGTTCGTCGTGAAGATGTGCCGGACGTTCGCCGGGTCGCAGGTGACGAAGAACCGCATCCCGGTACCGGGTGGGCCATCCGCCCGGAAGTTGTGACCTGATCCGGCGAGGACGACGGCGACATAGTTGTGCAAGTTGTGGAGGTTGGCCAGGAGGGAAGGCATCATGCCTACGATTGGCCAGTTTGTGGGGAGCACCGCTGGGTTCTTTGATCTACTGGACTTGAAGTAGAAGTAGATGGGAACAAGCAGCAGCACGAGCGTGGAGATGAGCAGCTCTTGCCAGAACGAAGTCGACATTGTTGGGGATATTCTTGTAAATCTTGTACTTGGGTGTCTGTTGCATGGACATGGCGATGGCTTCATTTATAGCATTGTGGCGTGCATGCCGGCTGCCATCAAGCTGTGGACGCTTAACCTAAAAATTGTTAATTTTGAAGGTTTTCGCACAGGTAGTTGGCTCAATGGAAGCATTAAGTATAGTCAACGTATCGAATTTAATTCATATATATCGTGCACAAAGATGGCGTCCGCATAGGGCAGCTGGCCCATAACGTAATTTGAATTTAGACAATGTATACTTTTTTTGCGGGGATAGCTAGTAGTACGAGCTAATGTACAATGATTGTGGAGTTCTAATACATCCAGAAGGGCGATATAAGGATGATAACAGATGCTTAACAACATGATATATATATCTCCAAAATGCCAAATCCAACACTAAGACGTTATAATGAGTGGAAGTGTGTTACTCATGCTTGTATGATATACTCCCTTCATTTTTTAATACAAGATGTTTTAGCTTTGTGAAGTAAATATATCTAGATATCTTTTAGTACGTAAGTTCACTCGAATATACACACTAAAAAATATTTAAATACATATGATTTATAAATCTAAAACATCTTATATTTTGAAACAGAGGAAGTATATCGCTCGGACATCATAACAACTAAACACTGGTTTACAACAGATCGCCTTCAATTAAGTCGGTCTTATGTGTCCCCTCAACATCCTTTTAGAAAAAAATAAAACCTTCAGTCCTCATTGCATACCCAGCGCATGCATGCATGCATATGGTCGAGCATGCCCATAACCACCAATTAAAGAGCGAAACCATCGTGTATGTAGCTGGTGGATATCATGGCCAGATTTATTCCACACATGTCGGTATAGTATCATCCGAGCGTACGTTGCTTTCGTCCTCTAATTGCAGGTTATGGGGAAACCATTATTTTTCGATAAAGAGCGCTTTATTACTTAATATTCATTAAGCTTACACCCGGCCTCTGCATAACAACGATGCACACAGCCCAAAACCGAGTCTCAAGTATAAATATGAAGGCAAAATTACATATCATATTGAGCAATTGTAATAATGCCTAAAAAGCAGCGCCAATCCGTAAGCTATGCGGCCATCCATGTTGGGAAAAAGTATCCCTCGCCGTAGCTTCCATACGTGCACAGACCTCCATATAAAGGTCGCGATCCTGTGGACGTTGCAGAGACGACCATAAACGGAGTGTACCAGTAGCTCTGTAGATAACCTGCAAAATAGAAGATTTTTGGTTGTTAAACACATTATCATTTCTACATAGCCATAGCGACCAAATAAAGGCAATCGCTCCCACCCTAATATGCTTTTTAAACCTATTGTCAATTCCATTTAGCCAATTCCCAAAAACATTGGTAATACTGCTTGGTGGAAACAAGGTTGAAGCTACTTGGATGACTGACCATATAGATCTAGCAAAACGACAATGGAAAAACAAGTGTTTAATTGTTTCATCCTGATGACAAAAAACACATTTCTTACTTCCATGCCAATTCCGCTTTGCAAGATTATCTTTTGTTAAAACAACTCCTTTACGGAGGTACAACCCAAATACCTTTATCCGTAGTGGAATTTTCAATTTCCAGAGCTTATTATTACTAATTTTATCGATTGGCACATCAGGTAAGATCAGAGCATTGTACATGGAAGCTACAGAAAATTTGCCAGATTCGTGTAGGTTCCAACGAAATTCATCGTGCCCATCTTGAAGTTGGATGTTTGCCAAACGTAGCAGTAAAGCATTCCAAGCTACAAGTCTTTGCCCAGACAAATCCCTTCTAAACGCCACTGATGGTGGAGAAGTCTCCAACACTTTAGCGATAGTATCGCCTTTGTGACGCACAATGCTATAAACGGCCGGATACTGTTCCCGAAGAGTGGCATTACCAAGCCATTTGTCTTCCCAGAACCGTACCTCTGAACCATCTTTAATCGAAAACGAACCCAGACCAAAGAAAAACTTCTTCGTTGCCATGAGTCCAGCCCAAAAATGCGAATCCCCTGGTTTCCAAAGAACCTGAGATAAAGCTTTTTGACCAATATATTTCCTCTTAAGAATGGTTTGCCATGTCCCCTCCTCAGTAAGTAGTTTAAATAACCACTTCCCCAGTAAAGCTGTATTTTTGACCTCAAGGTCATGAATACCAAGCCCACTCTGGTCTTTAGGAGAACATACTACACTCCATTTAGCCAATCGATATTTCTTTTTCTCGTTGTCCCCTTGCCAAAAGAATCTAGACCGGTAATAATCCAGTTTGTGCAAGACTCCTTTAGGCAAGAGAAAGAATGAAATCATATGTAGTACCATATTAGATAGTACCGAATTAATGAGTATCAGCCTCCCTCCCAGGGACAGCAATTTCCCTTTCCAACTACTAAGGCGTTTTTGTAGTCTCTCCTCGACGAGTTTCCATTCAGCAAGTGTAAGTCTCCGATAATGAATCGGAATACCCAAATACCGCATAGGAAATTGTCCCTGCCCACAGCCGAATAAATCAGCATATGCATTGACCTCATCTTGAGCCTCACCAAAACAAAACAATTCACTTTTATGGAAATTAATTTTTAGACCTGATAATTGCTCGAATGCTGAAAGAATAAGTTTCGGATTCTGTGCTTTCTCGAGGTCATGTTCCATAAAAAGAATCGTGTCGTCGGCGTATTGAAGGATGGACAGTCCCCCATCAACCAGATGAGGAATGACCCCTTCAATGAGACCATCATTTTTTGCGCGTTCGATCATAATAGCAAGCATATCAGCCACTATATTAAATAGCATTGGAGATAAAGGGTCACCCTGCCTTAGACCTTTTAAAGTCTGAAAGTATGTACCAATGTCATCGTTGACTTTGATGGCAACACTACCTCCAGTCACAAAGGAATTGATCAAAGCACGCCACTCATCAGAAAAACCTTTCATTCTGAGTGTTTGCTGGAGAAATGACCACTTAACTTTATCATAAGCCTTTTCAAAATCTAACTTTAAAATTACTCCATTTAACTTTTTAGAATGAAGTTCGTGTACCGTTTCATGCAAGGTAGCAACTCCATCTAGGATATTCCTACCTTGCATGAAAGCAGTTTGAGACGGTCGAACTACCTGATCAGCAACCGTGTTTAGTCTTAAGGTGGCCACTTTCGTGAAAATTTTGAAACTAACATTAAGGAGGCAGATTGGCCTAAATTGTTGGATCCGTTCTGCCTCATTAACCTTAGGTAACAAAACAATATCACCAAAATTAAGACGAAACAATTCTAGTTGTCCTGCATGAAGACAGCAAAACAAATCTAGAAGGTCACTCTTGATAGTATCCCAAAAGGTTTGGTAAAACTCAGCTGGGAATCCATCCGGACCCGGTGCTTTATTAAGTTCCATTTGGAAAATTGCTTTTCTTACTTCCTCTTCCGAGTACTCTGCTGTAAGAAAATTATTTTCCTCAACGGAAACCTGAGGAATATCATCTATTTGAGACTCATCCATAAAGAAGTTACCTTCCTCTGGTGCCCCAAACAAATTTTTGTAGTAACTAGTAATATTTTTTTTGAGATTATCTAAACCCACAATCGTACCCTCATCCTGAACAAGAGTGTGAATACGCTTTTTCCTATGTCTGCCATTGGCCACACTATGGAAATAGCGAGTATTCGAGTCTCCTTCAAGGATAAACTGGCTCTTGGAGCGTTGGTACCATTTGAGTTCCTCCTCCCTGAGAAGGCTCGCTATCTTAGCATTGGACTGATTTTTCAATTCAATCTCATGTGCAGATAGAGGACCAATCTCAGCTAAGGCCTCCAGACCGTCAATGATGGAGGAAAGCCTTGCCTTTTCATTTTTAAGAACTCCTGTTACATGGCGTGCCCAACCACTTAGGTGACTACGTAAAGCACGTATTTTGGAATTCCACCTTTGTATTGGAGACACCGCCGTAACTGGTCTGGCCCATACAGAATTGACCATCTCAGAAAACCCCTCCCTCTGTAACCATCCAAGTTCAAACTTGAATTTTCGATTACTAGGTGGTTTAGGGATTCCGGTAGTCAAGAGTATAGGGGCATGATCTGAAAAACCTTCGATACGTTCAAGAGCACGAACAGATACCATCGGAAATTATGATTCCATATCGGCATCCATTAGCACTCTATCCAATTTCTTGAAAGTGGGATTAGGGAGGTTATTTGCCCAGGTGAATTGTCTTCCGGTCATTGCAACTTCTCTCAAATCCAAGCTGTCTATAACATCATTGAATAGAAAAGGCCAATGATCATCAAACCGGCCCTTACTTTTCTCATGACGAAATCTTAGCAAATTGAAATCACCCCCAATTAGAATTGGATAAGGGTTATCCTTTGCCAAGTTAACCAGTTCACGAAGAAAGTCTGCCTTAGGGGAAACCATTATTATGTGAGGATTTTGTAATAAAAGGAGGCCACATACATAATATGTTCCATCGTTGAATCCTCTGGGTTGATTATTATCGAACCGTGTTGCTTTGAATTGATAGGCTTTCCTTGGCTGTAACGATTGTAACGTTTGCAATCTCGACCATCCCAAGTTGTAAGACCAAAATGAAAACAAAGTTGTTTTAATCTCTGCCTAGCAGCTAGTTGATTTTGACTTGGGCAACACTCAGTTTTTCGTCAAGTTGGAATGAGGCGTGCCCCAAACCCGGCACGCCATCCCCGCCCGCCCTTGATCAAGAATGTTAACGAGTTCTATAAATATTTATGGTATTGACTGTCAAAAAAAGAATGTTAACGAGTCATTTCTAGTATGAATTTCTCAATATATAATTGCTATATCACAGACAACTAGAATTTTGGCGAATTCATGTCGATCCATTCATTACTACCACGCTGAGACGGTGAGGTTGAGTCTAGAACAATCGGGAGAAGGGGACATCGCGGCTGGCCGCGGTGTCCCCTGCATGAGCAAGTCTGTATCTTGACAAGATGGGGGTGCAGGGGCGAGGGAGTTGACCGACACCAGAGAAGGGACATGTTTGAAGGGATGGTCGGGGGTTGGCGGCCGGATAGGCAGTGGTGGCGGTTTCTTAGGCGAGAAGGTGAGGCGGGACGGCAACGCCGCCTGCGGGCGGGTGAGACAAATGATGAGCAGGGCCGGTAGGCAGCGATAGGAGAGCACCAGAGAAAAGGGACCAACAGTGGCAGGTTCCACGTCCATGCTCTACAAGAAGGAAAAAATAGGGACATCGTGAGAGGAAGAAGGTATGTTGGATGTTAGATGGAGATCCAACGTCCCAGAAATAAGTGGCTGAGATTTAGAAATATTTCACTTAACTGAGATAATCAAACCCTTCTAGATATAGGCTTTTCTCTCTTTCGACACTATACTTTATTTTCAAGATTGACACTCTGACTTTCTTTTCGAGATTGACACTATGCATTACCTATTTAGGATTCTAGACTACACCCTTTGTAGTACTGCGGTAAGGGCATCTCCAGTGGGCCGACCCATCCTGGCAACCCAAGTGGTCCGTTTTGGTTCGGATGGGTCGGCCCTAGACGTAAATTGGTCAGTGTTCGGCCTGCCTGGCAAGGGCATGCAGCGGCGTGATTCATCCTGTCCGCGCTGGCCATTTTTGCTAGCGCTGGCCATTCTGCCAATGCATTTCTAAATTTGAAACAATGAAACAAAAAAATTGTGTAAAATAAATAAATAAAAAGTAGTTCATAAATATAAATAGTTTACAACCGCATAGATGGATATTGTAGGGGGGAACACGCTCGCCGATGACCGGCATCGTCGACAACCAACTATCTATTTCGCGGCAGTGGTGCTACACGATGACATAGGAACGTGGCTGGCCAGCAAGATGTGGCCGGATGTGGCCACGACTACGGCGGCCCAGAATACACACGGCGCTGCCTAGGGTGGCGGCGGAGATGGGGGCGAGGGTTTGGGGCAGGGAGTGGCTTGGGTATGCCCGCTCTGCCACTTGCGGGAGGGGCCGGGTGGCCAAGGGAGGACAAGGTAGGACGCGCACGCTATCCGGCCCGATGCAAACTTGCCCCAAATTTGGTACAAGAATGGGTCGGTCCACGCGTGTCGGTCCGGATGGATCACGCCTCTAAGGCGCGCTACACCGGTCCGCCATTCCGGTCGGACCATCTGAGACGCGGCAGGACCAGATGAATCATGTCATTGGAGATGGCCTAAGCCCATTGGTTCTAGCACGTGGACTACATAGATATAAAACTTGAGCATCTCCAGCCGCGAGCCCCAAAGCGTGCCCCAAATAATGTCGGATCCCAGGTTTGGGGGACGCTACTGCATGGTACCGTTTTTGGGTGGCATCGCTTTCCAGTCGCATCCTCCCAAACAAAATTTGAAAAAATATTAAAATGAAAACACTCCAATTCATTCAAATTTATTATATATTACAAGGTTTTGAATGAAATTCGATTAAACTTAAACTAAAACTAAACAAGCGACAGTCAATGCGGTCAAAGTACTCGTAGAAGTGCTCGTGGGAGTCAACGCGGTCGTTGATGGCAACAACTCTATTCTTAGACATGTTACTTGTTGGAACTCCAAGAGCAGAGTGATGCATCAAGAGAAGTTTTGCCCACAAGGGTGACTCGGGGTAATTATCAAACTCTCATGGAATCCTGAGTTTGATTCCTTTTCCTCGCTCTTCAAGCAACCTGCAACAATAAACAAACATCTTTATGTCCCCAACTAACTGTGGTGGTTGTCAGGCACCAATAACTCGCAAGTTTACAAAACAAAAATAAAACAAAGTAAGTAACATGGTTTTTGTGATTTTTAGGTTTAAGTACTAAAAGTAAAGCAGCATAAAAGTAACTAGAGAACTTCTTATGGCTAAAAGCTGGACCTAGGATCACGGTTTCACTTGATCTCTCTCTCTCTCTCAAAAACATGGTGGTAAAAAGCACAAATGACAAGTTAAGAGCATGCAACCGCACAAGATGTCATTGATAAACATAAATATGGACATCACGTCCATACATAGAGCCAACTACAAAAGATCAAGTCACTAATACTCCATTGACAAGGGAGTCCACCTCATGTCAAATTCAAGACTTAATAGAGTACTGCATCGAGAACTGTAACATGATGTTCAAAACATATATGCATCCTTGTAAACAAGACATCCTTTCTGTCACTCGATGTTTATGCAAGGTAATCCTTTCTCCTTAGCGAGGTAACCATAGAAAGGTAAAAACCACTTCCAAAAACCAACTACAAGATTGCTCCAACTAATACACACATCCCCCACACACGCCCTATGCATACTAGTTTGATCAAGACAAGCACACAAGAACAGGGTAACATATACATCTAATCATACATTAAGAACATAAAAATCTTTGCATCTCATAAATCATCTCACAAACCTAAGATCCACCATAGTGTGATGGCAACTATTCTTCAAATGCCACTCGTTGGGTGTAGCGCCCTACCTTTTGAAAAAGGCAGAACTCATGTGTTAACTGCTATTCCCTGGATCACTGATAGCACCACAGTACAAAATACAGTAATCATTGCAATAGTATCAAAATTACAACGTAGATCTAGTTACACAAGTCTCAAACCTTACAGATTTACAGCGGAAAACAAAGTGGCAATGAGCCTCCATCTTCATCACGTGCCACAGGCAGATATGTTGGAATGTAGACTCGAGATCCTACAAATCGTTCCTCATCCGAATAACCTCACATTTGAATATGCAGCCCCAATGAAAGGGGTCATTATAATGACGTACTAGCAAATGACACATGTTTAGTGGCTGTTGTGAAAAGAACTATGCTACATGATATTTGGCTGGTGGATCTCATGGGCTAATTTGCATAAATCCAATTATATCCTACAATTCCTTCTCAAAACTTTCTTTCAAAATTTTAGTCTTTAAGGGTCAAAATAACCCCCAAATACTACATAGTTGCAAGTTATGTAGCACTGGGCAAAACTCAACAAAGTTGGTGAAGGAAATATGCCCTAGAGGCAATAATAATATTGTTATTATCATATTTCTTGTTCATGATAATGTTTATACTCCATGCTATAATTGTATTAAGCGGAAACATTAATACTTGTGTGGTTTATGAACAACACCGTATCCCTAGTACGCCTCTATGGACTAGCTCATTGATTAATGATGGTTAAGGTTTCCTAACCATAGACATGAGTTGTCGATTAATAATGAGGTCATGTCATTAGGAGAATGATGTGATGGACAGACCCAAATAAAGCAGAGCAATTAGATCGTGTCATCGTGTTCATCTTTGCGAAGCTTTTCCTATGTCAAGTATTGTATTCCTTAGACCATCAGATAATACAACTCCCTAGTATCGGAAGAAAGCTTTGAAGTCATCAAACGTCATCCTATGTGAGGGTGATAATAAAGGTGTCTCTCAGGTGATCGGAAAGTACTTGTTGGGTTGTATGTATCGAGATGGAATTTGTCCCTCCCGAGTCGGAGAGATATACTTCGGGCCCACTCGGTAATCGATATCAATACCGCTTGCAAGCATGTGGTTAAGGAGTTAATCACAAAGTGATATCGGATTACGGAACGAGTAAAGTACTTGCTGTGAACGAGATTGAACTAGGTATGGCGATACCGACGATCAAATCTCGGGCGAGTAAAATATCGTGTGACGAAGGGAATACATATACGGGATTAATTGAATCCTGACATCGTGGTTCATCCGATATGATCATCGATGAATATGTGGGAGTCAATATGGGTTTCCAGATCCCGCTATTGATTATTGATAGAAGATCATGTCTGCATATTCTCGAACCCGTAGGGTCACACACTTAACGTGCATCGACGCTAGGATAGAATGGATAATTGGTTTATGAGTTTTAGTTCGGAGTCTCGGATGAGATCCAGGACGTCACGAGAGGTTCCGGAATGGTCCGGAGAATAAGATTCATATAAAGGAAAGCAGTTTTTGGATTCCGGAAAGGTTTCGGAGTTTATCGGTATTGTACCGGAAGGTTCTAGAAGGTTCCGGAGTGGGACCAACGTGGGCCCACTTGACGGAGGCCTGCGTGGGCCTAAGGGGAAGTGCCCTGGCCGCCTTGGGCCAGGTGCACAAGGCCCCTAAGGCCCAGCCGGCCAAGCCCAAGGGGAAACCCTAAAGGAATCTTCAAATAAGGAAGGGGGGGAAACTTGCCCCCCACTCTTCCTTATCCAAGTCGGCTAGGGATTGGAGGAGGGACCAAGCTGGCCGCCCAGCCCCCCATATAAGGGGGGGCAGGGGCGCAGCCCTCCCTCACCCCAAGACCCCAACCCAAATCCTAGCCGCCAACTGCTGCCCTCCCACTCTCTCTCTCGCGACTGCGTGTAGGCGAAGCCCTGCCGCAGAAACTCTCCACCATAAGCACCACGCCGTCGTGCTGCTGATCCAATCTATCTCTCCACCATACTTGCTGGACCAAGGAAGGAGGAGACGTCGCTGCACCGCACGTGTGCAACTCTCGGAGGCGCCGCCACTTGCGGCGTAGGATCGGATCGGATCGCGAGGAGGAGACGGCAAGTACGACTACGTCAACCACGTTCTATTGAACGTTTCCGCTGTGCGAATCTTCAAGGGTATGAAGATCTCATCTACCTCTCTCGTTGATTACATCTCCTAGATTAGATCTTGGCTTTCTTGTTCGCATCCGTAGGAAAATTTTTGATTTACTATGCTGCGAATCCCTTCAGTGGTATCAGAGCTAGATCTATGCGTAGATGTGTTTCACGAGTAGAACGCAACATGCTTGTTGCGGGCGTTGATGTTTTCTGTTGCAAACCTCTTGTTGTGTATCTCTTATGGCGCGGTATAGTGAGATCGAAGCGGTCCAGGCCAACTTTACGCGACCGCGTTCGCGAGACCGGCTCCGCACTTGACGTGTGGCTTGTTCCATACATGCGGCTGGTGGATGCCAGTTTCTCTCACTATAGTAGTCATGGGATTTACATCGGATGTTAGCAACCATAATATCACCGTTGTGGCTTTTCGTAGGTAAGAATCGTTCTTAGCTTGCTACTCCCATAAGCCACGTAAAACATGCAACAACAAAGTAGAGGCGTCTAACTTGTTTTTGCAGGGAGTGTTTTGTGATATGGTATGGCCACAAGATGTGATGTGATATATGTGATGTATGCGATGATCATGTTTTGTAATCTTTCACGACTTGCATGTCGATGAGTTCACAACCGGCAGGAGCCATATGGTTGTCTTTATAATTGTGTATGACCTGCGTGTCAACTTCTTATACGCCATGTAATAGCTTTACTTTATCGCTAAGTAGTTAGCAATAGTTGTAGTTGCTATTCGTGGTGGAGGCAATCATGGTGGAGTGATGGAGATCATGCCGGTGCGCACAAGATGGAGATCATGGCGCGGAGATTGGCTATACCATGTCACATAAAATTATATGCATGTGATGTTTATCCTTTTATGTATCTTATTATGCTTAGATCGCGACGGTAGCATTATAAGATGATTCCTCACTTAAAGATCAAGATAAAATTGTGTTCTCCCCTCGTATGCGCCGTTGCGAAAGTTCGTCGTGTTCAAGCATCTCGTGATGATCGGGTGCTATAAACTCTACGTTCACATACAACGGGTGCAAGCCAGTATTTGCACATGCGGAGATACTTGGGTTTGACTTGACGAGCCTAGCATGTACAGACATGGCCTCGGAACACACGGACCGAAAGGTCAAGCATGAGTCATATGGATGATATGATCAACATGTTGATGTTCACCATTAAAGCTACATCATTCACGTGATGATCGGTCTCGGTGTAGTGAATTTGGATCATGCTTCACTAAACAACTTTGAGGGATGTTGAATTTAGTGGGAGTTCATTAGTAATTTGATTAACTTGAACTAATTATCTTGAACTAAATCTTGTTGTATTTGCATAAGTCGTTGTAGTCTTTGGCACCGTTTCCCACCGACACTTAGCTTAAATTGAGTTAAAAGAAACTATAGAATTCTGGATAATCTTTTTTGGTCTAGTGCCATTTAGTTAGAATGTCAAGACTAAAGATTAAGTCCTATTGCAAACTTTAGCAAATCTTGCTTGCTTCATACGATTTAATAAATTGTATTAATCTAAGAGCAACGATTCAAGTTTAGTATCTAAAGATCATATGTTTGCCTTCATGATAAATTGATCTTCAAAATTGTTTGAGAATCAAAGTGATCATCGAGCTGAAAGAATTGTTTCAGAAACAAATAAGAAGTGAAAAGATATTTGATATCTAAAACTTTGATTGTTTGCAAAATGATGAAGTATAATTTAGTAAAAGAACATATGCTCATATTGTATGACTATGTGCGAAGATTGAAGATGCTAGGCATCCCGATCACCCAAAAGTTTGGGAACTAATATTATACTTGCATTCATCCTTATAAGCTATAGTAGTTTCATCATGAAAGATGTCATGATAGGATGAATGAAAAGGTATTGGCTAAATGGTTTTGCTATACCAAAAGAATACTAAAGAATGGAATCTGGAAGAATACCAATCATATGATGATGGCGATCCACTTCAAAGT
This sequence comes from Dactylis glomerata, assembly GCA_007115705.1. NCBI lineage: Eukaryota > Viridiplantae > Streptophyta > Magnoliopsida > Poales > Poaceae > Dactylis > Dactylis glomerata. The sequence continues at coordinate 528,060 of QXEO01001749.1, forward strand.
GCAAAATCCAAGGCTATTAGTATTTGACTAGCATCCTTTGGACTATGTGTCAAATGATTGATGCCACTATTGATGTCGATAGATTCTTCTAAATAGAGAGGAAATGCTAAATAGGATCTGCAAAATATTTGGTTGAAAAGTAAAAGACTGGAAAATTCCATCTCAGGTATATAAATGATATACATGTTATAGATGTATTCTTTGCTAGTACATAATTCTTGGGTATTGGATACTAGATTGTTGGTATGAAATGTCATACAAAGCAATAATACAAGAACTATGATGGCCTAAGTAACTAGTAAAAGAATATGGTAATGATGCATGTCGAGATACAAATAAAAGTGTTATTGTGCTTCTCGTCGACATCAAACCTAGCCTTCAAGATATTTCATGAACTTAATAATTGTTATTTTGTTCTGGTATTATGAGAGCAATGGTTGTTCAAATTATTACCGTCTTCCATAATCGATGGATAGATTATTATTATCTTGTTGGTGAAATAGACATTTATAACACTGATGCTAAAGGTTGCAAGACAAAACAAATTTCACTTATATGTGACACCGCCGTTTAAGTCATATTGGAAACAAAACATGAAAGAAATTCTATATTGATAGATTTTCGAGTCATTTGATTTTGAATTGATTGACGCTTGTGAAACTTTTCCTAAAGATGATTAAACTCCGTTCATGGGCCATGGACAGAACAAGTGACTAACTAAATGGCGATCATACATGTTGATGTATGTAGTCCATGGTGTGAAGTCAATCATGGTGTATTTTCTATTTCATCAATGACTCGAATAGATGTATGGTATATCTGCTTGATGAGATAGAAGTATGAAACAATTGAAATTGTTCAGTTTATGAAGTGAAAATTGTTGTAACAAGAATATTCAAATAGCATGATTAGATCATAAAGAAGAATATTTGAGTTACAAGTTTAGCAAACATCTAAGAGTTAGAGGAATTGTTCCACAAACTTGCATCATGATAGACACCATATGAGTATGGAGTTTTTGATGGATATAATCAAACCTTGTTTGACATGGTTAGATCAATGATGAAATAAACTACCAATATAATTTGTGGATTATGCTTTAAAGACTACCGCTTTTCACTAAATAGAGCACCATCATAATCCGCTGAAATGACACCATACAAGTTATAGTTGTCTTTTCTTGAATTTTGGTATGCAAGGCATATGTGTAAAATGTTTACAACCAAAATTGGATTAGTAAGTTTTTGTAGGTTATCCCAAAGAAAGTCGATGGGTATTCCTTCTACTATGAACCCAAACACATAGTGATTGTCACTAAAAGAAGTGAATTTCTTATGAAGGAGTTTTTCGCGAAAGGTTTAAGTGGGAGGAAGATAGAACTTGATGAGGTTATTGAATCTGAGCAAGATAATCAGAGTAGCGCAGCACCAGAAAAATGTTCTGGAAGCGGCAACTACATTCATAGCTCACGCGTCTACAATATGTTGTAGTCACGACATCGAAGTTCCTATTTAACCAAGTTGGTCGTAATCAAATAGCAAGATTTGAGGACGAGATATTATTAGATAATAGTAACCAACAATATACAAAGAAGCGATGATGGGCCCTGACTTCGTCATATGAATTATTCTAGCAACAATTACATATTGAGATATGATAGTTGAATAAACGAAACAACGTTCCTCTACTGGAATGCACACCAAGGACGTGTATCTGACACGACCCAATGGGTTTTGTTGATTCAAAGGTTGCTAGATATGTATGCAAACTTCTATGGTAGAAGAAAGCATAGCGAAGTTGGAATCTTCAATGATGAAAATGTTAAAGTGTTAATTTCATCAAGATATTTGAAGATGCTTGTATTACAAGAAAGTAAGTGGGAGCGCTAAGACATATTTCTAATGCTTTATGTAGATGACATATCGTTCATTAGAAATTATGTGTTTTTCTTGATATTGTTAAGTTTTCATTAAAATTAGTTTTTGATGAAAGACTTAGGTAAAACCAGAATATTAAGCATCAATGTCTATACAGATAGATTGAGGCGTTAATATAGTTTTGCCAGAGTACATAGATGAAATATTGAATTTGTTCAATATGGAAACAATAAGAATGGTTCTTGTTGCATGGAAGAGGTTGGAGCAAGAATCAATTGTTTTGACACTTGATGAGTGAAACCACAAGAATGATTTTATCAATCTTGTATACCATGATATGTAGATCCAGATGTGTCCAATGCTCTAAAGGTTATAGCATTCATATGATGATCGTTGGACAATAGTAAAGATATTCTTATGCACTTTCGAAGAAGTAAGAATATGTTCTGTATGCAGAAGTGACAAATGGTTCATTGTAATGAGTTACATTGGCTTTGTCACACATATAAGTAAAATTTTATCTCAATTTTTAAGCTATTTGTTTTGAGTTAGAAGGTGGCACAATAAAATGGAAGAAAGTTCCATGATGACTTGGATGAGTTCCAATGTTAACATTGTGGCGGACACTGCAATGAGGGATAAGTATATATTTGCTTTAGAAGCGGCATAAAGATGCAAAGTAGATAGTGATAATCCAACTTCTTTGTGGCACTGTCGTCTAGGTCATATTGGCGTAAAACGCATGAAGAAACTCCATTCTGATGGACTTTTGGAGTCTCTTGATTTTGAATCATTTGACACGTGCGAGCCATGCCTCATGGGCAAGATGATCAAAACCCCGTTCTCCGGAATAATGGAGCGAGCAACGGACTTATTGGAAATCATACATACCGATGTGTGCGGACCAATGAGTATTTCGACGCACGGTGGATATCGCTATTTTTTAAAAAGTGTGCTAGTACTATGTAGTTCTATTGTATGACAATAGTGACAACATAGTCTCGGCCAAGATACAAAGGTCTCACCAGAAGACCAAATTTATACGATGTCATCTCATGTCAAGATGAGTAATGCGTGATATGCAAATACAAACGGACCTGAAAGTGTCAGACCCGTAGATAAGGTTTACCACGTGCAACGCGTATGAGTAACACCGGAATGCCATAGGTGTTGAATGCGCAAGTATTAACTAGATTATTGACTCTAGTGCAAGTGGGAGACTGAAGGAAATATGCCCTAGAGGCAATAATAATATTGTTATTATCATATTTCTTGTTCATGATAATGTTTATACTCCATGCTATAATTGTATTAAGCGGAAACATTAATACTTGTGTGGTTTATGAACAACACCGTATCCCTAGTACGCCTCTATGGACTAGCTCATTGATTAATGATGGTTAAGGTTTCCTAACCATAGACATGAGTTGTCGATTAATAATGAGGTCATGTCATTAGGAGAATGATGTGATGGACAGACCCAAATAAAGCAGAGCAATTAGATCGTGTCATCGTGTTCATCTTTGCGAAGCTTTTCCTATGTCAAGTATTGTATTCCTTAGACCATCAGATAATACAACTCCCTAGTATCGGAAGAAAGCTTTGAAGTCATCAAACGTCATCCTATGTGAGGGTGATAATAAAGGTGTCTCTCAGGTGATCGGAAAGTACTTGTTGGGTTGTATGTATCGAGATGGAATTTGTCCCTCCCGAGTCGGAGAGATATACTTCAGGCCCACTCGGTAATCGATATCAATACCGCTTGCAAGCATGTGGTTAAGGAGTTAATCACAAAGTGATATCGGATTACGGAACGAATAAAGTACTTGCTGTGAACGAGATTGAACTAGGTATGGCGATACCGACGATCAAATCTCGGGCGAGTAAAATATCGTGTGACGAAGGGAATACATATACGGGATTAATTGAATCCTGACATCGTGGTTCATCCGATATGATCATCGATGAATATGTGGGAGTCAATATGGGTTTCTAGATCCCGCTATTGATTATTGATAGAAGATCATGTCTGCATATTCTCGAACCCGTAGGGTCACACACTTAACGTGCATCGACGCTAGGATAGAATGGATAATTGGTTTATGAGTTTTAGTTCGGAGTCTCGGATGAGATCCAGGACGTCACGAGAGGTTCCGGAATGGTCCGGAGAATAAGATTCATATAAAGGAAAGCAGTTTTTGGATTCCGGAAAGGTTTCGGAGTTTATCGGTATTGTACCGGAAGGTTCTAGAAGGTTCCGGAGTGGGACCAACGTGGGCCCACTTGACGGAGGCCTGCGTGGGCCTAAGGGGAAGTGCCCTGGCCGCCTTGGGCCAGGTGCACAAGGCCCCTAAGGCCCAGCCGGCCAAGCCCAAGGGGAAACCCTAAAGGAATCTTCAAATAAGGAAGGGGGGAAACTTGCCCCCCACTCTTCCTTATCCAAGTCGGCTAGGGATTGGAGGAGGGACCAAGCTGGCCGCCCAGCCCCCCATATAAGGGGGGGCAGGGGCGCAGCCCTCCCTCACCCCAAGACCCCAACCCAAATCCTAGCCGCCAACTGCTGCCCTCCCTCTCTCTCTCTCGCGACTGCGTGTAGGCGAAGCCCTGCCGCAGAAACTCTCCACCATAAGCACCACGCCGTCGTGCTGCTGATCCAATCTATCTCTCCACCATACTTGCTGGACCAAGGAAGGAGGAGACGTCGCTGCACCGCACGTGTGCAACTCTCGGAGGCGCCGCCACTTGCGGCGTAGGATCGGATCGGATCGCGAGGAGGAGACGGCAAGTACGACTACGTCAACCACGTTCTATTGAACGTTTCCGCTGTGCGAATCTTCAAGGGTATGAAGATCTCATCTACCTCTCTCGTTGATTACATCTCCTAGATTAGATCTTGGCTTTCTTGTTCGCATCCGTAGGAATTTTTTGATTTACTATGCTGCGAATCCCTTCAGTTGGAACAACAGAAACCATCACCCCTAGGAGTGAATGGCCCTGAGCCCCTATCCTAGGGGTTTCAAGACAGGTTTTAAACATTCAGAAACGGTGATGAGATTCTTCCATACATTCCATGTCTAGAGACTCAAATTGTCCATAACCGGGGACACGGCTAATCGATTAGTTTTACACCCTGCAGGGGTTGTGGACTTTCACCTTAAGACCCATTCTACCTAGAGAGAAGAATGAGACAAGACCTTTGAGAAGAAGTGATCAACCATACTAGCATGATCCGTACCCCCTATAATTCTGCTACTACCTCATGTCATGCTCACTGGTTGAAGTCTCACAACTTAATTACTCAAGATAGAGCCCATAGTGTCATAAGGCTGCACCGGAAGTACTTTAAAACACAGACGACATGGTAATCTCTTTAGTCCTGGGTGGCAATCCGCAAGTGTACGCCCTGAGTACACATCCTCCGCAAGGCATGTGTCCCAGGAGCCACTCAACCTCGCCTCCTCTATCAAACCAATCCACCCAAGTGTTTCATTTTAGTTGAAGTTCTTAATTTGTTCAAAAAACAACTTTAACAAAGGGATCATAGCATTGGCATCAATATTCAAAGTATTTTAGCATCCTAACAAGTAGGGTTTGAGGATGGCTACACACTACTAGGATCTAAGCACTTGGTAAAATAGTTGATATTCTAGCTATCCTGCATACTACTGAAAAACACTAATGCAGTTGTAAAAGTGGGTAGAAGAATGTGTGTCACTTGCCTTTTTGGAGTACACGATCTTTCACTTCTCTCAACAAAACATGTAGATCTTCGTACAAGCTATAACACAAAAATAGCACAACATAAACACACCATACCAATAGCAACAAAATCAAGCAAGACAAACAATTGAAAAGGGTTGGTTGATGCGTGGTAAATGACCAGCCCGTTGGGAACCCCAAGAGGAAGGTATGATGAATATAGCAGCAAGATTTTCCCTCAGTTAAGAAACCAAGGTTTGTCGATCAGGAGAGGAGAGACAAACGACTGAAGGTGATGCTTGTAAGCTTTGCGACAGCTTCGGACAATTTATATATGCCGCCTCGTCCAAGCTTTGCTTTGCTAGCAGCAACGTGGAACCTGCACACAACACAACCAAATACTTTGTTCCCAACTTGCGATGAGGTTGTCAATCTCACCGGTTTGCTTGAAACAAAGGGTATGAGCGTATCGAGTGGAAAGTGATAATAGGATGCGAGTAAAGTAAACAATGCGAGTAAAGTAAACAGGTGATAGCAATATGATGGAAATAGGACCGGGGTCCATAGTTCACTAGTGGTGTCTCTCCATAGATAAAATAACACATGCTGGGTAAACAAATTACAGTTGGGCAATTGATAGAATAAACATAAACGTGATATGTCAAGAAGATCACTATGCGATTTACTCTGGGCATTACAACAAAATACATAGACCGCCATCCAACTGCATCTATGACTAATAATCCACTCACGGGGATATCATCTGAACACCCCATGAGTATTAAGTTGTGAACAACAGATAATTGTATTAAGCAAAGTGTGTAATGTAAACAAAGCATATGCCCTTGAGCATATGAATATTGTTTTCTCCCTAGTAGCAACAGCACATCTACAACCTTAGAGGTTTCTGTCACTCCCCCAGGTTAAATAGAGGTATGAACCCACTATCGAGCATAAATACCCCCTCTTGGAGTCACTAGCAACTACTCGGCCAAGATAGCTACTAATAACGGAGAGCATGCAATATCATAAACAACATAGAGATAACATAAGATATATTTCAGTATAGCAACTCAATCATAACACCAATATTCATCGGATCCCAACAAACCAAACATGTAGAATTACATAATGGTGATCTCAATCATGTAGGGCAGCTCATGAGATCTAAACATGAAGCACATGGTGGAGGAGACAACCATCTAGCTACTGCTATGGACCCATAGTCTAAGGTAGACTACTCACTCATCGCTCCGGGGGCAAGCATGGCGATGAAGAAAACCTCCGGTGGTGATTCCCCTCTCCGGCAGGGTGCCGGGAAGAGCTTCTGGACCCTCCCAATCTCGGGTCGACGATGGCGGCGGATCGCGATGTGTTTCTGGAAAATTGATCGGGTACTTAGGTTTTTCCCGTCGGGGGGTCTTCATAGGCGAAGGGGCAGCGTCCGAAGTGGACCGAGGCGGCCTCACACATAGGGGGCGCGGCCAGGGGCCAGGCCGCGCCGCCCTGGTGTGAGGGTGGCCTGTGGCCCCTCTCCGTCTCCTCTTCGGATCACTGGAAGCTTCCGGGAAAAATAAGACTTCAGGAACTTGTTTCGTCCAATTCCGAGAATATTTCCCGTGTAGCACTTCTGAAACACAAAAATAGCAGAAAACAGGGAACTGGCACTGTGGCGACTTGTTAGTAGGTTAGTTCTGGAAAATGCATAAAAGTGCCACGAAGTGTAACGAAATAGTAGGCAAATGGTGTAAAAGCAAGCATGGAGCATCAAAAATTATAGATACGTTGGAGACGTATCAAGCATCCCCAAGCTTAACTCCTGCTCGTCCTCGAGTACGTAAGTGATAACAAAAAAATAATTTTTGAGGTGACATGCACCTACACAAACTTGATCACATATGTAAGCATTGTGAGCTGGGATCATAAGAACTTAAAATATGGGCATGAAAGATATAATCTTGACAATAAGAACTTAGCAACCATGTTATAACATGCAAATGAACACAAACAAAAGATCATAAAAATGAAAGAATGAACGTCAAACGTGTGTTCAAATCATAAGGAAGAACATACAAATGGTTTTCAGCTTGTCCTTCATAGAGAGCAAAACATAAATGCATAGGACACCTTCAAGTTTAAGAGGGCGACTAGATACAAATAATTTAAGAACAAGTGAAACCAACAATATGAATCAATCAATGAAAACTTTGGAACAATGCACATTATACTAAGAATGACAACTATGCTCTCTTAATGGTGCATAAAGATAGAAGGTGGTGACTCAACATAAAAGTAGAAGAAAGGCCCTTCGCAGAGGGAAGCAGTGATTGCAAGTTTTATAACCTTCAAAAATTATGGTACTTACCAGCTTTGAGCTCTCATTGCCCCCATCACAAGCATCTTGAATGGTTAGAGTTAATGCGAGAACAATTATGATGCATATGCTTGACAAATCATAAGTTGAAAACCTCGTGTCCCATGAATACGAGTACCCAAACCTCATGCAACTCAACTTAGAGTCCCAAACAAGGCTCTTGTCATTGTAAGTATATATGTATCATCGAGAACCGCCAACGGGGTACCTCCGTGCCTGATGACATGGAATAAGCCCACATCAAAATGACAGGACAAGCAGACAATGAACACCTCAACATCTCTTTTATTTACCATTTGTATAGCTTTTTATTTTGAGATGCGTCGTCGAATGTCCACTATGGGTATGTTGCAAATTTCCACCATGAATTATGCATGGCTTAGATTGGCGGCCCAGGCGTTTCCCTAACACATATACAAACTCCATGATCCCCGCAAGATTCCCAATTCATTTCACACCGCGGGCATCCATAAACAAAAGATCACGATATCAACTCAAATAAGAAGTGCAATGTTGAAAGCTTGCCCCATGACGGCATGGTTGGGCTAGTATCCAACTTACAACTTGCAAGCATAACAACTCAACATAAGAGACCACAATGTCAAATTTTTAACAACATGAAAAAGTAAAGTGTGCCTTTCGGTTCGTGAGAGCTTTACTGACCAATTTTTGCATAACACTGGTAAGAGTTTAATTTGAAGAGAAAATAAAAGCAAGTCAAATTTACTTGGAATAGCAAATTGCTAGTAGGTATGTATGGTGGACACTTTGGCAAACTTGGTTTTTAGGAGTTAGATGCACGAGTAGAGCTCATACTCAGTACAAGGCGAGGGCTAGCAAAAGACTGGGAGCGACCAACTAAGAGAGCAATAATGGCCATAATCATGCAAAGCGACAAAGCGACATTAAAAGAAGCATAAGATGGCATCAAAAGTCAAAAACTAAATGATCATAGAGGCTATTGGCGACTTTGTAAGAGTCTAACATGTGTGAGCATGCGCCAAGTCAACCCAAATAAAGCATCAAGGAGAAAACCAAAATAATGCTTCCATACGATAAAAATAACGCATGATTTTTTTCAAAGGCTCATTAAGCAATCTCAGTTATTTGAGACAAGTCATGCTACAGCAAAACCTCTAAGCATACTATCAAAAAGACATCAAGCATGACATGAAAAAGCCTAAGCCGCAGTCTACACAAGCTCCTTCTTGTACCACTTTTTTGCATAAAGCTTTTTTCTCTTTTCCAACACCATTTGAAATTTTTATAGACACCTCTTTTGGTGAAAACCAATAAAGATCAGAGGCAAAAATACACCTTGATGAAAAGATATGACAAGGTCTATATGCAAATCAAGGTGAAAATGAAAACCAAAAGCAGTAGCAGAAAAAGAAGAACACTTGGTTTTTTTGATAAGAGTGAAAACTAGAGCGTTCTTGGCAAATGAAAAGCAAGGCAACTTCTCCAAAAGAAATTTGTTGGGGTCCAACCATTTATTGCAGAAAACAAAACAAAACTAACTAAGAAAACTAAAACAACTGACGCTCCAAGAAAAACACATAGTGCATGAAGCAATAAAAATATAGTGTCTTGAAAGGTGACCTAATTTTTCCCGATGAAGAAGGGGTGCCTCGGGGGCATCCCCAAGCTTTGACGCTTGTACTTCTTGGATATTTCTTGGGGTGATGCATGGGCATCCCCAAGCCTGAGCTTTTGTCCATTCTTCAACTCATCTCATCATTCTCCAATCCCTACACTTGAAAACTTCCTTCATAAACAACTAAACACAAATCTATTAGCAACATTAGTGTAGCATAACATATAATCAACCTCTTTTTGCTTCAGTTTTCAACCAAAAACCACCGCATATTAAGTATATAATACTGTAGCAACTTCCCCTAAAGTTCCGTGATCAAAAGAACTCAAAAGAAAGCGATAAAGCGGCAAACACAAATATTGGCAGAAATCTGTCAAAACAGAACAGCTGATAAAGGCCGAATTTTTTAGGGGTTTTCTGTTGCTCAAATAAAAAAGTGTTCAACTAATGAAAGTTTGGATATAACCTGGGGCATATGCACAAGAAATCGTAGGTCCAAAAGATATACAGATAATTTATACGAATTTTTATGGTGCAGCACCGATAACAGTTTCAGGACAGCAACATCCCCAAATCTTACGTCACTCGAATTAGAGGCTTCTCTTGGCACAACAATGAAATAAAAAGGATAAGGAGCGGCATTACAGTAGTAATGACTTCCAAGACTCAAATAAAAGAAAAATTACTGAAAATAAAACATTGGGTTATCTCCCAAGAGTGCTTTTCTTTAACGCCTTTGAGCTAGGCGCAGAAAATTGCGAATTCAAGTAACATCAAGTGATGAAGTGCTAGGATCAGCGGGTGCCTTACGTCTTCCTTTCTTACCTTTGCTCTTGACTCTAGGAAAGACATGGCTATTGCAAGGTGGGGAGATAAATCTTATATTGCCTTTTCCCACATCAATGACGGCGCCCAGGAGCTTCAGTAGGGATCTTCCAAGTGTGATTTGTCCTTTTCCTACACATTCAATAACAAGATAATCAGTAAATATCATTCTTCCTATGACTTTTGTAAAAACTCCTTCAGCTATTCCAATGGGAAATATAGTGGCATTGTTAGTAAGAGAAATCCCTTCTCCCCCCTCAGAAAGCTTCGAAAGACTCAAAGATTCATAAACATCCTTTGGCATAAGACAAAATTCAGACATAATATCACAACGAGCATGAAAAGTTTCACCACTAATGGTGATTTTTACCGTAGGATACCAATGCTGCGTGTGATGGCGTGTGTCTATCGTGGGAGCAGACTGTCCTTGTGCGTGGTGGATAACCAGCCCGTTGGGAACCCCAAGAGGAAGGTATGATGAGTATAGCAGCTAGTTTTCCCTCAGTTAAGAAACCAATGTATGTCGATCTTGGAGAGGAGAGACAAACGACTGAAGGTGATGCGGAACCTGCACACACACAACCAAGTACTTTGTTCCCAACTTGCGATGAGGTTGTCAATCTCACCGGTTTGCTTGAAACAAAGATTATGAGCGTATCGAGTGGAAAACAATATAGTATGCAAGTAAAGTAAACAGTGCGAGTAAAGTAAACAGGTGATAGCAATATGATGGAAATAGGACCGGGGTCCACAGTTCACTAGTGGTGTCTCTCCATAAGATAAATAACACATGCTGGGTAAACAAATTACAGTTGGGCAATTGATAGAATAAAGATAAACGTGATATGTCAAGAAGATCACTATGAGATTTACTCTGGGCATTACAACAAAATACATAGACCGCCATCCAACTGCATCTATGACTAATAATCCACTTGTGGTGAATCAATCCGAGAACTCCACAAGTATTAAGTTGCGAACAACAGATAATTGCATTAAGCAAAGTGTGTAATGTAAACAAAGCATATGCCCTTGAGCATATGAATGTTGTTTTCTCCCTAGTAGCAACAGCACATCTACAACCTTAGAGGTTTCTGTCACTCCCCCAGATTAAATAGAGGCATGAACCCACTATCGAGCATAAATACCCCCTCTTGGAGTCACTAGCAACTACTCGGCCAAGATAGCTACTAACAACGGAGAGCATGCAAGATCATAAACAACATAGAGATAACAAAAGATATAATTCAGTACAGCAACTTAATCATAAACACCAATATTCATCGGATCCCAACAAACCAAACATGTAGAATTACATAACGGTGATCTCAATCATGTAGGGCAGCTCATGAGATCTAAACATGAAGCACATGGTGGAGGAGACAACCATCTAGCTACTGCTATGGACCCATAGTCCAAGGTAGACTACTCACTCATCGCTCCGGAGGCAAGCATGGCGATGAAGAAGACCTCCGGTGGCGATTCCCCTCTCTGGCAGGGTGCCGGGAAGAGCTTCTGGACCCTCCCGATCTTCGGGTCGACGGCGGCGGCGGATCGCGATGTGTTCTGGAAAATTGATCGGGTCCTTAGGTTTTTTCCGTCAGGGGGTCTTTATAGGCGAAGGGGCGATGTCAGAGGAGGGACCAGGTGGCCTCACGCCAGGCTCGCGCGGCCAGGCCCCTGGCCGCGCCAGCTAGGTGTGTGGGCCCCTGGTGGCCCACCTCCTACTCCTCTTCGGATCTCTGGAAGCTTCCGGGTAAAATAAGACTTCAGGAACTTGTTTCGTTCAATTCCGAGAATATTTCCTGTGTATCACTTCTGAAACACAAAAACAGCAAAAAACAGGGAACTGGCACTGTGGCAACTCGTTAATAGGTTAGTTCCGGAAAATGCATAAAAGTGCCACGAAGTGTAACGAAACAGTAGGCAAATGGTGTAAAAACAAGCATGGAGCATCAAAAATTATAGATACGTTGGAGACGTATCAAGCATCCCCAAGCTTAACTCCTGCTCGTCCTCGAGTAGGTAAGTGATAACAAAAGAATAATTTTTGAGGTGACATGCACCTACACAATCTTGATCATATATGTAAGCATTTGTGAGCTGGGATCATAAGAACTTAAAACATGGGCATGAAGATATAATCTTGACAATAAGAACTTAGCAACCATGTTGTAAACATGCAAATGAACACAAACAAAAGATCATGAAAATGAAATAATGAAAGTCAAATGTGTGTTCAAATCATAAGGAAAAACATACAAATGGTTTTCAGCTTGTCCTTCAAAGAAAGCAAAACATAAATGCATAGGACACCTTCAAGTTTAAGCGGGCGACTAGATACAAATAATTTAAGAACAAGTGAAACCAACAATATGAATCAATCAATGAACTTTGGGACAATGCATATCACACTAAGAATGACAACTATGCTCTCTTAATGGTGCATAAAGAAAGAAGGTGGTGACTCTACATAAAAGTAGAAGAAATGGCCCTTCGCAGAGGGAAGCAGTGATTAAACATGTGCTAGAGCTTTTCATTTGTAAAATAGAGAGATAAAAATTGGTTTTGAGAGGTGGTTGTCTTTGTCAACGACTGGCAATGGGGTTCTTACTATCTTCCATACAAAAATGAAGCAAGTTTTTGAGAGAGAGATTGGCACTTTTGTGCTCTTTTATAAAGCTTGGCACTCCTCCCCACCTTTTTTCCTTTCACAAACCATGGCTAACCGATTCCATCGGGTGCCCACCAACATTCACATTCCATGGAGGAGTGCCTTTTTTTCTTTTCTTTTTTTCTCTTTTTTTTTCTTTTTGGAATAAGCAATATGGAAGATAGCAAATCCGACCACTACGTCCCCATGAGCTGAAAACAGTGTCACAAAACGAGAAGTGTTTTGAAGGTTTTTTGAAAGGTAGCACATGAAAATTTACTTGGAATGGCTTACAAATACCATGCATAGGAGTTTATAGTGGACACAATGGCAAACTTGGTTTTTAGGAGTTGGATGCACGAGTAGAGCTCATACTCAGTACAAGGTGAGGGCTAGCAAAAGACTGGGAGCGACCAACTAAGAGAGCAATAATGGCCATAATCATGCAAAGCGACAAAGCGACATTAAAAGAAGCATAAGATGGCATCAAAAGTCAAAAACTAAATGATCATGAAGGCTATTGGCGACTTTGTAAGAGTCTAACATGTGTGAGCATGCGCCAAGTCAACCCAAATAAAGCATCAAGGAGAAAACCAAAATAATGCTTCCATACAATAAAAACAACGCATGATTTTTTCAAAGGCTCATTAAGCAATCTCAGTTATTTGAGACAAGTCATGCTACAGCAAAACCACTAAGCATACTATCAAAAAGACATCAAGCATGACATGAAAAAGCCTAAGCCGCAGTCTACACAAGCTCCTTCTTGTACCACTATTTTGCACAAAGCTTTTTCTCTTTTCCAACACCATTTGAAATTTTTAAAGACACCTCTTTTGATGAAAACCAATAAAGATCAGAGGCAAAAATACACCTTGATGAAAAGATATGATAAGGTCTGAACGCAAATCAAGGCGAAAACGAAAACCAAAAGCAGTAGCAAAAAAGAAGAACACCCGGTGAAATTGTAAGAATGAAAAACAGAGTGTTCTTGGCAAATGAAAACAAGGCAACTTCTCCAAAGGAAATTTGTTGGGGTCCAACCATTTATTGCAGCAAACAAACAAACTAAACCAACTAAGAAAACTAAAACAACTGACGCTCCAAGAAAAACACATAGTGCATGAAGCAATAAAAATATAGTGTTTTGAAAGGTGACCTGATTTTTGCCGATGGAGAAGGGGTGCCTCGGGGGCATCCCCAAGCTTTGACGCTTGTACTTCTTGGATATTTCATGGGGTGATGCATGGGCATCCCCAAGCTTGAGCTTTTGTCCATTCTTCAACTCATCTCATCATTCTCCAATCCCTACACTTGAAAACTTCCTTCATACAAAACTAAACACAATTCTATTAGCAACATTAGTGCAAGCATAACATATAATCAACCCTCTTTTTGCTTCAGGTTTCAACTCAAAACCACCACATATATAGCAAATACTACTGTAGCAACTTCTCTAAAAGTTCCGTGATCAAAAGAACTCAAAAGAAAGCGATAAAGTGGCAAACACAAATATTGGCAGAAATCTGTCAAAACTAAATAGCTGACAAAGGTCGAATTTTTGAGGGGTTTTCTATTGCTCAAATCAAAAAGTGTTCAACTAAGAAAAGTTTGGATATAACCTGGGGCATATGCAAAAGAAATCGCAGGTCCAAAAGATATACAGAGAATTTTCACGAATTTTTATGGTGCAGCACCGAAAACAGTTTCAGGACAGCAACATCCCCAAATCTTTACCTCACTCAAATTAGAGGCTTCTCTTGGCACAAAACGAAATAAACAAGATAAGAAGCGGTCATTACTGTAGTAATGACTTCCAAGACTCAAATAAAAGAAAAAGTACTGAAAAGAAAACATTGGGTTATCTCCCAAGAGTGCTTTTCTTTAACGCCTTTGAGCTAGGCGCAGAAAATTGCGAATCAAGTAATATCAAGTGATGAAGCATCAAGCTCATAATTTGCTCTAAGAATAGAGTCAAAAAGTAATTTCTTTCTTTTCCTAGGGAAGTGTTCCATACCTTTCTTGAGTGGGAATTGATATTTGATAGTGCCTTCCCTCATATCAATGATGGCACCTACAGTTCGAAGAAAGGGTCTTCCCAAAATAATAGGACATGAAGCATGGCATTCAACGTCCATAACAAGAAAATCAACGGGAACAAGGTTATTGTTAACCACAATAAGAACATCATTAATTCTTCCCAAAGGTTTCTTCTTAGCAACCTCAGCAATAGGAACATCAAAATAACACTTTTCTAGCGGTGGTAAATCAAGCATGTCATAAATCTTTCTAGGCATGATAGAAATACTAGCACCTAGATCACATAAAGCATGGCAATCATAACCATTAACATGCATATCAATGATGGGTTCCCAACCATCTTCTAACTTCTTGGGAACGGAAGCTTTTTGCTTCAACTTTTCATCCCTAATTTTTATAAGAGCATTGGTAATATGCTAAGTAAAAGCAATATTTAGAGAACTAGCATTGGGAGCCAAAGCAAGCTTTTGCAAAAACAAAATTACTTCAGATATATTGCAGCCATCAATATCAAAATCATTAAAATAAATAGAGCTATCATCTCCCACACTCCGAAAAATTTCAGCACTCTTTTGAGAAAAAGTTTTGGCAGTTTTAGGCTTTTTAACACAAGGAGTGGGAGTTTTCTCTACCCCAATCAAAGTAAGAGGATTGCTAGCATTAGGAGCAACATCATTAGAGGTAGTAATAGTACATACCTTCATCTCTCTAGCCATCTCATCTTCTCTTTCCCACCTGGCATGCAATTTCGCTAACAATCTAATATTTTCATCAATTCCAACTTGAATAGCGTTAGCGGTAGCAAAAACATTGTTCTCTTTCACATCATTAGGCAACACTTTTAATTTCAGAAGTTCAACATCATGAGCAAGGCTATCAACTTTAGAAGCAAGAATATCATTTTTGCCTAACTTTTCCTCAACAGACTTGTTAAAAGCAGTTTGCTTACCGATGAAGTCCTTGAGCATTACCTCAAGCTCGGAGGGCGCGGCCCTAGTGTTGTTGTAGGAATTACAATAAGAGTTACCATAACCATTACCATTGGTAGAAGGATACGGCCTATAATTGTTACTAGCAAAATTGTTCCTATAAGCATTGTTGTTAAAATTATTGTTTCTAATGAAATTCACATCAACATGCTCTTCTTGAGCAACCAGAGAGGCCAAAGGAACATTATTAGGATCAACATGAGTCCTATCATTAGCAAGCATAGCCATAATAGTATCAAACTTATCATTCAAGGAAGAGGTTTCCTCAACAGAATTTACCTTCTTACCTTGTGGAGCTCTCTCGGTGTGCCATTCGGAATAATTTACCATCATGTTGTCAAGTAGCTTTGATGCGGCGCCCAAGGTAAGGGACATAAAAGTGCCTCCGGCAGCTGAATCAAGTAGGTTCCTCGAAGAAAAATTCAGTCCTGCATAAAAAGTTTGGATAATCATCCAAGTAGTCAGTCCATGAGTGGGGCAATTCTTTATCATAGATTTCATTCTTTCCCAAGCTTGAGCAACATGTTCATTATCAAACTGAGTAAACTTCAATATATTGCTACGCAGAGATATAATCTTAGCAGGAGGATAGTATCTACCAATAAAAGCATCCTTACACTTAGCCCATGAATCAATACTATTCTTAGTCAAAGATAGCAACCAATCTTTAGCTTTTCCTCTCAAAGAAAAAGGAAACAACTTGAGCTTAATAATATCACTATCAACATCCTTATATTTCTGCATCTCACATAGCTCAACAAAATTGTTGAGATGAGCTGCAGCATCTTCAGTACTAGCACCAGAAAATTGCTCTTTCATAACAAGGTTCAACAAAGCAGGCTTAATCTCATAAAAGTTTGCAGCAGTAGCAGGTGGTGCAATAGGAGTGCAGATAAAATCACTATTATTTGTGCTAGTAAAGTCACACAACTTGGTGTTTTCAGGATTGGCCATTTCAGCAAAACGAAAGTAAACAAGTAAAAACAACTACCAAGGATTCTAATTTTTTTGGGTTTTTGATATAAAACGATGCAGGTAAAAATAAAATAAAGTAAAGCAAAACAATAACAAAGTAAAGGATGTGTGTGCGAAAACTCCCCTCGCAGAAGTCTTCTACTTCCTCCCCGGCAACGGCCCCAGAAAATAAGCTGCTGCGTGTGATGGCGTGTGGCTATCGTGGGAGCAGACTGTCCTTGTGCGTGGTGGATAACCAGCCCGTTGGGAACCCCAAGAGGAAGGTATGATGAGTATAGCAGCTAGTTTTCCCTCAGTTAAGAAACCAAGGTATGTCGATCTTGGAGAGGAGAGATAAACGACTGAAGGTGATGCGGAACCTGCACACACACAACCAAGTACTTTGTTCCCAACTTGCGATGAGGTTGTCAATCTCACCGGTTTGCTTGAAACAAAGATTATGAGCGTATCGAGTGGAAAACAATATAGTATGCAAGTAAAGTAAACAGTGCGAGTAAAGTAAACAGGTGATAGCAATATGATGGAAATAGAACCGGGGTCCACAGTTCACTAGTGGTGTCTCTCCATAAGATAAATAACACATGTTGGGTAAACAAATTACAGTTGGGAAATTGATAGAATAAAGATAAACGTGATATGTCAAGCAGATCACTATGAGATTTACTCTGGGCATTACAACAAAATACATAGACCGCCATCCAACTGCATCTATGACTAATAATCCACTTGTGGTGAATCAATCCGAGAACTCCACAAGTATTAAGTTGCGAACAACAGATAATTGCATTAAGCAAAGTGTGTAATGTAAACAAAGCATATGCCCTTGAGCATATGAATGTTGTTTTCTCCCTAGTAGCAACAGCACATCTACAACCTTAGAGGTTTCTGTCACTCCCCCAGATTAAATAGAGGCATGAACCCACTATCGAGCATAAATACCCCCTCTTGGAGTCACTAGCAACTACTCGGCCAAGATAGCTACTAACAACGGAGAGCATGCAAGATCATAAACAACATAGAGATAACAAAAGATATAATTCAGTATAGCAACTTAATCATAAACACCAATATTCATCGGATCCCAACAAACCAAACATGTAGAATTACATAATGGTGATCTCAATCATGTAGGGCAGCTCATGAGATCTAAACATGAAGCACTTGGTGGAGGAGACAACCATCTAGCTACTGCTATGGACCCATAGTCCAAGGTAGACTACTCACTCATCGCTTCGGAGGCAAGCATGGCGATGAAGAAGACCTCCGGTGGCGATTCCCCTCTCCGGCAGGGTGCCGGGAAGAGCTTCTGGACCCTCCTGATCTTCGGGTCGACGGCGGCGGCGGATCGCGATGTGTTCTGGAAAATTGATCGGGTCCTTAGGTTTTTTCCGTCGGGGGGTCTTTATAGGCGAAGGGGCGATGTCAGAGGAGGGACCAGGTGGCCTCACGCCAGGCTCGCGCGGCCAGGCCCCTGGCCGCGCCAGCTAGGCGTGTGGGCCCTTGGTGGCCCACCTCCTACTCCTCTTCGGATCTCTGGAAGCTTCCGGGTAAAATAAGACTTCAGGAACTTGTTTCGTCCAATTCTGAGAATATTTCCTGTGTATCACTTCTGAAACACAAAAACAACAGAAAATAGGGAACTGGCACTGTGGCAACTCGTTAATAGGTTAGTTCCGGAAAATGCATAAAAGTTCCACGAAGTGTAACAAAACAGTAGGCAAATGGTGTAAAAACAAGCATGGAGCATCAAAAATTATAGATACGTTGGAGACGTATCAACCAACTCGAAGGTTCAGAATTTGTTGGCACATAATCAAAATGCTGGCGCAAAGTATTGTAGCAAGTATTTAAACTAGCAGTGCGAGTCTCAAGAGTATCAAGTCTATTAAAAATGCACACAAGAGAGGAATCAAAATAGGTTGGCATGCTATAAATTGCAATTAAATTTTTTATAATACTGAAGGCTTGATCTCCATCACAATGAAGGAAATCTCCTTCTGCAGTAGCATCCAAAGCATATCTATAATGAAGAGCAAGTCCAAAGTAAAACTACTAAGAAGCAAACTCAAGGTCATTTTAGGTTTAGTTTTTCCATGCCAATCATAAATTCTAGACCAAGCTTCTTTAAAACTTTCCTCATCCTTTTGTTTAAAAGTGAAAATCATATCCTCGGGCAACATCGTAGTAACAACTGAACTAGACATAATAAACAACTACCAAGGATTCTAATTTTTTTTGGATTTTTGATAAAAATGATGCAAGTAAAATAAATAAAGTAAAGCAAAACTATAACAAAGTAAAGGATGTGTGTGCGAAAAACTCCCCTTGCAGAGGTCTTCTACTTCCTCCCCGGCAACGGCGCTAGAAAATATGCTTGATGCGTGGTAAATGACCAGCCCGTTGGGAACCCCAAGAGAAAGGAATGATGAATATAGCAGCAAGATTTTCTCTCAGTTAAGAAACCAAGGTTTGTCGATCAGGAGAGGAGAGACAAATGACTGAAGGTGATGCTTGCAAGCTTCGCGACAGCTTCGGACAATTTATATATGGCGCCTCATCCAAGCTTTGCTTTGCTAGCAGCAACGTGGAACCTGCACACAACACAACCAAATACTTTGTTCCCAACTTGCGATGAGGTTGTCAATCTCACCGGTTTGCTTGAAACAAAGGGTATGAGCGTATCGAGTGGAAAGTAATAATAGTATGCAAGTAAAGTAAAAAGTGCGAGTAAAGTAAACATGTGATAGCAATATTATGGAAATAGGACCGGGGTCCACAGTTCACTAGTGGTGTCTCTCCATAGATAAAATAACACATGCTGGGTAAACAAATTACAGTGTGGCAATTGATAGAATAAAGATAAACGTGACATGTCAAGAAGATCACTATGCGATTTACTCTGGGCATTACAACAAAATACATAGACCGCCATCCAACTGCATCTATGACTAATAATCCACTCACGGGGATATCATCCGAACACCCCATGAGTATTAAGTTGTGAACAACAGATAATTGCATTAAGCAAAGTGTGTAATGTAAACAAAGCATATGCCCTTAAGCATATGAATGTTGTTTTCTCCCTAGTATCAACAACACATCTACAACCTTAGAGGTTTCTGTCACTCCCCCAGGTTAAATAGAGGCATGAACCCACTATCGAGCATAAATACCCCCTCTTGGAGTCACTAGCAACTACTCGGCCAAGATAGCTACTAACAACGGAGAGCATGCAAGATTATAAACAACATAGAGATAACATAAGATATATTTCAGTATAACAACTCAATCATAACACCAATATTCATCGGATCCCAACAAACCAAACATGTAGAATTACATAACGGTGATCTCAATCATGTAGGGCAGCTCATGAGATCTAAACATGAAGCACATGGTGGAGGAGACAACCATCTAGCTACTGCTATGGACCCATAGTCCAAGGTAGACTACTCACTCATCGCTCCGGAGGCAAGCATGGCGATGAAGAAGACCTCCGGTGGCGATTCCCCTCTCCGGCAGGGTGCCGGGAAGAGCTTCTAGACCCTCCCGATCTCGGGTCGACGACGGCGGCGGATCGCGATGTGTTTCTAGAAAATTGATCGGGTACTTAGGTTTTTCCCGTCGGGGGTCTTTATAGGCGAAGGGGCATCGTCCGAAGTGGACCAAGGCGGCCTCACACATAGGGGGTGCGGCCAGGGGCCAGGCCGCGCCGCCCTGGTGTGAGGGTGGCCTGTGGCCCCTCTCCGTCTCCTCTTTGGATCACTGGAAGCTTCCGGGAAAAATAAGACTTCAGGAACTTGTTACGTCCAATTCTGAGAATATTTCCTGTGTAGCACTTCTGAAACACAAAAACAGCAGAAAACAGGGAACTGGCACTGTGGCGACTTGTTAGTAGGTTAGTTCCGGAAAATGCATAAAGGTGCCACGAAGTGTAATGAAACAGTAGGCAAATGGTGTAAAAGCAAGCATGGAGCATCAAAAATTATAGATACGTTGGAGACGTATCATTGGTTCAACATTTTAGTTTTATTACGATTCTGTGATAAGAGAGATATGGCAAAAAGATTGTAGATTGCATGATATGGATTTGAGAGTCTGGAAGGCAAGGTCAAAACGATTAGAGATAAAAGTACTGTCCAAGATATAAGTGAGGAATCTTTATGCTTTACAAAAGCATGAATAGAATTTGGAATGGCTCATGTGAATTGAATCACATAAGTGTCAAACAATGCAATAACAGTACTATTGAATAAGTGTGATAACAATTACTCAAAAATAGTATGCATTACACTTAGGCTTTAGGTATGGATTTGTGAAACATTGAATTATTCAATTAACTCATTTGCAAAATGAATAGTTCAATGTAGGACAACAAGATCAAGTGGACATGGGGTTGAATATGAAGGAATGATATTGGGAAATAGTTCAAAGTTCTATTGGATAACATGGAGTATGAATATGTGGTGTGGAGTGTATCAACACCACAAGATTCAGAGACAACATTAATGGAACATAACACACTTTACTCAAATGCCCAAATTGAATATTAATAATGTGCAGTAGGTCAACAAGATTAAGGTAGGCATGATATTGGGTCAAGGTGGTGTGAAGATGATCTTGGTGAATAGGTATGGGCATAGGATTTACTTTGGTAGAAAGGAATACACTTGAAAAGAAATATAGATTTTATCCTATAGTGGATATACCCAAATTCTCATATTTGAATTTGAATACAAGCAAGGATATCCAAGTATTTTGGGAGATGATGCTACTGGATTGAGTACCGTAAAACAAGTTACTGCAATTGGATTCATCCCAAAATCATTTTTAGAACTCAAGTTATGATCAGAATAGTGATTTGGATAAATTTGAATGCACAAAGTTTATGCACATATCAACTTTGATGTTTCTTGATTCTATGATGTTCTACATGATCAGAGGATTCCAGAGACTATAAATTTGTGATTTTTGGATGTGTAGAACAAAAGTTATGAATTAACTGGTGCAATAGAAGGATTTAAATCAATTTGAAATTCAATTCAAATTGATTACATAAACTATGAAATATTATTACACCTTTAGATTCTACACATTCTTAGCTTTCAAGAGACATATTATTTGTAGGATTTGGATCTATGGTTTGAGATATATGATTTTTGCAAGTTTTCATGTATTTGAAACAATTTAAAACAAATTGAAACAGAGCAGGGCCACGTGGCATGTTCCTATTGGCGCGTACCGGTTCGACTAGATCAGGGTATTGGAGCGTTGGATTTAAAGAGGATCGGACGGCTCAGATTAGCCCGTACCGATTCATTTAAGTGATCTTTTACAGATCACCAGATCAAGATCTGACGAATGGGATGAGAATGGAGGGGAGAGGCTCACTGTGGCTAGGGTTTCGGTCACCAGCGGCGAGGTGCGGCACGGGGAGTTGCCGGCGACGATGTTTTGGTGATGCTCGGAGGCGATGGAGACAAGGACAAGGTGCGGTACTGCGAGAGGAGCTCGAGTGCGTGGTCTACGCGGTCAATCACGTCCTGGAGCGACGCAGAGGAGCGGCTGGAGTCGGCTTCGGGCGGGAGTGAGCTTTGGGCTCCGACAGAGTGGTCGTTTGGCTGCAAGATTTGACAAGCGGAGGGCGTGAGGAGATGCTCCAGGATGAGGGAGAAAGGAAGGGACCAAAAACAAGCGGCACGGTCACCTCGTGGGGTCGGAATCAACGAAACACAGCGGCAGTACCGCAGATCTCCGACGTGCAATTTTTGCAGCCTAGCGGCGCTTCTGATTCGGGAAAGTAGGGAGAAAGGAGAGGGTGTTGCGGGGGCTTTATAGCCGGGCAGGCTTAGGGTAGGGGTTAGGGTTTCGGGGCGAATTGGTGCATCAACGGCGGGGAAATAAGCCATGCGGGAGAAGGTCTCCAACCTGAGGCTGAAGGAGAGTGTGACAAGGCTGCCCCACCTATCAGTGGCGGGAGGAGATACAGGGCATACCGGTTCGGGATCTCGCTTGCTGGGCCATGGGCCAGATCTGGTCTTGGGCCGGTTTGGTGCCCGCGGCCCTTCTTTTTTTCTCCTTTTCTTTTTCTTTTTCTGATTTCTAATTCTTTTATATCTTTTGCAAAATAGCTTCAAATCCACTCTAACCAAAACCTAAATTTTCCTAAATTTCAAAGCAATCTTTTAAAACAGTAAGAAACAAGTTTTCATAATAAAACTAGTTTTCAAGTAAAACTTTATAAATTGGCTAAAAAGGGTTTTATTTGCATAATGCAAAATAGAATTAGGGTTTTAACATAAACCTTTAAAATTTAGAGAATAAACTCTATTTGAACTTTATTTTCAAACACAATTTTGGAATTGCAAACTTTATTTAATATAAACATTTTTTAAATATTTCCTTTGCAAATAAGCTTGCATAGGATTTGGGTAAATGCAAAATAGTATTTTGGAAACTTCAATTTTCTCAAAAGTATTTCAAGGAAAAAGAGCAAGTTTGAAATAGTTTTTCTAATAAAGCTTTTAAATAAACTCAAAAAGTTTTAATTCCTTGTGAAAAATTCAATAAACACAAACAAAACCAAAAAAAATTTCCAAAATTTGAAAAAAAACTTGGGATGTTACAGACTACCACCCTTAAAAGGAATCTCGTCCCCGAGATTCAGAGAGGCTAGAAAGAAAGAAGGGTTTGGGTTACCTAGGTGGGCTACCACCCTTAAAAGGAACTTTTGTGGGTAGTCTAGGTCTTGGGTTCAACCAGGTACACCTTGGGTTTGACTTGGCACTGGATCATCTTTTGAATCCATAGTTAGCTTCTACCTTCATTTCAAATAGGTGGTGTCTATTGACAAACTTGGGCATCCAGTATTTCTCAAGGAGGCTTGAGCAAGCTTTTCTTCACTGTAATACTCCAATCCATCAATGGCATTTGTTGAACTACTTTGGACACTGAAGGGTCACTCTTTGGGTCAATCTGAAGACCAAGTTAGGATGATCACATAACTTCTTTTCATCCTATTTGTTGACATCCCTGGTAGTCCTACATCTTATGGTTCATTCCTTTGTGAGCACTTTTGGGTCAAATGGAGCCCTCAAGGTTAGAAGGACTTCTTCTGTTGCAAGTCTTCGTCAGCGATAAGCTCATGATTCATCCTCACTATATTCCTACATTTTAGCCACACTGGCCCAATAAGGGTATAATATCTTATCCTCCCAAGGTTCAGGCTTAACAATGTCGTCTCTCGTAGGTATGTCTCTTTAGATTAACCATTCCTCATAACAAGAGCAAACAATATGAGTATTTGTCATGGGGGCCAATCCATGTTGCACCCAATCATTACCTTGTATTTGGTTTGGTGTATCTCGCATTCTAACTCTTGGTCAACCTCACTAGCTTTGACAAAATTTTCTTGGAAATTGAACCAATGTTTTAATTCCCATTTTTTTGAAAAAACAAATCTATCGTTCCTTAGCTAGGGGTTTGCGTAAACTCTGTCATATGGCGTTAACTCTTGAGTTACATATCCTTTGATTTGCCATTTCATAGGGAAAATAACATCCATTAGACAAGGTTGCTCTTAGCTCTTACAAGTCCTTACAATATTTATTACAAAGCAGTAGCTGCATACAGTTTCTTCCAACTTGGCTACACCTTGTTGTATCTTCTCCTTGTATTTGCGGCATCCTTCAGTTATCCTAGTTCACTGAAGTCTTGAAGTACTTTTCTCTATGCATTTATCTGCATAGTGTCCCTTTTGTTTCCACTTGAAACAAGTGATCAGGTTGAGGTCCTTCTTCATACCACCTTGTCTGTTTGCTTTGTTATTCCTTTTCGAACATTTGTTCGCATAATGTCCTAGCTCCTTGCAATTGAAGCACCACATCTTGCTAGTGTCTGGTGCCTAGTTGACATGGGAGCTTATTCTTCTTCAATCCCCGGCAACGGCGCCAGAAAGAGCTTGATGCTACCGAGTTGATGAAGTAAATAACCGGCCAGTTGAAAACCCCAAGAGAAAGTTTGATGAAGATAGCAGCAAGTTTTCCCTCAGTTAAGAAATCAAGGTTATGTCGATCAGGAGAAGAGCAGACAATACGACTGAAGGTGATGCAGACTGGCTTAATAACACTCCAACAAGGGCGCCGTTTAACGATACTTGTTGACTCGTCTTCGGCCAGTAGCAACGCGGAACCTGCACACAACACAACCAAATACTTTGCTCCCAACTTGCGATGAGGTTGTCAATCTCACCGGTTTGCTTGAAACAAAGGTTATGAGCATATCAAGTGGAAAACAATAGAAGTATGTGAGTAAAGTAAACAGTGCGAGTAAAGTAAACAGGTGATAGCAATATGATGGAAATAGGACCAGGATCCACAGTTCACTAGTGGTGTCTCTCCATAGATAAAATAACACATGCTGGGTAAACAAATTACAGTTGGGCAATTGATAGAATAAAGATAAACGTGACATGTCAAGAAGATCACTATGCGATTTACTCTGGGCATTACAACAAAATACATAGACCGCCATCCAACTGCATCTATGACTAATAATCCACTCACGGGGATATCATCTGAACACCCCATGAGTATTAAGTTGCGAACAACAGATAATTGCATTAAGCAAAGTGTGTAATGTAAACAAAGCATATGCCCTTGAGCATATGAATGTTGTTTTCTCCCTAGTAGCAACAGCACATCTACAACCTTAGAGGTTTCTGTCACTCCCCCAGATTAAATAGAGGCATGAACCCACTATCGAGCATAAATACCCCCTCTTGGAGTCACTAGCAACTACTCGGCCAAGATAGCTACTAACAACGGAGAGCATGCAAGATCATAAACAACATAGAGATAACAAAAGATATAATTCAGTATAGCAACTTAATCATAAACACCAATATTCATCGGATCCCAACAAACCAAACATGTAGAATTACATAACGGTGATCTCAATCATGTAGGGCAGCTCATGAGATCTAAACATGAAGCACTTGGTGGAGGAGACAACCATCTAGCTACTGCTATGGACCCATAGTCCAAGGTAGACTACTCACTCATCGCTCCGGAGGCAAGCATGGCGATGAAGAAGACCTCCGGTGGAGATTCCCCTCTCCGGCAGGGTGCCGGGAAGAGCTTCTGGACCCTCCCGATCTTCAGGTCGACGGCGGCGGAGGATCGCGATGTGTTCTGGAAAATTGATCGGGTACTTAGGTTTTTTCCGTCGGGGGGTCTTTATAGGCGATGGGGCATCGTCAGAAGTGGACCGAGGCGGTCTCACACGTAGGGGGCGCGGCCAGGGCCTGGGCCGCGCCGCCCTGGTGTGTGGCCACCTCGTGGCCCCACTCCATCTCCTCTTTGGATCTCTGGAAGCTTCCGGGAAAAATAAGACTTCAGGAACTTGTTTCGTCCAATTCCAAGAATATTTCCTGTGTATCACTTCTGAAACACAAAAACAGCAGAAAACAGGGAACTGGCACTATGGCGACTTGTTAAAAACAAACATGAAGCATCAAAAATTATAGATACGTTGGAGACGTATCAAGCATCCCCAAGCTTAACTCCTACTCGTCCTCGAGTAGGTAAGTGATAACAAAGAATAATTTTTGAGGTGACATGCACCTACACAATCTTGATCATATATGTAAGCATTTGTGAGCTGGGATCAAAAGAACTTAAAACATGGGCATGAAAGATATAATCTTGACAATAGAAACTTAGCAACCATGTTGTAAACATGAAAATGAACACAAACAAAAGATCATGAAAATGGAACAATGAAAGTCAAACGTGTGTTCAAATCATAAGGAAAAACATACAAATGGTTTTCAGCTTGTCCTTCATAGAGAGCAAACCATAAATGTATAGGACACCTTCAAGTTTAAGTGGGCGACTAGATACAAATAATTTGAGAACAAGTGAAACCAACAATATGAATCAATCAATGAAAACTTTGGGACAATGCACATTATACTAAGAATGACAACTTTGCTCTCTTATGGTGCATAAAGAAAGAAGGTGGTGACTCAACATAAAAGTAAAAGAAAGGCCCTTCGCAGAGGGAAGCAGTGATTGCAAGTTTTATAGACCTTCAAAAATTATGTTACTTACTGGCTTTGAGCTCTCATTGCCCCCATCATAAGCATCTTTAATGGTTAAAGTTAATGCAAGAACAATTATGATGCATATGCTTGACAAATCATAAGTCGAAAACCTTGCGTCCCGTGAATACGAGTACCCAAACCTCATGCTACTCAACTTAGAGTCCCAAGCAAGGCTCTTGTCATTGTAAGTATATATGTATCATCGAAAACCGCCAACGGGGTACCTCTGTGCCCGATGACATGGAACAAGCCCACATCAAAATGATAGGACAAGCAGACAATGAACACCTCGACATCTCTTTTATTTGCCATTTGTTTAGCTTTTTATTTTGAGATGCGTCGTCGAATGTCCACCATGGGTATGCTGCAAATTTCCACCATGAATTATGCAAGGCTTAGATTGGCGGCCCAGGCGTTTCCCTAACACATATACAAACTCCATGATCCCCACAAAATTCCCAATTCATTTCACACCGCGGGCATCCATAAACAAAAGATCACGATATCAACTCAAATAAGAAGTGCAATGTTGAAAGCTTGCCCCATGACGGCATGGTTGGGCTAGAATCCAACTTACAACTTGCAAGCATAACAACTCAACATAAGAGACCACAATGTCAAATTTTTAAGAACAAGAAAAAGTAAAGTGTGCCTTCCGGTTCGTGAGAGCTTTACTGACCAATTTTCGCATAACACTGGTAAGAGTTTAATTTGAAGAGAAGATAAAAGCAATTCAAATTTACTTGGAATAGCATATTGCTAGTAGGTATGTATGGTGGATACTTTGGAAAACTTTGGCTTTTAGGAGTTGGATGCACGAGTAGAGCTCATACTCAGTACAAGGCGAGGGCTAGCAAAAGACTGGGAGCGACCAACTAAGAGAGCAATAATGGCCATAATCATGCAAAGCGACAAAGCGACATTAAAATAAGCGTAAGATGGCATCAAAATTCAAAAACTAAATGATCATAGAGGCTATTGGCGACTTTGTAAGAGTCTAACATGTGTGAGCATGCACCAAGTCAACCCAATAAAAACAACGCATGATTTTTTTTCAAAGGCTCATTAAGCAATCTCAGTTATTTGAGACAAGTCATGCTACCACAAAACCACTAAGCATACTATCAAAAATACATCAAGCATGACATGAAAAAGCCTAAGCCGTAGTCTACACAAGCTCCTTCTTGTACCACTTTTTTGCATAAAGCTTTTTCTCTTTTTCAACACCATTTGAAATTTTTTAAGACACCTCTTTTGATGAAAACCAATAAAGATCAGAGGTAAAAATACACCTTGATGAAAAGATATGACAAGGTCTGAATGCAAATCAAGGTGAAAACGAAAACCAAAAGCAGTAGCGGAAAAAGAAGAACACTCGGTGAACGATAAGAGTGAAAAACGGAGTGTTCTTGGCAAATGAAAACGAGGTAACTCCTCCAAAAGAAATTTGTTGGGGTCCAACCATTTATTGCAGCAAACAAAACTAAACTAACTAAGAAAACTAAAAAAACGGATGCTCCAAGAAAAACACATAGTTCATGAAGCAATAAAAATATAGTATTTTGAAAGGTGACCTGAGTTTTGCCGATGAAGAAGGGGTGCCTCGGGGGCATCCCCAAGCTTTGACGCTTGTACTTCTTGGATATTTCTTGGGGTGATGCATGAGAATCCCCAAGCTTGAGCTTTTGTCCATTCTTTAACTCATCTCATCATTCTCCAATCCCTACACTTGAAAACTTCCTTCATACAAAACTAAACACAATTCTATTAGCAACATTAGTGCAAACATAACATATAATCAACCTCTTTTTGCTTCAGGTTTCAACCCAAAACCACCACATATATAGCATATACTACTGTAGCAACTTCCCCAAAAGTTCCATGATCAAAAGAACTCAAAAGAAAGCGATAAAGCGGCAAACACAAGTATTGGCAGAAATCTGTCAAAACAGAACAGCTGACAAAGGTAGAATTTTTGAGGGGTTTTCTGTTACTCAACTCAAAAAGTGTTCAACTAACGAAAGTTTGGATATAACCTGGGGCATATGCACAAGTAATCGCAGGTCCAAAAGATATACAGAGAATTTATACAAATTTTTACGGTGCAGCACCGAAAATAGTTTCAGGATAGCAACATCCCCAAATCTTACCTCACTCAAATTAGAGGCTTCTCTTGGCACAACAATGAAATAAACAAGATAAGGAGCGGTCATTACATTAGTAATGACTTCCAAGACTCAAATAAAAGAAAAAATACTGGAAATAAAACATTGGGTTATCTCCCAAGAGTGCTTTTCTTTAACGCCTTTGAGCTAGGCGCAGAAAATTGCGAATCAAGTAATATCAAGTGATGAAGCATCAAGCTCATAATTTGCTCTAAGAATAGAGTCAAAAAGTAATTTATTTCTTTTCCTAGGGAAGTGTTCCATACCTTTATTTAGTGGGAATTGATATTTGATAGTGCCTTCCCTCATATCAATGATGGCACCTACAGTTCGAAGAAAGGGTCTTCCCAAAATAATAGGACATGAAGCATGGCATTCAACGTCCATAACGAGAAAATCAACGGGAATAAGGTTATTGTTAACCACAATAAGAACATCATTAATCCTTCCCAAAGGTTTCTTCTTAGCAACATCAGCAATAGGAACATCATAATAACACTTTTCAAGCGGTGGTAAATCAAGCATGTCATAAATCTTTCTAGGCATGATAGAAATACTAGCACCTAGATCACATAAAGCATGGCAATCAAAACCATTAACATGCATATCAATGATGGGTTCCCAACCATCTTCTAACTTCTTGGGAACAGAAGCTTTTGCTGCAACTTTTCATCCCTAATTTTCATGAGAGCATTGGTAATATGCTTAGTAAAAGCAATATTTAAGGAACTAGCATTGGGAGTCAAAGCAAGCTTTTGCAAGAACAAAATAACTTTAGATATATTGTAGCCACCAACATCAAAATCATTGAAAGAAGTAGAGCTATCATCTCCTACACTCTGAAAAATTTCAGCACTCTTTTGAGAAAAAGTTTTGGCAGTTTTAGGCTTTTTAACACAAGGAGTGGGAGTTTTCTCTACACCAATCAAAGTAAGAGGATTGCTAGCATTAGGAACAACATCATTAGAGGTAGTAATGGTACATACCTTCATCTCTCTAGCCATCTCATATTCTCTTTCCCACCTGGCATGCAATTCCGCTAACAATCTAATATTTTTATCAATTCCAACTTGAATAGCATTAGCAGTAGCAAAAGGATCAGGCTTAGCGGACATTCTGTTAACCAAAGAAGATTGCACATTAGACAATAATGAAATATCGGTTTCAGCTTTGGAAACCTTAGCTTGCAATTCAGGAATAGCCTTGTTTAAATTTTCAAGTTGATGACTAATAGTCCTCAACAGAGCTGATTGCTCCTCCATAGTCTTGGTGAAAGCCCTGTTCTGCTCATATTGCGCCTGCATAAAATTCTTGGTAGCCTTTTCAAGTTCAAAAAATCTTTCTTCACTAGGCATTTTAGGTCTACCAAGATAGCTATTATCACCATTAGAAGGAAACGGCCTATAATTGTTACTAGCAAAATTGTTCCTATAAGCATTGTTGTTAAAATTATTATTTCTAATGAAGTTCACATCAACATGCTCTTCTTGAGCAACCAGAGAGGCTAAAGGAACATTATTAGGATCAATATGAGTCCTATCATTAGCAAGCATAGCCATAATGGTATCAATCTTATCACTCAAGGAAGAGGTTTCCTCAACAGAATTTACCTTCTTACCTTGTGGAGCTCTCTCGGTGTGCCATTCGGAATAATTTACCATCATGTTGTCAAGCAGCTTTGTTGCGGCGCCCAAGGTAAGGGACATAAAAGTACCTCCAGCAGCTAAATCAAGTAGGTTCCTCGAAGAAAAATTTAGTCCTGCATAAAAAGTTTGGACAATCATCCAAGTAGTCAGTCCATGAGTGGGACAATTCTTTATCATAGATTTCATTCTTTCCCAAGCTTGAGCAACATGTTCATTATCAAACTGAGTAAACTTCATAATATTGCTACGCAAGGATATAATCTTAGCAGGAGGATAGTATCTACCAATAAAAGCATCCTTACACTTAGCCCATGAATCAATACTATTCTTAGTCAAAGACAGCAACCAATCCTTAGCTTTTCCTCTCAAAGAAAAAGGAAACAACTTGAGCTTAATAATATCACTTTCTACATCCTTATATTTCTGCATCTCACATAGCTCAACAAAATTGTTGAGATGAGCTGCAGCATCATCAGTACTAGCACCAGAAAATTTCTCTTTCATAACAAGGTTCAATAAAGCAGGCTTAATCTCATAAAAGTTTGCAGCAGGAGCAGGTGGTGCAATAGGAGTGCAGATAAAATCACTATTGTTCATGCTAGTAAAGTCACACAACTTGGTATTTTCAGGATTAGCCATTTCAGCAAAACTAAAAGTAGGCAAGTAAAAACAACTACCAAGGATTCTAATTTTTTTGGGTTTTTGATAAAAAATGATGCAAGTAAAATAAATAAAGTAAAGCAAAACTTAAAACAAAGTAAAGGATGTGCGTGCAAAAAACTCCCCTTGCAGAGGTCTTCCACTCTTCCCCGGCAACGGCGCCAGAAAGTGCTGGTGCCTAGTTGACGTGGGAGCTTATTCTTCTTCATTCCCCGGCAACGGCGCCAGAAAGAGCTTGATGCTACCGAGTTGATGAAGTAAATAACCGGCCAGTTGGAAACCCCAAGAGAAGGTTTGATGAAGATAGCAGCAAGTTTTCCCTCAGTTAAGAAACCAAGGTTATGTCGATCAGGAGAAGAGCAGACAATACGACTGAAGGTGATGCAGACTGGCTTAATAACACTCCAACAAGGGCGCCATTTAACGATACTTGTTGACTCATCTTTGGCCAGTAGCAACGCGGAACCTGCACACAACACAACCAAATACTTTGCTCCCAACTTGCGATGAGGTTGTCAATCTCACCGGTTCGCTTGAAACAAAGGTTATGAGCATATCGAGTGGAAAACAGTAGAAGTATGTGAGTAAAGTAAACAGTGCGAGTAAAGTAAATAGGTGATAGCAATATGATAGAAATAGGACAAGGATCCACAGTTCACTAGTGGTGTCTCTCCATAAGATAAATAACACATGCTGGGTAAACAAATTACAGTTGGGCAATTGATAGAATAAACATAAAGTGATATGTCAAGAAGATCACTATGCGATTTACTCTGCGCATTACAACAAAATACATAGACCGCCATCCAACTGCATCTATGACTAATAATCCACTTATGGCGAATCAATCCGAGAACTCCACAAGTATTAAGTTGTGAACAACAGATAATTGCATTAAGCAAAGTGTGTAATGTAAACAAAGCATATGCCCTTGAGCATATGAATGTTGTTTTCTCCCTAGTAGCAACAGCACATCTACAACCTTAGAGGTTTCTGTCACTCCCCCAGGTTAAATAGAGGCATGAACCCACTATCGAGCATAAATACCCCCTCTTGGAGTCACTAGCAACTACTCGGCCAAGATAGCTACTAACAACGGAGAGCATGCAAGATCATAAACAACATAGAGATAACATAAGATATATTTCAGTATAGCAACTCAATCATAACACTAATATTCATCGGATCCCAACAAACCAAACATGTAGAATTACATAACGGTGCTCTCAATCATGTAGGGCAGCTCATGAGATCTAAACATGAAGCACATGGTGGAGGAGACAACCATCTAGCTACTGCTATGGACCCATAGTCCAAGGTAGACTACTCACTCATCGCTCCGGAGGCAAGCATGGCAATGAAGAAGACCTCCGGTGGTGATTCCCCTCTTCGGCAGGGTGCCGGGAAGAGCTTCTGGACCCTCCCGATCTTTGGGTCGACGGCGGCGGCGGATCGCGATGTGTTCTGGAAAATTGATCGGGTACTTAGGTTTTTTTCCATCGGGGGGTCTTTATAGGCGAAGGGGCATCGTCTGAAGTGGACCGAGGCGGTCTCACACGTAGGGGGCGCGGCCAGGGCCTGGGCCGCGCCGCCCTGGTGTGTGGCCACCTCGTGGCCCCACTCCGTCTCCTCTTCGGATCTCTGGAAGCTTCCAGGAAAAATAAGACTTCAGGAACTTGTTTCGTCCAATTCCGAGAATATTTCCTGTGTATCACTTCTGAAACACAAAAACAGCAGAAAACAGGGAACTGGCACTATGGCGACTTGTTAATAGGTTAGTTCCGGAAAATGCACAAAAGTGCCACGAAGTGTAACGAAACAGTAGGCAAATGGTGTAAAACCAAGCATGGAGCATCAAAAATTATAGATACGTTGGAGACATATCAGTGTCCTTCTTCTTTTTGGGTCTCTCTATGGCTAGGAGATCTCTTACTTCCATTTCTTCATATTCCACTCTAGTTGTGGGAAACCTTTCTCGTTTCCTCAAGCAATTTCTAGATAAGTGTCCTTATTCTTCACATGAAAACCAACACTTGGTGGTAATGTTGTGTGTTGTTTCCCTGACTTTCTTTTCCACCTTTATCTTGGATCTTCTACTTTAGGGGTCTTTCCCAGCAACTGGCATAGTCCATCCTTGGCTTGTTGATTCATTCGTTGCACCGTGGGGTAAAGCTTACATTCTGTAGGAACATGGTTGATTCCATCGCATAGGAAACAAGTAACATGGACCATGGGACATTCCTCAATTGGATGGTTCGTATTACAGTAGGGGCACTGTTCATGGCATTCCTTAAACGTGTGTCCTATTTCTCCACAGATCTTGCAGGCTTGCAGTGTTATCTCAGCATCACCTCTTGGTTTCTTGCTACCAAGATCGTTTTGTGGCAGGTTGTTACTAGCACTAGCCAAAATCTGGGACATCATTTGTAATATTCGAGAATGATTATCTAGTACTTGTTGCATTTTTGGATATAAATCTTTGCTATCATGGTTGACCATATCCTGGGTCATTACTCACATCATTCTAGTATGTACTACCATTCGTTGCATTACTCTCTCCATCTGAGGGTTGTCATGGTTGTTCCAGCATTGAGGGTGCATCTGTTTGGGTTTAGGTCTTGGCATAGATGAGAATAGATAGAAAGGATCTAGAGAAAATTCCTACCCAAACACAACAGATCATGGCAATTCATCTTACAAGCAACCTCTAACAATCATGCATCACATCAAGCAACTAGTTCAACACTAACAATCTAGTATGGTCATACCCCAATTTGGTATGATCAATAGATTATTACAATGTCGTTGGTTCTATAAACTAGAAATATTGGTGGTCTATTCTATTGTTGTCTTCTTTGTTCCATGTTCTCGCTTCCACTTTCTCAATGTATCGTCGGTGTTATGCAGTCTTCATATCAGCATTTCTCCAAGTTCTTTGTTTGCCTTCTACGTAGTGCATCATGTTGAGTCAAGGAAAATTTACGGAGTATCAGTCTCACACTTCTGGCACATTGTGATCTTCTGTCCTTTGTTGATGGTTTCCAGAGTTGGGCCATATAAAACATAAGGAAAATATTTCTTTGAAAATGGAATAGGAGAGGTTACAAGAAGTTTCAAGATGCAAACATTTTTTTAAATAGAAGCAAGATGAGATAGAGATTTTTTTCCTAGGGTCTTCCTACTTCTAATCCAAACCTAGGGTCTCGATCCTACAAGAAACACTATGCTCTGATACCATTCTGTAGCACCCTACCTTTTGAAAAAGGTAGAACTCCTATGTTAAGTGCTATTCCCTGGATCACTGATAGCACCACAGTACAAAATATAGTAATTATTGCAATAGTATCAAAATTACAATGTAGATCCAGTTACACAAGTCTCAAACCTTACAGATTCGCAGCGGAAAACAAAGTGGCAATGAGCCTCCATCTTCATCACGTGCCATAGGCAGACATGTTGGAATGTAGACTCAAGATCCTACAAATCGTTCCTCATCCAAATAATCTGCACATTTGAATATGCAGACCTAATGAAAGGGGTTAGTACAATGACGTACTGGCAAATGACACATGTTTGGTGGCTGTTGTGAAAAGAACTATATTACATGATATTTGGCTGGTGGATCTCATGGGCTAATTTGCATAAAGCCAATTTTATCCTACAATTGCTTCTCAAAACTTTCTTTCAAAATTTTAGTCTTTAAGGGTCGAAATAACCCCCAAATACTATATAGTTTCAAGTTATGTAGCACTGGGCGAAACTCAACAAAGTTGGAACAATAGAAACCACCACCCCTCGTAGTGAATGGCCCTGAGCCCCTATCCTAGGGGTTTCTGTAACAACTCAGAATTTGTAATCCAACTCTTATTAAATAAAGTGCCAAATTTTGGACCCAAATAAAACTTTTTATTCATTATTCTATGCATACATGTATTTTCTACTCTATGTATTCTATGATTTTATGTGGGTTATTTTTGTTTGAGCATTGGTTAGATAATCCTAAGTGAACCAGCAGAATCAATTGAGAAGATAATTAAGAAGCAAAGAAACAAGAAATCAAAATAGGTAAGAAAGAGATAAAGTTAATATGATCTAGAAATTGTTATTGACTGCACCACTTTGAGCCATTAGATTAAGAATTCTGTAAATCAAATCAGTATTTTGCCAACTAGTTGAGCTTAACCAAGTTATGGACTAACTCAACCAACAAAGAGCTACCAAAAATCCAAGTTGGAACATCACTCAAACTTGGGCCAAAGTTTGAATCTGAAACAGCAACTATACTCAAATTTGAAATATAAATTTTTGCAAAACTCATTATTTCTCCAGAACAAAAATATGCCTGGGTACCTTATCCAATATGATGAGCACCCAAAGTGGCAAATTTGAAAAATTCGAATTTTGAGTTCTTGCAGGCATTTCATCGAACACTGGCAGCAGGAAATCAAATCAAATCAAACTTCACTGTGCTGCACTGTGCTAGCTCGCTGCAGCCCTGTTGCCATGCCTCTGGACGGTGCCCTGGTCGAACCCAGTCCCCTCTGCCCCGACCCAAGCCCTGGAAGAAGGAGGAGAAGAGAAGCCAGCACCCCCGGACCCCCGCTCTTCTTCCCAGCAGCCTGCACGTCGACGACCACCCTGCCCTCGCCAGAGGAGACCCACAGGACCCCGCGGCCGACCCAGCAACCCCCCAGCACGCGAGCATGGCCGCCGTGGCCGGAGAGGCCATCGCACGCCGCCAGGACCCCCGTGCAGTGAAGCTTTTGGTCGCCTGGTTCCTCGTCGCCTCGGCCTATATAAACCCCCTCCGATCAAACGGAGATACTCACCCAGCCACCAGCTACCTCCCAGACATGACCGCTTCTTCCCTCTCGCTCTGCTTCGCCGTAGCCAACCTCGCCGGCGCAGTACTGGACAGGAGGAGCGCCGCCGCGTTCAAGCACCGGGGAGCGAACTTCTGAAGGGAATCGGAGGAGGAGGAGCACCGCAGCCGATCCCGATCATCGCCGTCGAGTTTCGCTTCCTCTACGCCTCGCCGTCGCCGTCGAACGCCGTCGCTGCTCGCAGGTGAGATCCCGCCCGTGCTGAGGAAGAAGATGACCCTGAGCCGTTGGATCCCGATCGGACGATAGCATACCGATTCGGGTTCGTAATTAGATCTGACAGCGCGAACCCACCTGTCAGCATCCATTTTTATTTCTCCCGCCCCGCGCGAAGCGTTTTCTGGGCCGGCCCGTTCGGGGTCTGCTCAGGCTGGGCCCGTTTGGCGAGAAATCGGTCCGATTCGTTTTTAAATTAATTCCCGCCTGTTTTAT
Source organism: Dactylis glomerata (assembly GCA_007115705.1). Classification (NCBI taxonomy): domain Eukaryota; kingdom Viridiplantae; phylum Streptophyta; class Magnoliopsida; order Poales; family Poaceae; genus Dactylis; species Dactylis glomerata. The sequence goes on from QXEO01001749.1 coordinate 564,980, forward strand.
TTATTTCAAATATGTTTCAGATGGTATTTTCAAATTCAAATTCCTAGAGTTTTATAAATCCAAATTTAGCAAATAAATATTCATTGGAAAGCTTATAAAATACTCTATCCAATAGTACTGGTTAGATTTCAAAATCAGTTAAGAATAAAATTGGATATGAATAGTGTGACCATAGCTTGTTAAACAATGAAAGATTTCTAGGAAATTATTTAAGCCATCAAAAATTATAAAAATTAAAATGTGAACTCACTAATAACCCCTCTCACTGTTAGTCAACACTAATCTATCCCAAACCCTATTAGTGTGATCACTTAGACCCTAACCCAAACCTATTTGGTAGCATGAAATGATAGATCACTAGTGCACCCTTAGAATTAATTGCCCTCATTACCAATTCACTTAGTGAACCCATCCCACTTAAACTTGTCTTAGTACCCCTAAATCAACACCAATGCTGCACAGGTGCACTACCTATGCCACCTAGTAGAGTAACTAGCTTGCACACTTGAAGAAAAACTTACCATCCAACACTATAAAAATGCAACATGAATGCTTTGGTTAGCAAACAAAGATGTGTGCTTGGTGTGTTGTTAGCTTGGTGAAGTGATGGTGTGCTTTGTGTTTATTCGTTATTAGATGCTAGTGTTGCCGAGGAGGATATTGGAGGGGATTATTATTATCAAGAAGAAGAAGAAAACCCCGGACACCTTGCCAACCAAGGCAAGCCATCTTTTGATTCATACTCCCACTACCTAGTTTTAATATTGCATTCTACTTGTTTTAAGTAAATTGCATGATTGAATTGCTAGAGTAGAATGATAGAAGCATATTGATGTCTTGATTATCAAGAGCATCAAGCTGAGTTTATCCAACCCTAGTAGTAGTACTATCACTCAATGTAGTTGCTTAGTCGCTAATAAAAGTTGAGGCTATCTCTGGAGGAACCCCATTTGAAAGGTGGTGACTTGACATT